>CM035273.1:3072853-3214522 GCA_020226075.1 Hydropotes inermis | reverse complement strand
CCCCCACCCCCGCGCCCAGCACCCGCAACCCTCGGGGTCCCCGTGGGAAGGAGGCCCGGAGGCGGTGGCCGCGCGTCCGCCCCGCCAAGGCGAAGAGAGGCTACGTCCACCCTCGCCCTTCCCGCTGCCCAGACGCTCGTCTCGGGAGGAAAGGCTCGGGACTAAGGTAGCTCTGGGAGGCGCAAGTGCTGGGCACGCCGCCGGCCGCCGCCGGAGACCTGGATTGGGGAAGGAAGGGGAGGCAGACGGGCCTGACTTCCCGTCTGCTGGGCGCCCCTGCCGTGGTCCCGCCTCGTTCCTGCCTGACTCGGGAGCAGTCGTGTCTAGGTCAGACGGGCACAAAGCGGGCATCAGCGGGTCCTCTGCCCTACCCTGTCCCTCCAAGACCTCCGTCTGGGTTAGGGTGCCCCACCCGTCCCCACTAGCCTGGAAATGGCCTGGCTCTAAACGGGAAAGTCCTGTGTCACCCCATATCTAGGCGGTGCCGTCTATGGCCTTGTGCTACCCGGCTTGCTCTGGTTTGAGAAGACGACCGCTCGCCCCCAACGCAGGGTACCTGATAACCAAGTTTCCCTGCTCAGGGTGCGGCAAGGGGGCATCTTCTGCCAAAGCCCACGGAACGTGCTTTATCAGAGTGAAGTCTTGCATGAGGATCAAGACCAACTCTCTGGGCTTTGTTTCAGCAGATTAGTACAAGACTGATGCTTTCCTGTATGGAGGAGAAACTCGGATTTTTGCATTGAGAAATGTCAATATTTATGTTATTGCATTCTCTTCTATTATGGCTGATTTTCAGCAGGTCAGTTAGCTCTCTGGGCAATCAGACTGGAGAGTGCATTGACACCACTTCTGCAAGCCAGGAAAATTAAACCACTGCCCCCGGGGAATGATGTGGGAGATGGTGCCATCTAAGGAGGCTCTCCCAGGACCCCCGCATGGAATGACTGCACCCTGGGCAGGGAACTGTCGCCCTTAAAAAGTTGTCCCTCTGTTTTTGAGGGTTTTATCTCCTTTCCTTTCTTTACTGCTTTTCTTCTCTTTACCCTTTCTCTTTCTTATCTCTTTTCCTCTCTTTCCAGAACCACATGGGCATTTTTTTTTTAATCGCAGAATCTACCTTTGCTCCTTAGGCATCCCTTTTCTTGCCTGTGTGTAGGCTTCCATGCACATTTATTTGAGAAGGGAAAGGCTGTTGAGTGTGTGCCCCTGGCCGCAGAGATATATTTGTTTCTACAGGTCTGACAAGCCGGAGGGGACATGAGTGAAAGGGACCCCGAGACTTCACCCCCCACAGCCAGCCACAGTTCAGTAATTTCAGTCTCACATGGAATTGAGGAAAAAGCATGTAGCTACCGACTGGGGGCAATTGTACACCTCCCCCACCTGCAGTCTACCTATGCTGACTACGTCTGGGTATTTTTTTCCCGTTTCATTTCCTTTTTTAGAAAATAAGTTGCCGTTTACTAGTTTTTCCAGGAGCCGTGGGCTGGTTAGTGAGTCACCAGATTTTCCTCACCTGCTAAAAGAGGATCCAGAAATAACTGCTATCCCATTTAATGTGGCATTTAAAACCATTCAAGGATTCAAAACAAGGACGTCTAGGAGGCCTCCGCTTAGTAGGAGATGGTCTAGCCCATAGAACAGAGACAGGTAATTCTTGACACGAGAATGCCCCTGACCTCAGGAACATTCAGAGAATATGGAAGGAATCCTACCTCTTCTTTTGTCTTTTTGGATAGAACGCGTAGCCAGTCTCCGATCATGCTGAGGACAGCTGCAAAGTAGGCAAGGCCAACGAGGATCCAAAACCACACCAGGGGCTTATACCACTCCCGGTAATTGATGCCAGCGTTTCCCCCTGAAAACAACCAAGCGTTACTTTAACCAGGATCTGGCAAACGGTCATCGCAGAGCAAACACATCCCAGTCCCTGTAGCAGAGGTGCGGTTGCATCACCATCCAACATTCAGCAGATCAGCCTTCTATATAAATGATGTGACAGGGTGGGAGGGCAAGGAAAAGTCATGTCTCTTCCCCAAGGAGCCTGACCTCCTGTAGCCTGACCTGTAGCTTCACTTATTTTGAATCTTGACCAATAATCTCAATACATCACGTGCCGTGATTAGTCACTCAATCTGGTTCAACTCTTTGCGACCCCATGGACTGTAGCCCACCAGGCTCCTCTGTCCATGGGATTCTCCAGGCAAGAATACTGGAGTGGGTAGCCTATCCCTTCTCCAGAGGATCTTCCCAACCCAGGAATCAAACTGGGGTCTCCTGCCTTGCAGGCAGATTCTTTACCAGCTGAGCTACAGGGGAAGCCCTTAATACATAACACGTAATAACAAAAAATATGTCAGTGACCAGCCTGATCCATCCAGTTTAAACCTGTTTGACAATGAATGACTTGAATTAGAGGACAACAGAGCAGGCCCAGTTTCAAGTTTTGTGGGTTTTTTTTTTTTTAATTTTCTTATTGGGGTACAGTTGATTTTGTCAAGTTTTTCTTAAACTGCCTTAAATTTAATAATAATAAAATACCATTAAATAATCTCAAATGGTTTGGAACTGTTGGCACCATTTCCTCCTTAAGCACATATGCATTTACCAAGAGACAAGTAGGTGTGTGGCAGTAAAATTAGACTTAATGGTATCCCTGAGACTTAAACCCAGGCAATAGTGATTTAAGGCTGACCAAAGGATGGTGTTTACATAATGCTGATCCATAGGGTCAATTAGACCAAGTCAATTAGAATCACTGTGCTAGAATAAAAAGGGACCTTCAAGGCCAGCTAATTCAATCCCTTTATTTTACAAATAGGGATTATAGTAAAAAATCCATCAAACCAAATTGACTAGTTGCCTGACTGCATTGACTGGCTGTTCCATTGAAAAGACCAGTCGTTTATTCCAAGTAAATAGCCTATTTATTCTAGACCTTCTACAGGCCTGCCCATGGTAGCCAAGCAACAGAGATTCTAAACCCAGCCTCCTCTCCTAAAGAAGTGAAGACACTTCATGAAATACCTGTCCCTGAGATGTCATTTTCCAGTGAAGCCGGCTCGTGGCCATTTCTAAGAAAACCGACATTAGCCATGGATTGGAGATTACTGTACCCAGTGGTGGGTGGTCGCTGCTCTTTCCCACTGGGTTGTGGTTGTAACCTCAGGTAGCACCTCTGAATCTGCACTGAGCTCTTACGGTATCTCTAGTACCTCCCAAAGGCGGCTGGGCAGGCTCTGTGGCTTGTGGTTCTTCTCCGCTTGCAGCGGAGTCCACAAGGTCTCCATAGCTACCGCCACTTCTGAAAATTAGCATTCCAAACTTTGCTAGAAGGCTCTGTGGCAAGCCCCGCTCGGCCTGGTTTCGCTGCCTTGCTTTTCCCTTTCAGGCCGCTCTCCCCTTCTCCCTAGCTTTCCCTAGGATACTGTTGGAGTTTCTGCAACATGAAGTGAGTTTTGAGGTTCACTTCATCTCTGTGCTAGGCAGGACAACCCTGCCACTTTTTCCCTGGAGCTCTCTGAAAGTAAATATTTACCTTAACCAATCACCACCGTCCACAAAAGAGTGTCACTAGGGCGCGCTAGCGAACAAGGCAGGAAACACCCTTCTGCCTGTTCTTCATCAGCTGCTGGCCTGGAATTCAGGTGCTGTCAGTCAGGGTTGTTAGACTGTCCTAGAGTGAGTCAGCTACCAAATAAACCAGCATTAATCCTGCATTGGTGACTGGCGTTCTGATTCTGTTTCCAAGCTGATGCCTTGTCAAATCACAGCAACCATCAGCTCTTGTTAACCTATCTTTTTAAACGATGGACAGCCTTCCCTTTCGCTCTCAGAGTATTGCCAAAAAGGCTTTGACACCCTTCCAGGGTTCCAAGGCAGCAGTGCTTCAGATTGGTCTCTGTAAGCTATGGAAACGGAAGCTTAGAAGGGCCTGGTCCAATCGCAGTCAGCGCTGTGAATTATAACAGACCCGAGTCTGCAGAGACTACGGGCAAAGGAAATATGGTTCTGTAATCAGCGGTGGGTAAGGGAATCAAAACAGTGCTGTGCAGCTCAATATCCTGTAACAAGGTGAATGGGAAAAGGACAGATACATACAGGTGTGTGACTGAATCGCTTTGCTGTACATCAGACACCAACACAGCATTGTAAATCAACTATATTCCAATAGAAATTTTTAAAAAAATTTTTAAAGGAAAGATACTCTGTGGGAGACATATTTACATGTAAAACTACTGTTGTCAAAACCCATGGGAAAGCATGTCCATTTCTCTGACCCAATTACAACCAAAATAGACTTTAAAACTTTCCAACAGTTCTTTGTATTTATCTATACAGTTGGCCATTAGATTCATTAAAATCTTCCATCGCTAAAGATCGCTAAAAATCAAAAGAACAAAGCCATGCTCTGTCCATGACTCTGGAGGTCACGGCCTTTCCAGGTAAGAGGACATCAGGCTAAGTGCCGGTGTGTGCTAAGCACTCACGGCCCATGGTGGCTCATAAGGATAAATAATAAACTTAAATCATAAGCAGTTTTTTGAATCTCCTGTTCCCCAGGCTGTGCTATTTGTGACCCAGGTTAACAGATTGAACGGAGCAACCGGTCAGAAAGCAGGGTTTGCCCCACGTGTCCTCCAGACAGGCCAGAGTCAGCACAGAGGACTCTGCAGTGCGGCAGAGTGCAGACGACGCTTTGGGGAACTGAAAGATGTTGGTGAAATAGCTCCAAACTGCAGCTGGGGTTGGAACCTCACTGCGTTTCCCCGCAGAGCAGCTTCAGACGATGCTAAGGAGTGAACCGGACAGCCGCTCTCGGTACTGTCCCGTCCCCGTGCTCTGTCCGTCCAGAGCTTCAGGCCTCCCATCCGGCGGCGCCAAGCGGCCCGCTGCCCAGGCTGGGGGCTGCTCAGTACTGGAGAATCGAGGACAAGCCAAGGCGGGCGGGGCCCCAGGCCTCCGGGCTCGTGTAAGCAATGCGTAATCACTCTGACTCGGCATTCGTAGTCCTCAAGGCTGTCAAAAGGAAGAAAACATTTAAAACTGCTGTTTCTTCAAAGGCGACTTGGGCCTTCGTCTTCCTAGCTGGAATAGCTGCAAAACTCTTCCGGTTGTCTGTTTCCTTCGAATTGCGGTGGAGACAGCCAACCTTCAACATCCTTTCCAGAATTTACCCTTTTACCAGATTCCAGGAGAGGGGATCCCTGGCCTCTTTAAGTTACGACAGAGTTACTGGGTCAGAGTGTTCACTTCTGGGGGTAGAAACAGCAGTTGTCTGACCACCTAGAACTAATCCATCCATAAAGACAAAGGTGGCCTCCTCCCTCTATCTCTACCTTCCCATCACCCTGGGGGAGCGATACACGTAAAAAATCAGGTTGCATTTCAGTTTTTAAGCTCCCTGTCCCTAGAAGAATTTGATGGTGATTTCTTTTGCTTCCTTAAGCGTGGTTCACTGGCATTTATTTTTACAATGAAGGCTGTTGTGTCTATATAGATTCATGCAGGATCCATTATAGTATTAAATTCCCTTGGAGCAGTTTTCAACTCCAGGTGGTCACCTGGGTCTTTAGTCCTGCATCCGGACATGCCTGGAGCAACTTTTCCAGGGATGGTGACTCTGCCCTCAGCATCAGGAAGCTTCATCTGCAGGTTCCTGCAGACTAAACTCGATGCTCATCTCTCCAGAGCTTCATATTTGCCACTTGCTAATATAGCCTTTGTCAGTTGATACAAGGAGATTTAATATAATTCAGAAGAATTATAATGAGAATCCAATGAGAATTCAATCCAATGAGAAATTCATTTCACTCATAATTCATATGATGATGAAGATAGCCTGCCTCCTGAGTGGAGGAGGGGAGATACTGGCTTTCTCCCAAGGTAGCAGCCGGCTGCTATTTCCCTCACAGGGGACCGCAGGTTTGGAACAAGCCTGTGCCCAGCAGTGGTGATGCTGAGCCTTTTCCATCTGTTTCTCCATCTTTTCTGGTGGTTCGGAAGAGCACTGACCACAGTCAGTATCTTCCCCACCAGGGCCCCAGTGACTGGGATAGTCCAGAGTGCTTACCTGCCACAAAATCACCAAAGCCCACCGTGGTGAGGGTGACCACCACAAAGTAAATGGACTCCAGGGCTGTCCACCCCTCAATGTATTTGAAGATGACGGCGGGGATTGTCACAAACACAACACAGCCGGCCAAGATGAACAGGATGGTTGAGATGACCCGGATCTTGGTCTGACTCACTTGCTTTTTCTAAAGAAGAGCAAAGGAGAAAGAAAGACAGGGAAGTCAGCTCCATCACCCTGGATTCGGAAGACAAGAGGTAGAGAGAGAAAAAAAAAATGTCAGTGGCTTTGGACCTTTCTTTGTTCGTGAGCAGCTTGGGGAGCATCTGATGAAAGCTGTGGACCCTCTCCTAGAAAAAAGCAAGGACCGAAGTTTTCAGCTGGTCTCGGCGGTCCTTGGGCAAGAGACCCCTTGAACGTCTTTTGTGTGGTTCCCTGACTCCAGCCCAAATGCTGACTTCCTAACCCCCTCGCTGGGGTAAACGAGACTGCTTCCCAAGAAAGGCCATTTTTGCCGCCGTTTCTCACGTGGCTTCACTGACCCTCCGTTAGGAGGCACTGGTTTGGGGTTCCTTCCACAGTGGTGGTGATGGATTTGCGCCTGGCTTCCCCTGAGTCAAAGGGCACATGCTGGAAAAAATGGCTCCAGAGACAGACCAGAAGGTTAGGATGAAAAGAAAAACACAGCTGAGCCCACCCTCATTTGTGACAGAACTCCAGCCGTCTGCCTATGAAGGAGCCTTCACCTTCCTGTCCCCCCGCCGAGGCGGTACATTTATATCACATTTTCCTTTTAAATCGCATGTGTTTGAGTCAGCGCTGTGCTTGTCATGTTTGCTGGCTGTGTAACCATCAAGGGACAGGGCAGGGGTCCACGTTGAATGGCAGGCTCAGTGTCTAAAATAAATAATACAAGCTCCACCTCGAGTCAAATTCTGAAGGATTCAGTAGTCAAGAGGTGAAGATGCACCTAGACTGGGAATGACCCTGATATCAGGGCAAAAGAATCCTGCCTATGGGGTGCCAGGGGTAGACTGGAGGCGCTGGGGTCCCCTTGAATGACACTCAAGACAACGTTGGCATCGCCTTCGAACTGAACAGTCTGCTAAGGTCCTCTCAAAGCTCCCCGTTTGCCACTGGAGACTGTCATCGGGGGACCCTAGCACCATCACTCGACCAAAAACCCCATGTCTCATAATGTCTGTTTAACACCAGGGTGCCCGGACCTCTGTACACTGCCTGGATTGAATCCCTGCAAAAGTACACATTCAGGGAATCGATATGGAAATCTCTGCCATGGGATCTTTTAATATTTTCTAGTCATCACCTTCCAGTGATTTAGAGGGCAGAGCAGGTCCAGAGTACAGAGCACATTTGGCATTCAGACATCGCATTTTATGGATGCAAAAGGAGCGTGCATAAGAAGCTGCTAATCAGGCAGAACTGAGAGGGGAATGCAGGCGTGATCAGCTCACAGCCCAGCGCGCAGGGATGGAAACCGCTTTCCCTGTTACTCAACAGTTCACCAGTTCAGAGTCGCCAGAGTGCTCCTCTAAGGAAAGAAACCAGACTAACCCGTGAAGAACAGGCCACCCTGTTTCCCTTCCAGGAAGGAAGGCTGAGAATGAAACCTCATCCCGGGGGATCCTGTCACCGTCCTGGAATTCCTAACCTTGCCTCAAGACAGGGACACCCCAGCCTGGTTTTCCAGGCCAAGAGAGATTCTGCTACAAGCGACCATGCGGCTCAAACAGGAAATGGCTGTGTTCTCCGAGACAGCGAGGTTGGTTATGACCCTCATTCTCATCCTCCCACTCCCCTCTCCCTTCCTGACTTACGGAGACAAACCTCAGAACCACCTCTTCCCTGGGAAATGCCAAGGGACACGGAGCTGGGACAGGGTGGTGGGGAGGCTGCCGTCCTCTGCAGTTGAGCCTCACAAGCACCGGTCCTACCTGCCGAGGCCCTGAGTCCCGGGGGGGTTCAGTATGGTGGAGCCGTGGGCAGGCGAGTAACAAAGAAGAGCTATAGTGGCGAATATTTATCCGCACTGAGATCAGTACAAGTGAAATCAAAGTGTTAGTCGCTCAGTCGTGTCCGACTCTCTGTGACCACGTGGACTGGAGCCCACCAGGCTCCTTAGTCCATGGGATTCTCCAGGCAAGAATACTGGAGTGGGTTGCCATGCCCTCCTCCAGGGGATCTTCTTGACTCAGGGATCAAATGTGGGTGTCCCGCATTGTAGGCAGATTCTTTACCGTCTGAGTTGCCAGGGAAGCTGTTCCCTAAATATCCATAGGAAAAGCTAAAGAAATACAACTGTTCATAGAAAGGAGTCAAGTTCTCTGACTTCTAAGAGAGTACTCAGGATATAAAGTGGGAACAGGAAAAAATAAATTGATCCATGCTGTAATATAGTTCCCATCTCCTTAGAAAAGCCATCAGAAAAAAAGAAAATTTATTGATTTTTTGCATATTAAAATACACATTTTCTTTCCCACAAATGAAAGTACTGTGACAAGACAAATTACCTGAGAACCACAAAGAATGTTTTACCCATTTCATGCACTTACGTACTGGATCTTGTAGAACTTGGAGGGGGCAGTTAAGACCCCTCTGAGAATTCAGGAACTTCGTTGTTATTATCAGCCTACTTTGGTTTGTAAACACAGACAAAAGCCAAAGCCCAAAAGGAGATTTTTATCATAGATCATTAAGTTAATCTAATTGCTGGCAACGGGAACATCATTTTCCCCCTCAATAAATCGTCCTCTTCAAATGCATAATGAAATTAAAGTGAATTAAATGTTTGCGAGACACTTGTTAAGTCAGAAATTAGGATGTGAACGCAAGTGCAATCCAAATGAGGCTGAGGCTGGCAGAGAGAGTGGCAAGTCCGTGGGAAGCTGGAGCTGTTCCCAGGCTCCAGGAGGTGGGCAGAAGGGAAGGTGGCACCGGACAGCGTTTGTTTGGTAGCAGAGGGACGTGTGCAACAGACGCTAGAGCGTGGTGTCTTAATGGCATTATCCGTCGGAGAGTTTATCTGCAAGTTAGCATTTCACCACTGCTCACTGCCTAAGCCAACCAGCGTGTCCCCAGACCACTTCCTCCAGACACGCTAGGGTGATGCTCAGCAAATCCCTGGAGGCTTAAATCATCATGGTATTTTAGGGACTTACAAATTCAAGCATCGTGTGTGTGTGTGTGTGTGTGTGTGTGTGTGTGTGTGTGTGTGTAGGCATATGAAATTGTGTGTAGCTGTACTTCCCTATAAAAGGAAGAGGTATGGGTGTAAGGTTTTGATCATATCTGTTATTCTGGAGACCCACATTTATGCTGTCCTCTAGACACTTAAAAAAACAGTTGCCTTAACTGAACATTTTCAACCGTAGCTTCCACAATGAAACCACCAACACGTCATCCAGTGATCTCTGGGTTTCTCCTCCCCACTAGCTCCACACCCATTCACCACTGCTGTAAAATGGTGCTTAAGAACTTGGAGTCTCGGGGAAGCCTGCCTGATACACATTCCATCCCCACTGCCAAGGGACTGAGTGACCTTGGGCAAGTTTCTCAACTTCTCTGTGCATCAGTTTCTTCCTCCAAAAAATGGAAATAAGAGAGTCCGCCTCACAGGAGTGTTTGGAAGATTAAATAAGCGTGTGAAAGCTCAGCTCAGTGCCCGCTAAATGCTTGATGACTGTTACCGATCATTTCTGATGGAAAAGTTCAAGTCTTTGCTTAGATGTGGGCAGTCCCAAATTGAACGCTGCCCTCTGCTATGGAGGAATGTTCCCTCACAGCTGGTTTTAAGATAAGCTCTGTCTAGCTTCGGGTGGTCACTGCCGGGTTTCCCTTCCTGGATACGTTGTCTAGTATGATGACCCCCTTTTTCAATAAGAAAAAAGTCCTCACTTTCTCTTGGTTCTTCTGTGCTGACCCAGGATTGAGCCCTCAGTCTCAGCTCACAATCTTGGAAGCTTTTCTGTTTGCCTTTCGGTTAGTTCCCCGCACCACCACCTTTTTGCACCATCCTTCTGAAACTGGCAGGAATCGCAGATAATGTTTGGGATGTCAGGAACCAGCGGCAGAGGGTCCCTCAAAGGGACCGTCCTTGTGTTCCTTGCCCCTCCCACCTCCCCGCCACTTAGAGAGTCAAGCTGTGTCTCCACGGTGGGGTTGCTAGGCAAAAATCCCGTTGCTTATTTACCAGTAAGCAGAGCGGTTACCATAAAGCTTGGTGAGAGCCCAGATCTGGCTGAGTTGATGTGTTCTTAGGCTAACAAAACTGTTATTTGGGAAGAGATGGTTTGATACAATATTTGGGCAGAAGTGATAGAATATTTGTATGAATCTGTCCAAATCTTGTTTTCTCACTTTGTGGGTTGATTAGATGATGTGGTCTTTCTTTCTCTGTATGCAAATGACATTATGCACAACTATTTCCTGCATCCGGCTGGCTGGCGCTAAATGTAGGAATCTTTGAGGAACTCAAACCCCACCTCCTGGAGAGTTCTTTTAGTTGTCAAAATTATGTGCAATTATTCTGAAGAGCAAAATAAGTTTCTTACACAGGAGACCGGGGAGCCAGTTCTAAGAGCGCTCCTTCGAGAGAGGATGTACATACTAGCATTTCTGACAGCGTTTGCCTGTTTCAGACCTCAGAGGGCTAAGCCACACACCCAGTTCCCATTACGCACGATAGCCTACCATGCTTGTTGATTTCCACAATCTTATTTTGGAGAACAAGTACGTTTCCACTCACCTGTGGGCTATTTCTTTTTTTATTTTTTTACCTCCCCCCACCCCGGCTCCAACATCTCCTCTTCTTTTTGCTTTTATGCGATTTCTTACAATTCTGAGATTAGTGATCCAGATTGTTGTGTCTGACCGAGAAACTTTATTTGCTGTGATTTTTAGCCAGGGACGTTGGAGATTTCACTGAGTAACAAAGATGCGGCAATAAAAATCCTAGGACGGGAGCTAGACATGCAGAGCTCTAGTTTATGGCTCCGTTTTGTTTTGCTGAAGTGCAAACACATCACCATGGTAATACGCTTGAGCTGAGAATGATTTCTCAAAATGGAAAGATAATAGGAGCTGCCTTACAAAAGAGCCGACTTTATTTTCCGATATTATTATGTTTCCCACAAAGACTCCTTTTCTAAAAGTCCAGTTCTAACTAATGGTTTCAACATCACAACGAATAACCATGTAGTACCAGCAATTGTATAAACGATGAGGAGAGCTTTTAAACAGCACTTGCCTATAGTCTCCATGGCAGAGATACTATAAACACACATCAGTGAGAAGCGTGAAGTAAAATCTCCATGGAGCCGCCTGAAAACGTCCCACGCAAAAGCAGGAGAGTATCTACACCAAAAAAAAAAATGGATACAGATTACACAAATGGATAGTATCTGACCCCTCCCCCCAAAAAGTTATATCTAGCATCTGCCTCTGAGCTGCACTGCAGCATCCAACAGATTTTTGGTCACTCCAGTGCTTTGCTGGTATCACCAGGCAAAGTTTTAGAAAAGGCTTTTGGTATGTGCAATTAGATTGTTTTCATCACTGGATTTTATCACTGTTTTTATCACTGCGTCCCAGGTGCACAGAGACAAAATCCAGAAATAATAAAAAAAAAATTCTCGGCAGCCCCACTCCAGGATCACTTTAATTAAAACCTTTGAAAGTTTTCTTTTCAAAAATTCTGTGACTTTTCACATTTGAAGAAAATACTCTATTGGAACACAAGATTTTGCACTCAAAACTCAACCAGGTAATTCATTCAGCGCATAATTATTAAGAACATTTTACATATCAAAGGTTGTTCTACTTGCAAGGGATATAGCAGTTAAAAAGAGAGCGAGAAAGAAGTTTCCTTCCCCATGCACACAAAGTCTAGTTTGCTGGGGCGGGCAGGGATCATCTGAGTCTTTGGCCAACGTCTTCATGGCGCTGTCCATGGTGCCCAGCCCCAGTCTCACCATTGAAGGCAAAGTTTTTACCTAACGACATCCCAGTGATTAGAAACATCACCTGGTAGAGAAGAAAGGAATACTCTTGTAGCTATTATAAGTGAAATATGAATAATTATGGCTGATTCGCATTGTTGTATGACACATCACTGTAAAAATTTAAATAAAAAAGAAACAACAACAAAAGACTTATTTAAAAGAACTATATCAGCAATCACTTCAAGCCAGATTTTATTTGAACCCACTAAGCTATAGGTCAAACTCCAGCATATTTACTCTAGCATAGCATGTCATCCCCTTCTCGGCAGGAGGAGAAGGGGACGACAGAGGACAAGATGGTTGGACGGCATCACCGACCCGATGGACATGAGTTTGAGCAAGCTCTGGGAGATGGGGAAGGACGGGGAAGCCTGGCCCGCTGCAGGCTATGGAGGAGGAAAGAGTCAGACACGACTGAGCGACTGAACAACTGAACAACAACAACAACAGGGACTTTGATACCAAATCAAAAGCAAGACTTTGTACAAGTTGTGATTTGTCTTAAGTTCAAGGAAAATCAGTAAGGTTCATCTGAGGTTGGGCAAGAAAATCACAGATATGCCGCAGGCTGACTGTTGTTTGCAAATGATTCAGTGTCTGTAAAACCTTACACACTGTCTAAATAATAAATCCTAGAATTAAAAAAGAAAAAAGAAAACTGTACCTATAATAGAAGATCTATGGATCTCTGTTAGCTAAGCCCTCAGAAGCGATGTCCTAGAAATACGTGATCACACCAGTGCAGATGTAACCCTGGCTGTAGAGCGGCCCTTCTCTTTAGCTGAGGTGTGAAAGGCAGGCCCATGGAGGGGAGGGGCCGACAGGGACACTTCCTGATGAGCCGCATCAACAGCGTAACTCCTGGCAACCCCGACCGATGCCATACCCAGCCGCTCACCTAGCCAACTTCTAAATTAGCCTTACCCAGGTTTCAGCAGCAAAGCAATGTTCCCACCCCAAAATGCCCTCTCCACCGTCACATGCACAAGCGTACAATAATAATGCTGTAGTAGCAGTGCTACAGACAGCTGAAAGGGAGATTTGCTCTTCTCTTGCTAACAAGGGTTCAAGGTCGCAGTCCATTGGCCAAGCAGTCCGTAACAGTCAAGACAGAAGGGCCCCCGAACAGAATAAACCTTCCTTCCCATCCCTGATGCTCTCGCCTTGTTCACGGGGCTCCACGTGCTGTAACACACGCGACCCCTCTCGAGCCTCTCACTCTGACACAGGAGCTGAGACCTCAGCGTCTTTCTCTCTTCTTCCTTTTGGGAAACAGCTGCCCTCAAGGCACACCCACTTGTGATCTCCTGTCTAATTCTCAGATTGTATGGAGAAGCCCATTTTTCCTCAGACGTAAGCCAGATTCTCCAGTATTGAGGGGACGTAGCAACACTGGGTTTCAGTCTATCATCTGGTTTGTCTTATTTCTCAGTTGATTCATACCTTGGGTGGAAAAAAGGGGATGCCATTTACTTGGTTCTTTGAAAGACCCCAATCATCTCCACTCTCCCCACTCCAGTCCTCCTGGTACCAAGCGTTTGTTTGGTTTAAGTTTGGTGATAGCTCAATAATTATGCCACTATGAGGCAGAGAGAGAGGTCAGACCATGCAGTGTGCGGCAAATTCTTTTCAATGGAAGGTGAATTCCCTACTTTAGATTGTGGCCCCTTAGCAGGAAGGAACACATGTAACAAAAAAGGACAAGAAGGAGATTACTGTGAGCCTCTTGCTAAGAAGGCTTTCCTAAAAGGGGATGAGGATTTGGGAAAGACCAGTCCTGGCTGGAGCTGCCCAGGGACTGGGGTGGGGGGCCGGTTTGGAGAAGAGGGAGCTGGGATCAGTGGCCAGAAGGCAGCCGCCTGGCACAGTAGGTCAGTCCGATGGTCCTGGGCCCCACTGTGGCTCGTGAAGGAGCTCTTCAGTTGCCTGGAACCAGCATCCAAGAGCATCTAAAGGGGATGGAAGAGAAGAAAGCCTTCAAATGCCCCCACCTTGGTTGTGTGTAGCCCAGAGAGAAGGCATTTGTGGGCTTCCTGGAATGACTGTCTACATGTCCAGGGATCAAGATAAGAGACAGACAAGCATGTGTTCCCTGTGGCCCCATTTATCTTACCTGTTGGAAGATTTGAAGAAAGCCCCCAAGATCAACCAGATTTAGACTGACACCTAAAAAAGCACCTGAGTATCACTGTGTCAATCACTGTAAAAATCCCTGGGTTTTATTGGGGAAGCAGTGAGCAGCCCCCTTCCCAGTAGTTACTCTTTCTTTCCTTCTTTCTTTTCAGACACTTTTTAATGAAATCTCGTAGGAATGCCCACCCATATGAATCTACAAAAATAATGAAACAAGCATTAAGAAATTATATAGGGGAAAGAGGTGTGACCTGGAAAGGAGGCACTGAGAAGCAAGAAAAATTAAGAATGTCTTGAGAAGGATGAGCATAGTTGAGAAGATGACTTAGAGGTTTAGAAAGCAAGGCGGAATAATGGTTTTCGGGGTCTAGAATCTTCTTGGAGGTATAAGAAGGCTTTCAGCTGGGTTTGTACCTCTCTGTTTGAGAGACAGAAAGAAAACAGAGAGAGGAGAGAGAGGTGCTTGATCTTTCAACTTAGACTGGGAACAGAGAAGTTTAAATAAAAATGGAACACAGCTTCATAGAAAGTCACCCAGAAACAAATCTTAAACTGGGAAGCCCTGCACTGAATGAATTTGACAGAAGCATCCAGAGCTGAGAATTCTTCTTTAGCAGAATATTTCTCAAGCTGTGAATGAAGTCGAATCCTATAACTTTTCTATTCTTTCATTCAATAAATATTTGTCAGGCACTAGTCTTCCATCTGTTATAGAGATAAATCCATGGGTGAGCAAAACAGAATGGCCACCAGCCTCACAGACCTAGTGGAGCCAAGACAAACATTAAATAGTCCCACAAGCAAATAGATAATCACAGCTTGGGAGAAGTGAACAGCACTCACCAAACAAGAGAGTATAGAGACCAGGCGATGCTATATGCCTATCCCGTTCTCCCATCTATATAGCCCAAGATCACCCAAGAGGGGAGTATGAGGGGAGGGGATAGTCAGGGAGCTTGGGATCAACATGAACACACTGCTTTATCTGAAATGGAGAACCAGCAAGGACCTACTGTAAGCACAGGAAACTCTGCTCAGTGTTATATGGCAGCCTGGATGGGAGGGGAGATGGGCGGAGAATGGTTACAGGTATATGTACGGCCGAGTCTCTTTGCTGTCTACCTGAAACTATCACATTGTTAATCAGCTATACTTCTGTATAAAATGAAAAGTTTAAAAAAAGATCCACCCAAGAGAAAAGAATATTGTATATTAACACATATATGTGGAATCTAGAATAATGGTTTAGATGAACCTATTTCCAGGGCAGGAATAGAGATGCAGACATAGAGAACAAATCCGTAGATATGGAGGGTGTGATGAATTGGGAGATTGGGACTGATGCACAACTATGTATAAAAACAGATAACTAACTACTGTATAGCCCAGGGAACCCTAGTCAGTGATCTATGGTGACCTAAATGAAAAGGAAATCCAAAAAAGAGGGGAGATATATATATATGTATGGCTGATTCACTTTGCTATAAGCAGAGGCTAACACAACTAAAGCAACTATGGTTGGTGGTTTAGTCGCTAAGTCGTGTCCAACTCTTGCGACCCCATGGACTAGAGCCCACCAGGCTCCTCTGTCCATGGGATTCTCCAGGCAAGAAGACTGGAGTAGGTTTCCATTTCCTTCTATACTCTGATAAAAACTAAAGAAAAAAATACACCCCTGGTAGTAATGGGGCTTCCCTCATGACTTAGTCAGTAAAGAATCTGCCTGCAATGCAGGAGACCCGGGTTTGATCCTGGGTCAGGAAGTTCCCCCAGAAAAGGAAATGGCAACCCACTCCAGTATTCTTGCCTGGAGAATTCCATGGACAGAGGAGCCTGGCAGGCCCCAAGGGGAGGAGTCCATGGGGTTGCAAAGAATCAGACACGACTGAGCGGCTAAAACAACCATCGTAGTAAAGGGGGTGACTGCAAATGATTCAAGGCAGCAGGCTGGTGCTGGAGAGAAGCAACCCTGAAGGAGGCCAAGAAGGTTCTAATGAACTCAGACTTTATATACTTTGGGTGGTTCCCACTCCTGATGAAGTTTTCACTGATAACCTCATGGCAATCATCCAAAGTGAGTATCCTGACTCCCTGATAGATTTGTCCTCTTTGTATCAAAATTTACACAAATGCCTCAAGGACCTCCCAAGTGTGCATGCATTGTAGGCAAATAAACTCATAATTCATCTCTATTTATGCCTCTATCATTCTTCCACAATTATTAAAAAGTAGCATTGTTCTTTAATTTGGTTAGAATGGATTCCATTAGACTGTGGATTTGATTAGACATGACCAGACAGAATCCTATTTGTATTACTAAGTAAACACACACACAGTAAATGTCCCTGTTGTTAGTTTACTGGCATAGCTTTTCCTTTTAAGAGAATTAAGTTATATACAAACACTTTAATGGAGCTGAATGTAATTACAAAGGTATATTAATTCCTTCATCTTTCATGAAACGACAAGGCTGTTTAGCTTTGCAAATGACAGCAGGCATGAACATCACATCGTCCATAAGAAAAAGTGCTATCTAGTGGTCAGGGAGGGGCTGCGTCTCTGCAGATGGCAATTCCCTGAGAAAAACATTCTTCTTCACATACAGTTTCAGACGACTTCAGTCCTGCCAAGTGTTAAACAGAGACATGCCTGCTCTTATGTGAATAATTCCCCAGAGAGAACCAGAAACAAAGACCCCCAAGGACAACATTAAAAAAAAGACACCCAGGTCTTCTGATGTTCTCCTTATGTTGAAAAAAAGACTAGAAAATGGAACTGGACCCACCGTGGTGACACTCAGCTGGGAGTGTGCTGTTCAAGACCATCATGACGCTGTTGAAGGCCAACTAACCACCCTACTATCACGCCGTGATGGAATCAGATCCTAGGACATGACCATGTTTGAGGAGACCGGTCATTCCTTTTTGTCTGCCAATCATCTGAGCCCCCTTCTTTGGTCTGGTGAAAGACAGAGCCCTCTTCCCAGCACAGAAGCTGAAGAATGCCAGCGACTCACTTCCCGGGTCTCCCTACTGCAAGGACAGACGCACACAACCCCGGCTCGTCCAACCAGAGAGACGTGAGCCAGGCCCTGAACCAGGCGCCACTGGGCAGGTGCGGCGGGGCGGATCTGAAGTGTCCATCTGAAGGTCCTTTCCTGTGTACCCCCGCCCTTTTCTCCCTCTGGAATCCCAAAGGCCATTCTTAAACGAGGGCCGGAGATACTCAGAGGCATGTAACCACTTCTTCGTCTCCCAGAGCCTGGACAAGACAGCTAGGGATGGACCCAGAGGGCAGATAGAATGCCCACTCAACCTGGAGAGGAAGGAGGCGGGGAGGGAATGAGTCTTCCTAGGTTGTGCCAGGCAGAACCCCCAGAGTGCAGGGCCAGAGGCAGGGAGGCAGGGGTCCGATGCAGAGCTCTGCCCGGGGGCGGGACCACTTACTTCACCAGCAAAGACCGAGGGAGCGAGACACCGAGTGGCATGCAGACGAGGAGCCAGAACCCTGCCACAGATCAAGGTGGGGCTGAATAGGACCAGACGGGCGCTTCCATGGGGGCCAGCGGCAGGAGGGCGGGGCAGGCAGCAGTCAGCCCACCACTGCTGATACAGAAGGAGGCGTGGACCGTGCGGACTGGTGGCCCCAACGGTGGAATTATATCCCGTTTCCACGGAAGGTCACAAAGGCAGCTGTGGCGGCATTGGGGGCCCAGAAGCAGGGGGCAGCGGGGCTTGGTGCTGTCTGCCCGGCAGACACAGTCGTGGCTTCTTTCAGGTCTAGTTCTACAGCACAACTCGGTCATGGCTCTTGCCTGGGCACCTCCCAAGTCTAGGTCTCCATCCATCTCAAGAATTCCGTAGCTACACAACAGCTTTAAATTTGCTTTTATTTTTATTTTTTGTTTAAAGTAGCCATTGTCAGTGTCTCTTGATTCAGCTAAACTGCCACTCCTGGGGGTCAGAGTAACCTGGCTTCAGCTACTTGGAGGCAGGTCAGGGACGTGGCCTGGAATGGGTTCCCCGCGGGAATCCTGGACTCTTAAGATCAGGCAGAACTATAATCAGATGTGATTTAACTGCTTTGGTTAATATCCCTCTGACATTCCTAAATCTTTCAAAAAATGTCTTGTCAAAAATTCCAGCTAGTTTCAACTGTGGTGTAGAAGGGGCTCTATCCACTCCTGGGATGGCTGGTCACAGGCAGCGTGGTGCCAGCCTCCACGTCAGCGGGGCAGGAGCAAGCACCAACCGAGGCAGAGGGGTCTGCCCCTGCAGGAGGGGCCAGCAGCGTGGCGAGAGATCCAGGGAAAGACTGGTGACCCGGAGGAGCTGACCGGGAGGACGCGGGCTGCGGCCAGGACAGACGCGCGCACGTATGTGCTCAGGCGCTTCAGTCGTGTCTGATTCTTTGTGACCCTATCGACTGCAGCCCGCCAGGCTCCTTTGTCCACGGGATTCTCCAGGGAAGAAGACTGGAGAAGGGTTGCCATGCCCTCCTCCAGGGGATCTTCCCAACTCAGGGATCGAACCTATGTCTCTTACCGCTGCCGGCATTGGCAGGCAGGTTCTCTACCGCCTGGGAAGCCCCAACAGCAGCACACAAGAGTGAAAAATCCCTGCAAAAGCGCCAGAAGAAAAGAGAGCTGGGGAGGGGCCTGCTGGGGCACCAGGCATTGAGGCGACACAGAAATGCAAAGAGAAAGGGCTCGGAAGTACCACCATCCACATGCTCGTGATGATCTCTTTGGCCAACAGATTTTCACGTGATATTTTTCCCTCTCCTTAGTACCCTTCGTGTTTCCAAAGTCTCTCCAGCGACTGTCTAGCCCTTTTGCAGTCCTTGCAGTGAAAGGAGAGGAGAGGTGGCGAGAACCGGAGGGGCAGGGAGCGGAGGAGCCGAGGGAGAGAGCCAGCGACTGTGCTCCAGCCGCTCCGCGGAGGAACAGCGCGAAGCCCTGCAAGCCGCGCGGAGCCTCCCTCCCTTTGGGGAAGCGGGTGAGGACCACGCCTTTGCCGGAGCACCAGCGAGGGCACGGACGGTAGCTTCTGCCCAGGGGAAAGTAGGAGAGATGGCCGATCTGAGACGGCCTCCAGAATCCCGGGACGGCTGGCGGGGGCATCGGTAAGGCCGCGCCGTGTTCCAGATCAGTAACTGCATCCCACCGGCACCGCCTCCTCGTCCGGAGGCGGCGACCCGGTTCCTGAGCAGAGGGCTGGGGAGCCCCGCTCCTGGCCCGCACGCGCCGCCCCCTGAGTCGGGTCTGCCGCCCCGCTTCTTTCTGTACCTTACCCTCCGAGGGGCTGATCATGCGTCGGTGCCCAAACCCTGCACCTCCCCGCGCTCCTGTGTCTTTTTCAAGGCTGTTCCATCCGCTACGATGTTCTTCCCCTTCTCACGCCGGGCAGAACTCCCGTTTACCCCTCGAGCGCCACCCCGATACGGCCTCCTGTAGGCCCCCTCCGCCGGCTCCCTGACCGAGGCCGCCTTCCTGCACCCTGGTTCCGGGCGCGTTCCCGTCCCCCGACCTGCCGTCTTCCTGCACGGGGCCCCCCAACCCTGCATCCTGCGGGCCCCGCGCGGGTGCTGCGCTCGCTGCCCATTAGTGTCACGGGCCAAAGGATTGTCTCACATTTGCCGTGAATAACCCGCGAGGAAGATTCACGAGCTGAGAACAAAACTCCCTTCTAGGTAAACACACACACACACACACACACACATACGCACAGCTTTTTGCACAGGTTCAATACAGGCTGAATTTCCTAAGACTATGAGTCCAACGTAAATGGCAAAAAGGCTGAGTTTTGACAAGCTGGAACCTTGCCAACAACTGCTCTCTATCTTGGAAAACCACAACCCTGGCAACAAAGTCCCCATAGCAGCTTGTCCGGGATGCGACACACCCGGCCAGGCCTCTGCATCCGACATGTATTAATAGATGCAGGCTCTAACCACTTCAGTGTATCTCCCAGGGATTCACGACCAAGCACCTACTGCAAAAACACGATTCCGTTATTATAAATTACCTCGCTTTTATTTCTCCTTCATCTCGCAGTTAGAAAGCGGCGCGTAGGTTAAGTTGCGCTACCTGTGAAAATTGTCTGCATGTAGTTTAGGAACAGTAATAAACCATTGTTCTAAAAGGGGGTGTTGGGCAATTTAAGGTGAAGTAAAGGCAGTGAGAATATTGGCTAGCACTCTGAAGGAGAGGTCTGACCCAGGATTGGGCTTACTGAACTGCGTAGGAGGCTTCCCAGCGGCTCAGTGGTACAGACTCCCCACCTGCCAATGCAGGAGACCCAGGAGACGAGGGGTTCAATCCCTGGGTCTGGGAAGATCTGGAGTAGGAAATGGCAACCCACTCCAGTATTCTTGCCTGGAAAATTCCTTGGACACAAGAGCCTGGCGGGCTACAGTCCATAGGGTCGGAAGGAGCTGGACACCGCCAAGCCACTGAGCACATGCAGAAGCGTCATATGCAGAAATCCGGAGATGAAAGAGAGTTGCGCTTGGGGCCAAACACTCAGGCCTTTTGAATTTCCCCCGTGGGAGCAGAGATTTCTCCCCAAACGCTATCATCAAGGATCTTATTCTAACAAAGAATGTTAATTGTGAAAAGCTTTAAAAAAAAAATTAAATGAATTTTTGAAGCATAGTTGATCTACCACACTTATATTAGTTCCCGGTGCACAAAACAGTGATTCGATATTTCTGTATATTACAAAGGGGTCACCGAGCCACATCTAGGTACCGTCTGTCACCACACCGAAACATCCCAGTTTTATTGACTGTATCCCCTCTGCTGTACATTTCAACTCCATGACTCTTCGTCTGGAACCAGAATTTCGTACCTTAAATCTCCCACATCTTTTCTGCTCATTGTTTAAAACAATTTGACTAAGGTGAACTTTTCTCAAAGCCTGGTTGGTGAGTTCTTTTTCTGTTGCTGTTTCCCCTAATCATGGGAGAGAATCTGGATTCAAGATATTTCTCAAAATATTATTAAAGCTAAAGACACGATCACTTTTTAAAACCCTAGAAAAGAGACAGAAAGCAGCGTGCCCATTTTTCAGGCAGAGAGCGGTCTCTAACCCTCCAGCTACCCCCCGGAGAGGCTTCTAGAAGCAGGTGTCACATGTTTATCCGGCCATCTGGACAGGTCTTCTTCCCCTTCTTCCCTGGAGGAAAGGTTGGCAAGCCTCCAAAGGGAAGGTGGGAGAGAAAGACACCTACTGGACATACAGAATCAAAGGGCTAAGGATGACTGAGGCTTTTTTTTAAAGAGCAGCAGAGGCAAGAAGCAGACATTGATGTCAGCAAAAGGATGAAAGGCAAAAAGAAAATGGTGCTAACGCTGCCAGCACACCATATGGCGCTTAGATGGCACGCATTTTGCTTCAAATGTTGATGTTTGCTTTCTTGTTAGTTTTGGTGCCAGTGCTGTTACCATACTTGATAAAATGCATTTTGAAAAAAAAATCACATAGAAGCTTCTGTGCTATCCCATGCTATCCTTAAAAATCATACATAAATTCCTTTGCCTTTTTTTTTAACTGCATGCTCAAGATTCCTGTTTCTAAGTGTTCAAACTAAAGTGCAAAGCGTTGATCGAATTGCAAGGGAAGACCCCGGTAACTGATACGAGATGCCAATCACATTCTTCTCTATCTATTCAACCGTGAGACAGAAGCGAGGTGGGGGAACGTGGACAGGGAGAGACAGCCAAATATGAATAATAGCAATCTAACATGAGCTCTTCAACCATTCCCCAGGCTCAGGTAGAAATAGTGTTGATGTTGTTTGCAGCAAAATTCACTTCTGCAAAGGATTGGAAAAAAACTAACCCAAGGAACATTGTTCAGTCTAAGTGGAGCCCTGGTGGCAAGAACGCAGTCTCTGAACAGCAGCACAGCAGAATCCGTCTTCCAGGGGGTCCCCAGTTGACATTTGAGGAGCCAAGTATCTTTGGGGAGGAAAGTCTTGGAACTGTTTGATGCTTTTATATTAAAAAAAACACATACGGGCCTATGTGTCCTAGATCTAGTAAGAGTGTGTGCAAGTGAAGAGGCAACCAACGTGTAGCTCACATAAATTCATTTTCCGTGTTCCCTGGTGGAATACCATGGACACATCTGCCTAAGCAGCTGCAACTAATGACAGGCACAACCTCCCCCCTCGCTCGGATGGACAGGAGGAGCTCGCTCATACCTTCTGGATTCTTCCTTTGCTGGTCCATGCCCAGTGCATCCTTTCCTCCAAAGGCAGTAACCGGTGCCTGGCGCTCTGTCCCAGGCCCAGCTCCTCCTGTCCATCAGAGTCCCTTTGTCTGTCACCGCTCATCCGCTTGTTTCCCCAGCCCCACCCACCCGCACGTCCGTCCCTCAAAGGGTAGCACTGAAGGCCGCCTTAGTAAGCATCCCTTCTTCAGTCGGGTTCGCTGGGGCCACTGCATAGCCTGCACATGTTGGGTGTGTGGAAAGGAGTCTGTCTGTTTCTCTTTCCAATTCACCATCAATGTGTAATTACTGAATGCCTCTAAAGCGCTTCCCAGGGGGCTGAGTGGTAAAGAATCCACCTGCCAATGCAGAAGATGCAGGTTCGATCCCTGGGTTTGGGAAGATCCCCTGGAGAAAGAAATGGCAACCCACTCCGAATCTGCCTGCAATGCAGGAGACCCAAGCTTAATCCCCGGGTCAGGAAGATGCCCCAGAGAAAGAAATATCTACCCACTCCAGTATTCTTGCCTGGAGAATCCCACAGACAGAGGAGCCTGGTGGGCCACAGTCCATGGGATTGCAAAGAGTTGGACAGGACTGAGTGACGATGTAGGCAAAGCACTTAGCACTCAGCAGGTGCCAGAGGCAGACAGAACAAGAAAGGCAGAGGAGGATTCCCTGGCAGTCCAGTGGTTAGAACCCTGTGCTACCAGTGCAGGGCCCCTGGGTTCCATCCCTGGTTAGGAAGCAGAGGTCCAAGCAAAAAAAAAAAAAAAAAAAGAAAGAGGAAAAGTAAAAGAAAGGCAGAGTATCCCTTAGCTTCAAAGCCTTTATGTTTTAATTAAAGAGAATAATCCATCAGCCACATAAGACAGGTGCATCACTGAAGGCATGTGATGTCAAATACACAAGCTGGAATTCACGAGGCCCCACCCTGAGCTCCCGAAGCTAAACAGTAAGTAACATGTACTCGGTGCTGCCCAGATTCCAGGCATCGCTCTCATGCGTCAGCTAAGTGCCCAAAGCAGTAGCTCCTGTTTTTAATCTCCATTTTTCAGACAAGGAACCTGAGGCACCGCCTGGGGTCACACAGCTGGTAAGTGACAGCTCAAGGCTCATGCCCTGAGGCTGAATGACTTCCAAGGCTGTTTGCCCGGCCCTGGCCTCATGATGGACACTGGTCTTCATCACATCTGTTTCCTCCTTGGGAGAAGGGACTGTCTGTCTTTACTGTCATATACCCCCGCCGTGCGGAGAACACAGGAGGCCTTATTTGATTACTGATTAGGCAGCTGACCTGGGGAGAGGTATGAAGGAGCGGGCACCGTGGGCAGCTGGAGACTGAATCCCTGTGAGGTGAAGGCGAGGCTTTCAGAGCGGCAGGGCCAGGCGGAAGCCAGGAGTCAGCAGCCCGCAGGGGCCCAGGCGGGCGGGCCAGGGCCGGGGCGCAGGGTGGGGACACGCCCGGGGATGGAGACTCGGCCGGAGGGCGGGGGGGGCAGGTGGGAGGGAGGCGAGCGGGGCCCGGCCTGTCCTCTCTGTCCCCGTCAGACAAGGACGGCCCGGAGCGGCCCAGACTGAAGGGGATGGCCAGCACATCAGCATGGTTGTCTCTGTGGCCTATAGAAGTTAACGAAAAAGGAAAGAGCGAGGGCTGGTGAAGATGTGCAGCAGCTGGAAGCCTTCTGCATTGCTGACGGGAAGGGAACGGAGTGCAGCTCCTCACAGAATAAAACACAGAATCCCCCTACGGTCCGGCCATCCCATCCCTTGGTGTACACCCAAAGGAATTAAAAACAGGGCCTCAAACTGATACTTGCACATCCACAGTCAAAGGGGCACTATTCCCAATTGTTGAAAGGTCGAGCAACCCAAGAGCCCATCGACAGACGGATGATTGGATGAGCAGAGCGTGGTCCAAATCTACAGGGAGACACATTCAGCCTCAAAGAGGAAGGAAAGGCTGACGCACATGAACCACATGATGCTAAGTGAAAAATAAACCAGTCAGGAAAGGACTGTGCGATTCCCTTGTGAGTTTCTAGAGCAGCCAAATTCATAGAGAAAGAAAGTGCAGTAGAGGCTGCCGGGGGGTGGGGAGAAGGAGGCATCACTGTTCCGTGGGCAGAGTTTCAGTTACAGGAGAGACGGATGGTGACGATGACTGTACAGCAGGGTGAATGCACTTAATGCCAACAAACTGGCCACTAAAAATGGTTAAAATGGGGGACTTGCCCTGTGGCCGAGCAGTTAAGACTCTGAGCTTCCCCAGCATGGGGCATGGGTTCAAACCCTGGTCAGGGAACTAAGATGCCCCTAATGTCATGTGGTGTGGCTGATAAATTTTTTTTAATTAATTTTTAAAAATGGTTAAAATGGTAAATTTTATGTTATGCATATCTTACCACACTAGAACAAAACAGACATAAAGAAAAAGTTGAAGCAGGCTCTAAAGAATCCAACATACTCGGGGTCACCTTAAATGAAAAGAGACCTTCTTTGAAACAGTGACTTTGGCCAGGACAAAACTGTTAATTCCATGGAAATATGATGATCCGAAAAGACAGGGTTGCTCTCTACTTTTGTAGTCAGCTTTTCTGATGAATGCAATCCCTTGTAAGCATTAAAAAAAAAAAAAAAACCCTCAATTCCCACACACTGATAGGACATTAGGTGCCACTGCTTATGAAAACATATAAAGAAAAAAAAGGAACTATGAATCCAGGAATCATATTTTTAAATGAATTTAAGTCGATTACTGATGATTACCTGATTTCCTGGTGATGGTAAAGAATCTGCCTGCAAAGCAGGAGACTGAGACTCAGTCTTTGGGTTGGGAAGATCACCTGGAGAAGAGATAGGCTACCCACTCCAGTATTCTTGGGCTTCCCTGGTGGTTCAGCTGGTAAAGAATCCACCTGCAATGCAGGAGACCTGGGTTCGATCCCTGGGTTGAGAAGATCCCCTGGAAAAGGGCATGGCAACGAACTCCAGCATTCTTGCCTAGGGAGTCTCCATGGACAGAGGTGCCTGGTGGGCCACAGTCCCTGGGGTCGCAAAGAGTCAGACAGGACTGAGCGACTAATACTTTCACTTTCTTTTTCACTCCTCTGCATACATTTGGGAAAAGGCAATATGTGTATCAGTTCAGTTCATTTCAGTCAGTCAGTCCTGTCTGACTCTTTGCGACCCCATGAGTCATATAAAGGACACATAGTCTATCTTGGCTTCCCAGGTAGCTCGGGTGGTAAAGAACCTGCTTATAATGCAAGAGACCCCAGTTCAACTCCTGGGAAGATCCCCTGGAGAAGAGATAGGCTACCCACTCCAGTATTCTTGGGCTTCCCTGGTGGCTCAGAGCATAAAGAATCCACATCAGCATCAGGGTCTTTTCCAGTGAGTCAGTTCTTTGCATCAGGTGGCCAAAGTATTGCAGCTTCAGCATCAGTTCTTCCAATAAATATTCAGGACTGATATGCTTTAGGATGGACTGGTTGGATCTCCTTGCAGTCCAAAGTACTCTCAAGAGTCTTCTCCTACACCACGTTTCAAAAGCATCAATTCTTCAGCACTCAGCTTTCTTTATAGTCCAACTCTCACATCCATACATGACTACTGGAGAAACGATAGCACTTACTTTGAGATCTTTAGAGCATACTCTAGGTAAAGCCCACAACCCAGTGTCCAGCATACAGTAAATCCTCAAAACACATGTGAATCTAATCTCCAGACTTCCATACTGAGTCCCACAATACTCAGCTTGTCTCAACCTAATCCACTGGACAAATGACAAGTCTCCCTACAAAGATCCCTGCATACAGAAGTCTATAAGTAAATGCCCATCCCAAAGTAGCAGTCAGATTCCCAGAAACTTCCAGTGATCAAAGTTTGCCAGAAAGACAAAGAGACTCTGTTAAATCTACCTTAAAAATGTTTAAAAGGTAAACATTATCCAGGCAGTATTTTAAGTAATTATAGTTTAGGCAATTCAATAGTCTTGTTGTTTTAGGAAACTGTGAAGATGCATTTTAAAGGCCATTAAAATATTCATCTCAGATGGCAACAGGAGACACCCAAGGGACATTGGCGGGTTATAAAAGATTGACAAGAAAGAGGAAAAAAATCATACATTAGATTAATCCCCGGTGGGCTAGCTAGAGATAGTGCTGAGATGATTTGCCTGCTGAAGAATAGTGGAACCAACTATCTTTGGGTGTATCATCAGAATCAGGCCTCCAGGCATGTTCCCTTATTAGCTAGAATGATCTTATTTCTGGGCTTTCCAGGTGGTGCCAGTGTTAAAGAGCCCACCTGCCAAGCAGGAGACCCGGGTTCAATCCCTGGGTTGAGAAGACCCCCTGGAGGAGGGCGTGGCAACCCACTCCAGGATTCTTGCCTGGAGAATCCCACAGACAGAGGAGCCCAGCGGGCTACAGCACTTGGGGTCTCAAAGAGTCAGACATGACTGGGCACACAGACAACAATCTCATGTCCAGAGTATAAAGTTTCTAAAGCCCTCTTTAAGGACCCATCTGAGAAGAGAATTCTGAGTGGTAACAACACTGGCCCTGAAGAACCAGACAGGACCATGACTGGAGACCCCAGAGCTCGTGTGGAAGATTCAGCCAGGGAGCCAGGATGTGCCCCTTGGGACCTGGGGCACAATTGAGCCCTTGAACCCCAGCAGAGTCAAGGTTCTTAACTGGGACAATTTTGCCCTTGAGGAGACATTTAATACTGTCCGGAGAAATTTTTGGCTCTCATGTCAGAGACACGGATGACACTGGCATCTAGTGAGGCCAGGGAAGCCGCTGAACAACCCACCATGCACAGGGCAGGTGTCAGGACAATTTCCAGCCCAAAATGTCCACAGAGCTGAGGCTGAGAAAGACTGCATCAGAGAAAGGGAAAGAAGAAGGACCATCCGACCATCAGGGACAAGGGCGTTCCTGATGGCTCAGCCAGTAAGGAATGCAATGCGGGAGACCTGGGTTCAATCCCTGGGTTGGGAAGATCCCCTGGAGAAGGGAACGGCTACCCACTCCAGTATTCTGGCCTGGAGAATTCCATAGACTATAATCCATGGGGTTGGAAAGAGTTGGCCCCGACTGAGTGAATTTCACTTTATTCCATCGTGGACAAACTTCATCACGGCGTCATTAAGAGATGCTGTGTAGTCTGGTGGATGTCACTTACATAGCTCGTCCCAAGTGAACAACAGGGACAATACTCTTAAATGAATTCAGCTGTTCTGAACCTAATCAAGAAAGCTTTAAAAATATATGCCTTCTGTGCATTTAAAAACCATTACCAGCGTTTCCCTAGTTGCTCAGTGGTAGAACCCACCCGTTAATGCAGGAGACACTGGTGTGATCTGAAGTCTGGAAAGATCCCACATCCCTCAGAGCAACTAAGCCACAACTACTGAGCCACAACTACTGAGCCCACACGCTCCGCAGCCCCTGCTCTGCAGCAGGAGGAGCCACCGCAATGAGAAGCCCGGGCACCGCAGCCGAGAGCAGCCCCGCTCGCCACAGCTAGAGATGAAGCCCATGCAGCAGTGAAGACCTAGGGCAGCCATAAGCAGATAAATAAATCTCAAAAAACATTTACCTCCCATCCCCTTCCAGCCCCTTAGGAAAAGTAAGAAAGCAAACTGTTCACATTAAAACCAGGGTCTTCTCTCTGATCAAAATCCATGTAACAGGTGGCTCAGACGGTAAAGACTCTGCCTGCAGTGTGGGAGACCTGGCTTCGATCCCTAAGTTGGGAAGATCCCCTGGAGGAGGGCACGGCAACCCACTCCAGTATTCTTGCCTGGAGAAGCCTATGCGGGCTGCAGCCCACGGGGTCGCAAAGAGTCAGACATGACTGAGTGACTAAGCCCAGCCCAGCACGGCATCCGTATGACATTAGTCCCACTGGGGTATTTCTCAGGACCACACTATGTACAAGGTATACACTAGTACAGGCGTGTCACAGAGGCAGACAGACACACGTTCACACACACACCCACACACCATCAGGCACTCTCAGCCCACCATCTGGCCCTCCCCCACCCCCCCTGACTATTTAGGCAAGATGCTGGTGCGCATGACTAGTACCCCAGTGACCTTCACCAGTGATGCTAAGAGCTAGAAATCATAGCTAAAGCCACAGAGCTGAGAATAACATGCAGTTCCCAAAACAAGAGCTTTTATCTTCTTGAAATAATAATTATTTTGCTAACCCCACTGCTGTGGGGACTAGCTCAAAGACACCCTGTGAGAAAGAGAAGCCAAAGGTGTTCTTCAAAACCCTTCCTTGATTCATGCCAGGCACGCAGCAGAGGTCTCTGGAGCTCTTGGCTTTCATCACCAGCCCCTTTCTCCAACCCAAAGTGACTAATTTGCCCACGAATTGAACGTCATTACCAGATTGAGACTGTCATCACCCTGTCTTAAGCATCTGGTGGGTTCTAAAGTCCCCAAGTTATCACCACATTGATAAGCCTAGATTAACATGTTATTTGTCAGCTACACCCAGGCTCCTTTGGTTCCAAAGACAAATAAACATTTCTGCTGTTTCCTTGGGAGAGAAAGGCCAAAGAAGAAGAAAAGTGTCCCTTGGTTTTAGAGGTATTATCAGAAAACCTGTGGATCAGCCAGATGAAAAGAGGCAGCTGCTCTTTACCAGAGGCCAAAGTCCAACTCAGAGCAAGAAAATGAGATCCAGTCCAAAATCTGACCAAGTTTCCTACAGCATCCTATCACGTGACAGTCAGCCCAGCCCAGCAAGAGCCAGCCCACAGCTGGGAAGGGAGAGGCCGCCCACTTCCAAAAGCTGCTTTGGTACCAAGGTCAGCCCTGCTCAATCCCAAGTAATTATCCTTCCTTGCTAACTGGTCAGATTTCTGGCTGGAAACGTAGGAAGAAATACTTTAACTCTGTATGTTGTTTAGTCGCTAAGTCATGGCTGACTCTTTTGCAACCCCATGGACTGTAGCCCATCAGGCTCCTCTGTCCGTGGGATTCTCCAGCAAGAATACTGGAGTGGGTTGCCATTGCCTTCTCCAGGGGATCTTTCCAGCCCAGAGATGGAACCCATGTCTCCTGCATTGGCAGGTGGCTTCTTTACCGCTGAGCCGCCAGGATTTCCTTATGTCATATGAATATTTACAAATCATCCCAAGTCCAGGCTCACTCACTCAACTCTGTGTGGTTTTGGGCAAGTCACTTAACAAATCATGGGCTCCACCTTTGTTGGATGCAATATGAGCATCACTAGAGATGTGGTCCCCAAAGAGAGAGCCTAGGCCATCTGCGTCTAAATCCCAGGGATGCTGTTACCCTACAGGGGCCTACAGGTAGTCCCAGGGAATCTGCACATGACATGACTCATCAATTTACCCACCCCCTCGCCTTCCTGGAAATCAAACAGTGCATTCCAGGCCCTTTCCACATGGGTGCGTCAGGGTGACTTGTTCAAGCCAGTGGGTTGTGACTGGAGGCCAAAGCTGTGGTGAGCAATGTCATGTCTGTTTCCCTAAAAAAAAAAAACACCCTCAGGTCTGGAGAAATGCCCAGGCAGCAGTAGAAGCCTCGGCGGGGCTGAGTAAGCTGGTGGTGTTTGTGGCCATCATACGTAAACTAACCTCCTCTGACAGAGTCAAAGGGCTTCCCAGGGGGCTCAGCTGTAAAGAATCTGCTTGCAGTGCAGGAGACCCGGGTTTGATCTCTGGGTCAGGACGGTCCCCTGGAGAAGGAAATGGCAACCCACTCCAGCTGGACACGACTGAGTTGAGCGACTTCACTTTCACTTTCACTTTCCTGGCACAAGGCTCCTAACACCCCTGGAATTTCCGTAGAGCCATAAAGCTTCTTTTATTATGTTAATGAAGTGGCTTTGGGGTCATCTAAGGGTGGGAGTTGGTTACCAGGGAAACCAGAAACCAACCAGGAACAGAGGGCTGAACTTTCAGCCACACCCCCACTGTACCCCCAACCCCCAATTTCCAGTGGGGCTGGAAGAGGGACTGGAAATTGAATCAATCGCCAGTGGGCAAGGACTGAATCAATCACACCCATGGGAGATGAAACCGCCATAAAAATTCCAGGTTGGTAAACCAGACACTCCACACACCAGCAGGCCAGGCCCCAGCCCCCTGGGGAAGCGCTACTGGGTCTGGACCTTGCACTGTGTACCTCTCTGTCTCACTTTTGATCCACAGCCTTAAACACCCCTGGTGATGAAGCAGAAGTCTAGTGAGTACTCTGGTCTCCTGAGTTCTCTGAGCCACTTTAACAAACTGACTGAACCCAAGGAAGGAAGGGGTTGGGGGGAACATCTGATGCATGAACCTCCACTCATCAGAAGCACACAAACAAGCTGGACTTGCCATTGGCATCTAAGGCGGAGAGGAGGCCTGTGGGACCTGACGCGAATTCCAGGTAGACAGGGCCAGACTTGAGCTGAATTGTAAGACACCAAGCTGGTGTCAGAGAATTCCACGTGGGGGGAAAAATCCACACTCTGGAACTCGCACCAGAATCCTTAGCGTGTTACTGGGAAGGGGATGCCTGAAGCCTGAACCAACCTCACTCCAGGCTTCCCACCAGGTAAGCTGTGTCACATTTTTAACCCTCTGTAAATCCGCACAGGGGCAAGGTCCATTTTCCTGTCCCAGCGGACTCGGCAGGAGGGACCGAGTCCCCTCACCCGGCAGGCTCAGCAGAACGGACTGAGTTCTCTCGGCTTGGCCCCTTTATTCTCTTATTTCAAAGGTTTCTTTTGTTTGAAACCTTTCTTCAAGGGAACTGCACTCAGCTTTGCTCTCTCTGGTGTAGCAAGTAGAGCAGACCCTGCCCTCACCAAGGAGGTCTGTGCTACCAAAGACCAAGACGGTGTGGGGGCAGGGTCTCTAAAACGGCCAAAGCTGCAGCGCCCAGAACCCGGACCAGGGTGAGCAATCACTCCCACGACGCCCAGTTGACCTTAAGGGATGAGGAGCGAGATCTCATCTCTCATCTAACCCTGGGCTTCTCCGGTGGCTCAGATCGTAAAGCATCTGCCTGCAGTGCAGGAGACCAGGGGTTCGATCCCTGGGTTGGGAAGAGCCCCTGGAAAAGGGAATGGTGACCCACTCCAGTATTCTTGCCTAAAGAATCCCACGGACAGAGGAGCCTGGCGGGCTACAGTCCACGGGGTCACAAAGAGGAGGGCATAACTGAGCACCTAACACACATCTAATCACATGAGCTCTTAGTCCACACTGCTTTCTCCAGCTGACAGGAGAGTGCAGAGGGGAAGTCACTGAGATAGAAGAAGGATTCCACGCTGTCTTCAAAGAGGACGGGCCCTGTGCCAAGGAATGTATGCCACCTCGAAGGTGAGAATGGCCCCCACCCTATGACCAGCAAGGAAACTGGACTCTCAGTCCTACAACCACAGGGAACTTATTCTTTGCCAAGATCTGAATGAGTGTGGAAGCAGATTCTCCCCCAGACCCAGAACCCAGCCTGGTCGACACTCTGACTTTTTAGGCTTTGATACCCTGATCGAGAACCTTGGCCAAGCCCACCTTGATGTCTTACCTACACAACAATGATGTAATAAACCAGTGCTGCCTTAAGTGTCTACGTTTGTATTAACTCGTTACACAGCAATATAAAACTAATAGAGCATGGAAATCCTTCTAAATCAGGGTGAAAATGGTTAGTAAGTCCTTCTGGCATCAAAGCTAAAACTACATTCTCTGATGAGCTTATTAGCCAGAAAGCTGGCCTTTTAATCTCTATCTGACTTCTATATCTATTTCTCAATTAGTTCATAACTCCAGAGGGGAAACAAGAGCTTTCATTTATTCACCCCGTAAAACCCCCAACAGTCAGATATTTAAGAATGCTTTTGACATTTCTACATAATATCAATACAATAACCCTCAACAGTTCTTTAAAATGAGGCTCAGACCTGGGATGGAATAAAAGAATCCAAACCACGTCACCTCAGAATCCAGGCACCTAGGTCGTGTATTTTACCTTTACTCCACTAAAAATCCTGCATTCCCAAGAGCTGAGAGAACACATACCAGGTGAAGGAAAAGACTAAATCATGGAGCAAGTGAAAAGTAAATAAATCATCCTCTGGAGAACCAAAAATTCACAACCCCAAGCTTTCTTGGTTTATGCAATTTTCAGTTCTCAAAATAGGGCTTCCCTAGTGGCTCAGATGGCAAAGAATCAGCCTGCAGTGCAGGAGACCCAGGTTCAATTCCTGGGCTGGGAAGATCCCCTGGAGAAACAAATGGCTACCCACTCCAGTAGTCCTGCCTGGGAAACCCCACGGACGGAGGAGCCTGGCTGGCGGCAGTCCACGGGGTCGCAAAGACTCAGACGTGACTGAGCAACTAGCACTTTCACTTTCAAGAGTGAGTGGCCTGTTAGATGCAGTTCAAATGAAAAGCCAAGAGCTTTGAGATTTTCTACCAAAACTGCACACAGCAAGCAAACTACAGCAGAGTCGCTTGTTCGTAGGTTGAGGAAGTGTGCTCATAGTCCTGGAACTCAGACACCCATCACAGCCACTTCCAACGTTCTGCAAAGGCGTACATCGTGTGCTGGAATTCAGTGATACACTGCCGGCTCCTTCCTGAAAGACTCCCGATCTTTGATGGCACCACAAGGAAGGGAGCGGGCCATCAGCATAAAATGAAACGTGAGATTCTGAAGGCTCTGTCCCAGAGCCCTGGTAATGATCCATTTGAGACGCAGCTTTAAGGGCAAGGAGAACCGTCCTCTCTACTTGCAGTAAGAAATTCATTAGGGGAACTAAGTCCCCAAATTCAGGAGCAGATGCCGTCAAAATGATTGCAACCTCTTCCCTCATTTAGAATACAGTTTCCAAATTTTATTTTTGCTAAGGGGGAATTTCAAAAGCTTGTAGTCTGATCTTTCCTTTCCACAAATAAATTCAGATCTAGAGAAGCGATATAAAAATAAAAACGCCAGATCAGACATTTCTCCACTTGAATTCTGTTCTTCTGAGTGCTCAAGCCACCAGATTCATTTTTGTCTAACTCAGAAGCCATGAGGCCATGGCTAACAGGCTACCTCTGAGAAGTTCAAAACAGCCCTTGGAGACAAGTTTGCCACGTCTGGTGTAGGGGGACCTGAGCATCTGATGGTTTCCATGGTGACAGAGCCCAGCTGCACACTCTAATGAAGCTGGCTGGCCAGCCAGCAATTCGGAGCAAAGGTTGTGGAAGGTTCCAGGAAGACCCCCCCATGTCACTGAGCCACTCATGAAATTCTAATGGGTGGCCTGCTTGCCAACAAGTGCCCCCTTCGGGAGACGGACACTCAGTGGCACTGAACTCTGTGTCCAGCCCTGTGCCAAGCTCTTTTCCATACATCATTCCACTTCTCACCATCACCAAGACCTTACAAAGTGAATTCGAATTCCACCTCATTTTGCCGATGAGTTAACTGAGGCAGGGGCTTCCGCGGTGGCTCAGTGGTAAAGAACCCGCCTGCAGTGCAGGAGACCTGGGTTTGATCCCTGGGTCTGGAAGATCCCCTGGAGGAGGGCATGGCAACCCACTCCAGTATTCTTGCCTGGAGAATCCCATGGACAGAGGAGCCTGGTGGGCTGCAGTCGATGGGGTGGCAAAGAGTCAGACACGACTTAAGCGAGTTAGCAAGCACACATGTAAACTGAGGCGGCTCACCCAAAGCCCCTGAGCTTACAGAAGGCATCCCCAAGCCAACTCTAGTGCCTCCTTCCTCCACTCAACTCAATGAAAATTTACGAAACTGCTCGAGGGGCGCACTCCCTTACATTCCTCTAAAGAGAAGTTTATGTCATGATTTCTTGTCTCACAGGGGAAAACAAGCACAGCCTTAGAACTGACCACTGGCCTATTTCTGCCCATCATTTCCAGATTCTGATAAAGAGCTCAAATTGTCATTCTTAAATACGAAGCCATCATAAGAAATAATTCCCTGAAGGAAGTTTGAAAGACTTGAGAATTAGGTAAAGAGATGAGAAAGAGAGCAGAAATGATCTTACTGCTAAACAAAACAAGTGTTCTGTTAAATTTCATGATGGGATGTGAGCTAAAGGGCATTGGAAACCCCCAGTCCAATCACTCCACATGCCTGTCACTGATGCCAGGAATGCCACCTCTAGTAAACAAACCCCTCGCACTGAGATTTTTGTCCCTTGTTTCAAGGTGAGCATTCTCAAAAAGGAAAACTCAGGAAGGCAACAGCAATCATTAGCACCTTAGTGTGAGTTAGTGTGTGAGCAGACTATTGCTGAGACAGTACTCAGCTGTGGGAGAAGAGAGAGAGGAAGGGGCCGTGAGGAGACAGATACAAAGCACAGAGCAATGTCTGGAAATTGCAGGCGTCTGGAAGACGTCTTAGAAGCCAGGATCAGCCTAAAGACGCTGGGCTTGGAAATAACACAGAGGGAAGGAGCTCCAATAACAAAATGGATGGGCTTCTAATTCTCTACTTTGTTGCCAGGCTTCCCAGGGGACACAGTGGTAAAGAATCTGCCTGCCAATGCAAGAGGCGCAGGAGACACGGGTTTGATCCCTGGGTTGGGAAGATCCCCTGGAGGAGGAAATGGCAACCCACTCCAATATTCTTGCCTGGAGAATCCCATGGACAGAGGAGCCTGGCGGGCTACAGTCCGTGGGATTACAAAGAATCGGACACAACTGAGTGACTGAACACCACTTTATTGCCAATACACTAAAAAACACATCTTCCTCCTTTAATAAGAAGTTGTGTATGCCACATGTCTCTAAAATATGTGTTGCAAAATTCACACTTAGCCCTCTTGTGTTCTAATTCCAGGGAGACTGACAAGAGACAAGAATTAGGAACCGTACCTGTGACTACCATGGGTCGAAATAAAAAAATATGACCACAACATTGAATTATCCCATTAAAAGTGAGAATGACACCATAAAACCCTGGTAATTTCTTCTGGATCCTTCCAGGCTAAAGCCAATTGGATCACAGAGGTTAGGGTTTAAACAGACGCAGTACTCACTCGAAAGACCTTCTCCACTCTTGCAATGCTTTTCCCAAAGATGGTTCCAAGTTGGTCTCCAATTCCAGCCAATAAGAAACCAAAGAGTGGAATTCCAAAGATGGCATATAAAATACAAAAGATTTTGCCTCCTTCAGTGCTTGGAGCAATATTCCCATACCCTGGTGAGAAATATTAAAAAGAGAGAGGGAGAGTGGTGAAGCGGCAGAGAAATTAGAGCACTGAACCAAAGAACCTGACTTCCTAGACAGCTTCTTCATCCCCACCCTGAACTTGAGGAGTTTCAGGAGAGCTCCATTCTAAAAGCCCTATAGAATTTAGAACATCGTTGCATTGCATCTCTTCTTTCTCCCCATGTATAAAGTTTCAAGAGGGTCCAGGTTTCCAGGATCTGATAAGATGACATGCATTTCATTAGATGACATTTTAGGAGATCTGTGGTCATCTAGACCTGCATTTCTGCTGGGAAATGGTACCACCCATTTCAGAAACATCAGACATCTTCAGCGTGTCTGGTTTAGGGACACTGAGCACCTGAGGAGGGTTTACCATTACTTTTTTAGATTTGAAAAGAGCTTCTCCTATCCAGCCTGGTCCCAGGGCCATCCCCTCCATGGGCCAGACTGTGGCTGTCTCCAGCATTTGCCTTCTTAGGGTGATGGGTGTTCCACATGAAGGAGGATGGGTGGTCTAGGATGAACTCAGAAAGGACCCCTGGATCATACAGCCCTGCCTGGAGAAGCCTGGAAACAGTCAGGAGTGGAGGAGGAGAAGCCGCATGCTCCTTCTCACATGGACCGGGATGCTGAGCTTGGCCTGGGTCCCTTTTGCTCTTTCCTGGGAATTCCATGCCATCTGAGTCCTGCCCGCCCTGACCCACCCATTTCTTGCGCCAGGAATCCAAGGATTCTTGGATCGAGGTGCGAAATAAAGGTTTGGTGGTGGAATGGATGTGTAAATCCTCTAATAGCAGATCTCTTAGCTTGTTGTGTCAAACAGAGCTTCAGAAACACCCTCATCCACATTCTCGAGAGTTCTGCAGTTAGGTAAGTAACTAGTGAATATTTGGCTTACTCTCTCTGACAGGACTGAAGACAGGGTGCTGGAAGAAAAAGGCTTATAGCATTAACACACATTATACAGAGATGAGACTCTAAATTACTCAGTAGTCACGCCAGTGAGTGTTGCATACGCTAACTAGTGTCTAGCTAGTCACCTAAAGTAACATTCTCTCACATAGAGCAGCTGAGGGGGAGCCTGTCTCTAAACCCACGCAGTGAGTGAGCTATTGGGCTCATGGTCATTCGCATGCTGGGAACGCGACACGACACAGGAAGGACAGCGCTGGCGGCCGGCCCGTCGCTCCGCCTCCTGTGGGCCTGGAGGACTCACTCTTGCTTCCTGCCTTTGGGCGTTGAGTCACCTGGTTATTTTCCCGTTCAGTCTTCCAGTGAGAATCATTCAAACCTCTTATCACAAATCATCTAAATTATATAGCTTCTATTTTTTAAATGACTGTTCAGGCAAACCCTCTAATCTTGCTTTTCTTTGACTCACCATGATTTTTATTTAATTGTGCAAAAAAAAAAAAAAAAAGGCTCTCAGAACTTTTTTCGGGTGTTTTCAGGAACTTGGACAAAATCATTCTGTCAGCATTTCCCTCTGGAATAATCTGATTTACGTTAGCACAGCCCTGTTAAAAAGGAATAAAGGTGCCCAGTGAAGGGAAGTCGCTCAGTCATGTCCAGCTCTTTACAGCCCCATGGACAGCAGCCTGCAGCAGACTCCTCCATCCGTGGGATTTTCCAGGCAAGAGTACTGGAGTGGGTTGCCATTTCCTTCTCTGGGGAATCTTCCCCACCCAGGGATTGAACCCAGGTCTCCCGCACTGCAGGCAGACGCTTCACCGTCTGAGCTACCAGGGAAGTCCTATAAAGGTGCCTATACAGCTCCAATTCCTGCAGGGTTATGGTGACACCTGGGAATATCCTGGTAATTTGTGGAAACATTTATGGCTCTGGCTTGACTGTCTCCCAATTGCCTGATTATCTTTTAGTTTGGATATCTCAGAAAGAAGCATATGGCAGGCGCAGGGAGACACACTGAGGCTTTGAACCTGCAGAACTGGCATCTTATTAGCCTTCACAAGTGCTGCACCCCTTCGACCAGCTTTTAGAGAGGATCCACTCCACCGCTTGGATCAGGAAGGTGCTCAGGGGACACTCCCATCATCTAAAGAGCCTGAGAGAAAAGCAGGAAGAGGAGGCTCCAATCCAACACCACTGCCTTCACCCAGTTATCCTCAGACTCATGTGACATCACCCAGTCTGGTTCTGCAGGGGTTCAAGGAAAATGTGGGGGAAACCAGTCAACCGTATGCTTCCAATGCAAAGTGTAAGCAGTAGTGTGGATCTTATTACAGTGGGCTCCTTATTCTGGGTTTCGAGGCTAGAAAGCTAAAATTAGAGCAAAGTTCTCAGGCGCTCAAGAAGTAATACTCAAATGAGCCTTGAATAGGGGATACTTTGGCCACCTGATGCAAAGAACTGACTCACTGGAAAAGACCCTGATGCTGGAAAAGATTGAAGATAGGAGGAGAAGGGGACGACAGAGGATGAGATGGTTGGATGGCATCACTGACTCAGTGGACATGAGTTTGAGTAAGCTCCAGGAGTTAGTGGTGGAAAGGGAGGCCTGGCGTGCTGCAGTCCGTGGGGTTGCAAAGAGTCGAACACGACTGAGTGACTGAACTGAACTGAGGGGCTTCCCTGGTAGCTCGGTTGGTAAAGAATCCGCCTGCAATGCAGGAGACCCTGGTTCGATCCGTGGGTCAAGAAGATCCCCTGGAGAAGGGACAGGCTACCCACTCCAGTATTCTTTGGCTTCCCTGGTGGCTCAGCTGGTAAAGAATCCGCCTGCAAGGCCAGAGACCTGGGTTTGATTCTCGGGTCGGGAAGATCTCCTTGAGAAGGGAATGGCTACCCACTCCAGTATTCTGGTCTGGAGAGTTCCATGGACTTATAGTCCATGGGGTCACAAAGAGTCAGACATGACGGAGCGACTTTCACTTTCAAGCCTTGAATAAGCCTCTTTAAGGCCATCACTTCACTTTGGACGTAAAGTAACTGCCATCTTTGAGTTATGCTGTATCTTGTGCGTGTATCTGTCTGTCTGTCTGTCTGTGTCCCCTGTTTCTGATGAACTATATGGAGAGGCTGTTCTCCAGTTTGACACTCAACCCTGTTACTCTAAAAAAATTCCAGAAGTTACTTTTTGGAATTTTGCTCTGAGGCAACAGGAAGGACACATTCCTGGATTTTTGCCTCTGTTTGTAATGGGCCCTCAAGACTTCCCTGCCCGTTCTTCCTGAAGGCTTGATAGAACTTTGAAGTAAGGTGTCACGGGGCCTTAGAACTCAGGGAATTAAAATTCTGTTCTGATTCTTCCACTTGCTAACTCAGCTCTTGGGCAATTTACCTTTCTGGCTTGCTTTCCCCGTCTGAATGAGAGGGCTGTTAACAACACCTACCTTACAGCTTAAATGGCCACATGTGAAGCCTGAGCGCCCTTTGGAGATTAAGTCCAGGGTGAAACAGGAGGCCCAGAGGAAGCACTTGGTAAGGATCCGCAGTTATCACCTTGCCCTGGGTTTTCTGCGGGAAGGAATCACTTTTTGTCTCCAGCAAAACTAAGCCCCAGGAGAAAAGGGATGGCTGGTTCCTATTTTCTCTCCAAAAACTCCACTGTTCTCCCAGAGCCCTGAGACAACAGACAAAACGTCTGTGCCCCAGGCCAGACCGGCTGGAAGGCACAGGGGGCCCACGGCGGGATTTGGGGTGTGGGTCCCTGAGCAGTGAAGGCTGGGGGGTGAGAAGCCGCGGGTCAGGCAGACGGAGCCCAGAGCATCACAAGTGGACTTCCTAAGCAGAAGGCTCCGGGCGCCGTCACCAGCTGGCCTCTGGTGACGTCTGGCAGGAGGAGGCCAGCCTAGCGAGAACACTCGGCTGTGAATGAGAAAGCCCGCGGCAGTGCTCAGTGCCGGTCACCCCCTGGCTAGAAAACAGCCTGAGCCCTTTCTGAAGATAAGGCTGGTGTTTACAGAGGACGCGGGCCTGCAGAGCGTGCACGGAGCCCTCCCGTTTGCTCTTTACCTGCTGAAGTCAATCCTGGCCGGACCGCGTGCTGTTCGGCTCTGGGGTTTGGGTTAGAGCCCACGTTCTCAAGCCAGGCCGCGCATTTACGGGTGCGTGGCAGTCATGCAGGGTCCCCCACTTAAAAGGGCCCCACCTGTGGTTTAACACTCTGCTGTTGTCCTTTTGAGGCTCTTAACTCATGTTTTTGTCTTTTAACAAAAGACTGCATTTTCCTTTGACACTGGGCTTCATGCCTTATGTAGCTGGTCCTGGGGAATAAAGTGGGGCTCTATGGCTTACTAACCTTGAAATATTAGACACACTACTTAGCGTCTCTGGGTCTCAGTCCTCTCCTTAGTAACATGAGGCAAGTGAGAGTTAATAGGAAACACAGTTCCTGGCACCTACGGCTGGTGTTCAGTCATTCAGTCATGTCCGACTCTGTGACCCCATGAACCACAGCACGCCAGGCCTCCCTGTCCATCACCAACTCCCGGAGTCTACCCAAACTCATGTCCATCAAGTCGGTGATGCCATCCAACCACCTCATCCTCTGTCGTCCCCTTCTCCCCCTGCCCTCAATCTTTCCAAGCATCAGGGTCTTTTCAAATGAGTCAACTCTTCGCATCAGGTAGCTTCAGCGTCAACATCAGTCCTTCCAATAAATATTCAGGATTGGTTTCCTTAGTAGGAACTACTTGATTTCCTTAACATCCCAGTAAATGTTAGCCACAATGACTGTTATTTCCAAAACCACAGGCCAAGCATCCAGTCCAAGTGCTAGCCAGCTAGAATAGGTGCCTTGGCACCTTGGCAGGTACAATACTTTGTTGTTGTTGTTGTTGTTGTGCTGGGTCTTCGTTGCTGCAAATGGACTTTCTCTAGTTACTGCAGGTGGGGGCTACTCTCTAGCTACCATGATAGGGCTTCTCGTTGCCAAGGCTTCTCCTGTGGCAGAGCACAGCCTCTAGGTGCTTGAGCTTCAGTAGTTGCAGCACAAGGGCTCAGTACTTGTGATGCATGGACTTAGTTGCTCTGTGGTATGTGGTATCCTCCCAGACCGGGGACTGAACCCATGTTGCCAACATTCAGTTCGGTTCAGTTCAGTTGCTCAGTCGTGTCCGACTCTGTGACCCCATGGACTGCAGCCCTCCAGGCTTCCCTGTCCATCACCAACTTCCACAGTTAACTCAAACTCATGTCCATCGAGTCAGTGATGCCATCCAACCATCTCATCCTCTGTCATCCCCTTCTCCTCCCGCCTTCAATCTTTCCCAGCATCAGGGTCTTTTCCAATGAGTCAGTTCTTCCCATCAGGTGGTCAAAGTATTGGAGCTTCAGCTTCAGCATCAGTCCTTCCAATGAACACTCAGGACTGATCCTTTAGGATGGACTGGTTGGATCTCCTTGCAGTCCAAGGGACTCTCAAGAGTCTTTTCCAACACCACAGTTCAAAAGCAGCAATTCTTTGGCACTCAGCTTTCTTCATAGTCCAAGTCTCACATCCATACATGACTACAGGAACAAACCATAGCCTTGACTAGACGGACCTTTGTTGGCAAAGTAATGTCTCTGCTTTTCAATATGCTCTCTGGGTTGGTCATAATTTTTCTTCCAAGGAGCAAGCGTCTTTGAATTTCATGGCTGCAGTCACACTGGCAGGCAGATTCTTATCCACTGCACCACCAGGGAAGTCCAACAACTCTTAATTGAGTTCCAGGTGAGGGACACAGTTACTGGTTACCATCTGGGACCTGAGGAGGGGCTCTCTAGGATGTGGGTCTAGTCAAGTGACCTAATCCAAAAATGCCTCAAATGGGAAGTTTCCTGACGGTCTAGTGGTTAGGACTCTGTGCTTTCCCTGCAGGGGACATGGATTTGATCCAAGGTCAAGGAAATAAGATCCCAAATGCTGAGTGGCAAGGACAAAAAAAAAAAAAAAGCTTCAAAGAGGAAATCCAATTGGATTCTAGAGCTGTTGGTGAGAACGCAAATCATTGTCTGCCCTTCCACAAATGATGTTTTGTGGGAAGAATCTGCACAGAGCTTCTTCCAGCTGAGGAAAAAGTATAGCTCCTGGAGACCCACCCGCACAGTCAACAAATGAGAATTAGTTACTGAGAGAGGGGACAGGGTGCAGGGTGACCTCAACAAGGACAGCAGTCTAGTCTTCTCCTGGCGTGACTCCGGGTTTGGAGAAGAGCCTGAACGTGTCCCCCTTTTGCCGCACATTTGTAGATCTTCCTGTACAGCTGAGCACAACAAAACCTTGTCCAAAAAAAAAAGCACTTTGATATCTTCAGATAAAAGGGACCTCTGTTACTGAGGAGTATCACTGCTTTTCAGGAAAAGACTATTATTCCTAAGATCTCTGTATACGAATTCTACATAATGAGCACATTTTTTGTGTCTGAACAGCACATAACCTCACGTGGCTCAGGAGAGTCTTTCTGGAGAGCGATCTGGCAAGCCTTAAAAGGTTCAGGTCCTTTGACAAGGCATCCCCTGGGGGATCTTGCCAAGAAAACAAGCAGAAATGAAGATCACCCTTCGAGAACAAAGATTTTCATTGTGATATCGCACTATCACAGAAGTAAAAACCACTTAAGCCTGCAACAACATGTGATTACAGGGTTAATAATAGATCCAATGGAACCCATCAAAGATTATGTTTTTCCAAAGAACCTTAGTAATATGGGGGCAATGTTTACAGAATTACCTTCACATTATGTGAACTCAAGCAAGCATGCTACTGTGCGCATGTTTCCCAAGTAATGAAAAAGCTCCTTGGCTCCAGCTGCCCTACTGCCTGAGTTCTCAATAATGGAAAATCTCTCAGGAAAAACAAGAAAGATTAGCAGGCTCTTAGTGTTCTTATAAGCCTTGCTACCACTTGTAATGAGTGAATTTGCCAGTAAATAACTATGAGAAAACATCATCTCCTCACCTCATTATTCTTACTAATACTGTACTCCTGTTTTCTTTAGAAATTTCTAATGGTGTGACTTTCTAAAACCTTCCACCCTGCAGTCAAAATTTAGCCAGCTAAATGGTGTTCAACTCACAACACATTATATTTCAATTACAGCAGAGAGTCGGGGCGAGGGGGGGAGCGTTTTTTCCCATTGAATAGAAAAGAACGAAATCCCAAATACGAACACTGAGCCGCGATCCTGAAGTGGGCTGGGGGTTTGGGCCGGCTTTTATTTTTGTTTGCTTTTGTCTTCTGCTTGTTGTGCAGTAGTTTCCTGTTCAGGCTCCATCTTCCCGCAGATTTTGGGAAAGGCCCCGGGACTTCGCCCAGGTGTGACACAGTATCCATCTCCCCACTACAGAAGCAACAGCATCCCGGGTTGCCAGGACTCCAGCACGTGGAAACCTAGGGGCTTATCCAATAGGAATCTCCCAAGGAGCCCGAAGGAGGAGGAGGCGGCGGTCGCAGTGGCCAGCAGGGTCCGGCCCGGGCTCTGAGATCAGAGGATGCCTAGTGGCCCTCTGTGATCTCTGAGCCCTAAGTGTGCATTTGTCAGGATTTTTCATTAGGTGAGAGAAAACCCAACGCATGATAGAACCCAGCACAGGGTATTTACACGTATTAACTCTCTATGGGCAGCTTCGCCCCCAGCTCAGAGGGGGCAAGCGGGACCTCACTCACGGCTCCTCTTCTGTTACTCGGCTTCTTCACTAAGAGCTGAACTCTAGGCAGAAAAACCCCTCGAGGGAAGGAAATGAACGGCAGGGTCCTGGGCTTGCCTTTTTCTTGGTCTGCCTCCAGTAAGAAAAAGAAGTCAATTCCTCCAAAACTTACGCAGAAGCTCCTGCAGGAATCCAGTCTTACTGGCCTAATCCAGAAATCCTGTCTGTCTCTGAGCTCAGGACTGTGACCACACACAGGCACACCATTGAATTTCTTTTTATTATGGCACTAATTTAATTTTAATTTTTAAATTTGAGTATAGTTACTTCTGAGTCTCCCCTGGTAGCTCAGACAGTAAAAATGCCTGTCTACAATGTGGGAGACCCAGGTTCCATCCCTGGGTTGGGAAGATCCCCTAGAGAAGCAAATTGGCAACCCACTGCAGTACTCTTGCCTGGAAAATCCCATGGACGGAGGAGCCTGGTAGGCTACAGTCCATGGGGTTGCAAAAAGTCAGACATGACTGAGTGACTTCACTTTGCTTTGCTTTTGCTATAGTTACTTATAAGGTGTTAATTTCTGATGTACAGCCAAGTGATTGAGTTATACATACACACATACATATACACACATTTTTAAGTATTCTTTTCCATTATGGTTTACCATAGCATATTGAATAGAGCTCCCTATGCTATACAGGACCCCGAAGCTTACCCAACCATACATAATAGCCTGGATCTACTAACCCCAAACTCCCAGCACCTCCCTCCCCCTCCCCCCTCCCCCTTGGCAACCACAAGTCTTCTCTGCATGAGTCTGTTTCCGTTTTGTAGACAAGTTTATCTGTGCCATATATTAGATTCCACACGTAAGTGACAGCGGGCGATTCACTTCACCGTAAATCTCCCAAAGCCACATGACACATTTGCCCATCTTAATATCCAGACCGCTGCACACAGGGTAACCTGATGCTGGTCTTCTCTGGTCTGCGGCAGCGATGCCCTCACGGGGTGCTGAGCTGGATGGCACTTCTTGCCCTTACATCAAATGGTGCCATGTCATCCTGCATCCTTCGTTGGATGCTATGGGATTGAGGACAAATATAATCTAATCTGGTCTGGGGTGTCCGAAAGGCTTCCAGGCCCCAGACTTATTAGCGTAATGTATACCTCTACTGCTTGGAATAGTTAATCTTAATACACTTGCAGATTTATCAGTACAAACCTAGTATGCCAGAAATTATATTGTGAGATTGACAGTTCTCTCTCACTCCAAGTTTCCTTACTGCACATAACTTTCTTGATTGCAAAAATCATACAGGTTCTGAAGATGAGGTCTATAACCATAGACAAAACCCCTGCCTCTAAAACAACCCAGAGCTTCTGAAACTTGCTCCAATAGGAAGACAATCACCAAAGATGCATTCCCTCCAAAAAGGCATCCCCTCCAACACCCACCTAATGTGTGGCTATGAAAAGTAGGGGGAAGGAAAAACCTCACAGAAGGCCTCAGAAAGTAATGAGATTTGAGAGATTTGAACTACGAGAGAGATTTCCTCCCACAGAATATAAACAAATGTTAATGCAAGAATCCTCCCACTGAGTACAGAAGTCTCCCTCTGTTTGGCCATCACTGCTATGAACTGGTGATGGCTCTGTGTGTTCCATTCTTCTGAATGAGAATTTTTCTTGCAATTGACTTCGCTACTAAACGAGGGCAAATAACTCTCAAACTCTTTTTCAGCAGAGCTGGGAGAGGGATGCAATCTACAGAGTCCACCATACATGTCAGGGTTACCCAGAGAAGCTGAGATTGCAGAGGCCACATGGGAAAAAATATAGAGAAGAAGTACAGAGAATGATTTAAAGGCCCATTGGTGGCAAATCTCAGAAAGTGTCAGTAAAAATCCAATTGTGAAAGTGAGGGTCTCACCTTGAACTTCGAAATATACATCACTTTTTGCACCAAGTGTGAAATATAGTGTGAACAGGAAGAGCCTCAGAAGCCTTCCTGAGCTTGACCTGGTCCGGGAAAACCGAAGAGGCAGCACTGGGCAGAGAGGAACACAGATGGGCCGGGTGTGCATGGGGCGCTCCGCCTCACCGGCAGCGGCCAAGGGGGGCGGCTTGGCCTGTGCGGCCAGAAAGGTTACCAGCTCTCCCTGTTCTTCTCTTCCAGCCCCACGGAAAAGTTCAGCAGAGTTGGTCCAGGAATATCCAGTTTGTTTGGCATCAAAAAAACCCAGCTGGGCATGAAGATAAAGCTTCCATTAAAAAAAAAAAGTGAGAGAGCAGCAAAACTTTCCAATGAAGGAAAGACACTCGCCAGAAAGATGCTGCCCCAACAGACAAAACTGTAAACAACTATGAACTAATCGCCTCTCAGAATCATCACAGAGAAACCACAAAGATGCAAGAAGTCAGGGGAAAGATGATGAGGTAACAAGTATAGATGAAATGTGAGCTAAGCTAATGGGACTCAGGGGTAAAAAAAGGAAAGAAAAAAGTCCCCTAATGATCACAGAAATGAAAATAAAATTGGAAGATGTGCATGGAGGAGGTAAGTACTGTGAAAACACACACACACACACAAAGAAGAGAGGATGAGATCAAGCGGTTGATGTGACCCACCTCCCAGGGTAATGGAAATAAAAACAAAAATGAACAAAGGGGACCTAATCAAACTTAAAAACATTTGCACGGTGAAGGAAACTATAAGCAAGGTGAAAAGGCAGCCTTCAGAACAGGAGAAAATAATAGCAAATGAAGCAACTGACAAAGAATTAGTCTCCAAAATATACAAGCAGCTCATGCAGCTCAATTCCAGAAAAATAAACGACCCATTCAAAAAATGGGCCAAAGAACTAAACAGACATTTCTCCAAGGAAGACATACAGATGGCTAACAAACACATGAAAAGATGCTCAACATCACTCATTATCAGAGAAATGCAAATCAAAACCACAATGAGGTACCATTACACGCCAGTCAGGATGGCTGCTATCCAAAAGTCTATAAGAAATAAATGCTGGAGAGGGTGTGGAGAAAAGGGAACCCTCTTGCACTGTTGGTGGGAATGCAAACTAGTACAGCCACTATGGAGAACAGTGTGGAGATTTCTTAAAAAACTGGAAATAGAACTTCCATATGACCCAGCAATCCCACTTCTGGGCACACACACCGAGGAAACCAGATCTGAAAGAGACACGTGCACCCCAATGTTCATCGCAGCAATGTTTATCATAGCCAGGACATGGAAGCAACCTAGATGCCCATCAGCAGACGAATGGATAAGGAAGCTGTGGTACATATACACCATGGAATATTACTCAGCCGTTAAAAAGAATTCATTTGAATCAGTTCTAATGAGATGGATGAAACTGGAGCCCATTATACAGAGTGAAGTAAGGCAGAAAGAAAAACAATATAATATATTATAGTGTATAATATACAATACAGTATATTAACACATATATATGGAATTTAGAAAGACGATTACCCTATATGCGGGACAGCGAAGGAGACACAGATGTATAGAACAGTCTATCGGACTCTGTGGGAGAAGGCGAGGGTGGGATGATTTGAGAGAATAGCAATGAAACATGTATATTATCATATGTAAAATAGATGACCAGTGCAAGTTCAATGCATGAAGCCAATCACTCAAAGCAGTTGCACTGGGATGACCCTGAGGGGGTCGTCCTGAGGGATGGGATGGGGAGGGAGAGGGGAGGGGGGTTCCGGACGGGGAACACATGCACACCCATGGCTGATTCATGTCCATGTATGGCCAAAACCACTACAAGACTGTAAAGGAATTAGCCTCCAATTAAAGTAAATAATTTAAAATTTAAAAAAGAAGTTGAAAACCTATTTTAAGGGTTAAAAAGGAGTGGAGGAAAAATACTAGCATAGAAGACATGGAAAGAAGTAACTATAGTTGTATAATTGGAATCCCTAAAGAACAGAACCAAGACCATAAAGTGGAGAAAATGTTTCAAAGTGACGATCAAGACAGCTTTCCTGAAATAAAAGGGACAAAACCTAGTAGCTTTATCAGACGAACGATAAAGAAATAATTGTTTGAGCAGCTGAGCAAAAAGATCAAGTCACTTGTACTGATAAAAGGGGGGAAATTGCCTGGCATTATGTCTCTCCACCACTACAAAAGCAGAGGGGGAAACAGAGTAACCAACAAGATCCTTAAAAAACAATGTGAGCCACGAATTTCATTTCCAGCCAAAGTGCCCTTCAAGTGCAAGGCTACCATCTTGAACAATGCAAACACCCAGGGAATATTGCCTCAGGAGCCATTCTTAAGTTTTAGCCAAGCAACACCATTGACAAAAGCAATGGCAAAGCCATGATGTAACCCATGGCTAGAGATGAACACTGACAAATATTTGACCGTAGAACTATGACTAACACAAATGGGAGTGCCCAGGCAGCAAACAGAATGTGAAATATACACCCTGATGTTACAGAATATTACAATGAGTAATAATTGATAGCAGAAGAGGAAAAGATGTTGAGATGCTGAGTAAGTTCCCTGACTGAATTGAATATGATAGCTGAGAGCCAAGAGTTATTATTTAAAATGGGCAAGTTGTCCGACAGAAGCTTAAGCATATTTAATAATGTAAAAGTAAACACTGATAGGATGGCCTCAACTGAAACTGTGTGGTGGAGAAAGAGATGTCATCACCCATAATAGAAGGCTAATAAATACAGCTTAAAGATTTGAACCCTAAGGTTATTATATGCGATTATAATTATAAAGTCAACCCTTATGACAAACGATTTAACACCTAGGACAAAAAGACAAGACTCCCCGAGGATCAGATAAAAGACACACAGAAATACAGTAAGAACAAAAATTGGTGCAGGAAGTAGGTAATCAAAGCTGAGCTTACGATCAGTTGTGAAGAGCATTTACCTAGCAAAGTAATGCAAGCATTCACTTTTGATCTAATTAAACCATAAGAAAGGAAGACAGGAAGAGATCCCTTCTACAGTGGGCAGGGACGAAGAAAGGGAACTAATTCCTCATCTTCCTCAATGGGAAGTCAAGAAATCATCACTAAAATAAAATTTGGGAAGTGCAGCACAAATGTGATATTTAAAGACATGGAGATCAAAATAATCAAGCAAAAGAGATGAAAGCAATGTAACCAGGGGAGGTTAAAAAAAAGAGAGAAGGGCAGAGACTGCTGTTTTTCACAACAAACTCTGTAGAACAGTTTGGTTCCTCCATGAATAAGTTTAATAAGTACACTTTTTAAAAAGGTATTTGAACTCAACTGAGCAATCTGAGTTCAATTGACCAATTCAGAGACTGATTTCTTTTCACTTTAACCTTCCCATGAGGTCCATTTAAACTAAAGGTCCCCTAGACTTTCATTTTGCAAACTGAAACAGTTCATTCTACTTTGCCTTTTATTGAAAGCCACCACCCAGGTACTGCAATAATTTGACAGTGTTGGGGAAGCCTCCTCTGAACCCCCATACACTCTATGCAGACGAACTGTTGATTTTAGAGCCGTTATTCGGGAGGGCCTGCCGGGGAAAAGATACTTGCAAACACATGGATACCTATGGTGGTGATGACAGTTCCAGCAAAGAAAAAGGCACTTCCGAGGTCCCAGTGGCTGCTGTTGTTGGAAGAGTTTCCTATCGGGCTCACCCCTGCGTTGTCGGCGTCAAGAGCGTGCTGCAAGGAAAGCGAGAAAGCGTGAGACTCAGTTATGAAGTTTACCAAGATCTCCTTGCTCAAGAACGTGCAGTGGCCTCTAGAGGACAGGTTCTGCGGACACAAGCACCGTCACAAACGAAATTCTACGGTTAGAGAGGAAAGCACAGCCCGAAACTGCCCCACCTGTGCTGGACGGCGTGCACCAAACCCACGCTTCATACCTGACGCCACTGCAGCTTCAACCTGCTCCAGACGTGATCTCTTTGATACTTATTCTTTTCTTTTAGCGAAGCGCCGTTGATTTACAATGCTGTGTTAGTTTCTGGTGTACAGCAAGCTGATTCGGTGGTTATTTTTCTTTATTGCATTCCATGATAGGCCATTACAAGAATACAGTTCCATGCGCTAAATCCCTCTGCTCATCTACCTTATGCAGAGTAGTCTGCATCTGTTAACCCCACACTCCCCATTTGTCCCTTCGGTAACCACAAGTTTGCTTTCTGTGTCTGTGAGTCTATTTCTGCCTTATATATAGACTCTTTTGTATTATCTTTAGATTCCACATATACACAATACCGGGCTTCCCAGGTGGTGCTAGTGGTAAAGAATCCGCCTGCCAATGCTGACAGAGGAGACGGAAATTCAATCCCCGGTCGGGAAGACCTCCTGAAGAAGGAAAGGGCAACCCACTTCAGTCTTCTTGCCTGGAGAATCCCACGGACAGAGCAGCCTGGCAGGCTACAGTCCACGGGGTCACAGAGAGTCGGACCAGACTGAAGCTACTTAGCACACACACATAAGTGACATGTGCGATTTGTCTTTCTCTGTCTGAGTTACTTCACTAAATATGACATCTTTTTTCATAATAGTTCTCTTGTCCTATAAATACCGTCCATTTTGTATAGACCCTGGGAGCATACCTCCAGATGCTGGAGGAGATCTGCCCGATTCATAAATCATTGAGGAAAGCCAATTAGATCTTCAAATCTACCTAGTGGAATTTTTTTATAACACTATACACTCACTTATTAAAAGTAAAAAATTAGTTTTAAATGGGAGGGGGAACCTGATATATACTATGTTGTCATTTATGTAAAATTTGCGGGTGTAGGATTCCCAGGTCGTTCAGTGGTAAAGAACCCGTCTGCCACTGCAGGAGGCATGAGAGACGCGGGTTCAATCCCTGGGTCAGGAAGATCCCCCGGAGAAGGGCATGGCAACCCCCTCCAGTGTTCTTGCCTGGAGAATCCCACGGACAGAAGAGCCCGGTGGGCTGCAGCCCAGAGGATCACAAAGGCTGCAGAGGACACAAGTGAGGCGACTTAGCACGCACGCAGGATTTACCCAGTCCTGGCGCAGGTTACGCAGAACGCATACGTCTTGTGCCTATCCCTGGAAAACGCTGAGGACTGGCACCCAAGCGGTCGTTCTTGGAAGACAGGATTTCAGTTCCTTTCCGCTCTCGTCTGTTTTGTTGGAGTGTTTTACACGGAGCTGGTTTGGGGACTTCAGAGCTGGGACTCCCGGGTCGTGGGGCCGTGGCTGTATCCCTTACTCACCTCAGAACCTCGGGCAAGTTATGTTCACCCCTCTAAGCCTAAATTTCCTCATCTGCAAACTGGAGGTGATGATTCCTCCCCCACAGAGTTATTGTGAGAATGAAATTAGATGATCTATGTAACACACTTAACCGGGTGCCCAGCACTGGAGCAAGGCTTAACAAAGAGCTGCCAATTGTGTGACTGTCATTTCACTGTCCCCCAACACACACACACACCCCTCCTTTTAAAAATAAATGACAGTGACTCCTCACTGGCTACTGGATTTGGAACTTCATACACCTTAAAATTCCCAATGACTTGGCCACACTGATGCTCCAACCTCACCTCACATGACTGGGAAAGCCTCAGCCCCAGGCAGGATGCTCTAGGAGACATCCCCTCACAGCCCGGAACCTCTGCTTTGCTCTCCCACAAAGGTGCCCCTCCTTCAGGGTCTAATCTGGGCCCAGTTCTTCCAGGAGGTTTGGTTTGTTCAGGTTCAGCCCCCACGGGCGCCCTCGGCCCAGGACTGCATACCTCCTCATCACATGCACGTCACGGGTCTTTGATCACGCACCCGCTGCTTTAGATCCTTCCAGAGTCTCGGCATGCACAGAACAAGGTGGACAATCCCTCTGCAGCTCTTCCCGAACGGGCCCTGCCAACCTCTTTCAAGCCAGGGGAGAGGGGACGCGAAGATTTCCACCAGGTGAGCTGTGGTGGAGAAGGGACAGCTGGGGGCTTCAGAGGGAGGTGAGAGAAATACGAGCTACTTCTCCAACAAGGAAGAAAGACTCCATTATCTGCCGAAAACTCTAACAACCTCCTGTGGATACTGCCAGACACAATTAAATATTGAGATGTGATTACAGTCATCCTAAATAATGGCCATTAAGCTTTGTTAAAACGGGCAGACAGCGGTTGCACAAATTAGATTACAACTGAAAAAGTCAACCATTGTTAGTTACATTTTGCCTTCGTTGATCTGAGATATTTCCAACTGTTTAGACCAGGGATCAACCCATTTCCAGAAAAAGCCAGACAGTAAATATTTTAGGTTTTGTGGGCCACATATGGTTTCTGCTGCATATTTTGCCTTTCTTTTTATAGCCCTTTAAATATGCAAAACCATTCTTAGCTCACAGTTGTACATAAACAGGCTACTGGCTGGATTTGGCAAATGCCCTAGACAATTGTTCGATCCCTGGGTTGGGAAGATCCCCTGGAGAAGGGAACGGCTACCCACTCCAGTATCTTGGCCTGGAGAATTCCACGGACTAGTCCATGGGGTGGCAAAGAGTCGGACACGACTGAGTGACTTTCACTTCACTAGACAACTGACAAAAGAAACAAATCTCTTTTGTTCAAGTCTTTATTCTTTCCTGCCTCTAAGAACGTGAAATACTATACTAGCCACTGTTTCTAACATAAACCTGGCAGCCCAGAATTTAAAATCCAGCTGCCTGGAATGTGTCTTTGCCCGTGGTTTAAACCAGCCTAGTCTACAACCAGCCTAGTTTAAACTGCCTATTCATTGGCAGCTCTGCAATCCTCTGCTTCAGACAGAGACAGAGGGTGAGTTCTTTCTGCTGGTAATATACCCACTTTCACTCTCCTGTGAGTGCCATCAGACCAACCACAGGCCTTAACTTTTATCACTTCATCATCGATTCAGCTCTGATGGGCCCACCTAGAAATATCTCTAGAGGGACAGCTCTAGAGCCCAGTCACTTGAGTGGCCTCAGATCACAGCATCAATACCTAATATTTACAACTTCTATGAAGCTGTGAAAAGAGTTTGGCTTCAATCCATCTTCACTGTGCTAAGGACAGCATGTTGACATCCAAAGCAAATCCAGTGTTGTGTATAGACAGATTTGCAGCAAAGACAAGAAGGGGTAATTACTGGCTTCATCAAAAAAAAAAAAAATCCAACGTAAGATTCCTTTTCAAGTTTCTTTTCTTTGAATTATGCAATTGATAAATATTTAATGTTTACATGTGTAACCCTCAAGGAAAGTATCTATCGGTTGAAAGGAAAGGAAGTTAACATTGGTTGAGTGTCTGCATTGAGGCAGGTGCTCTAGAAGCATTCTTCCCTTTAATCCCTTCCACAACTTATGTGTTATTCAATTCTATTCTTTCTACACTTGCGAGCATGTCACATTACCTCCCCCTTTCAAGATACGTAAGCAGGCTCAGGAATGTCAAGCACCCCTTTTGTGGTCACACAGCCAGGAAGAGGAGGGTTCAGAGTTCAAGCCCGGACTGATCGCAAACCACGGTTTTGTCCTTTCCTCTGCATATGGTACCTCGAACACAATCACACTCACCGACCCTGTGCTCACCTCCGGGCAGAGAGGAGAGAGAAGGCTGGTCACTGTCCAAGAATTTAGACAGAAAAGACCTCACAAGTGGTCGTTTCTTTCTTCCTTTTTGGCTACACTGACCAACCGGGGATCGAACCCATGACCCCTGCACGGCAAGCAAGGAGTCCTAACCACCTGACCTCCAGGGAAGTCCCAAGCAGTCTTTCCTAACTAGACTGCTTCCTTGAACATGTCGATAGCGGCATCGGACTTTATTGGACTGCTGGAGCGGATGACAGCTCCACAGCTCAGCATTAAAAATTTAAAGAATAAATAAAAACTAGGAAAAGTGGATTTTAAAGCCTGAGAGGGAGGGAACAGAGAAAAGAGAGCAAAAGCACTGGGTGGGGGGAGGGAAGGAGGAAAAGAAGGAAGCAAAAGGGACAAGTGTCAGTTGAGCTCAGTCACTACGACGCCTAAGACTTCTGACAAGCATGTCCAGGCCTCCCCGGCGGCTCGATGGTGGAGCATCCGCCTGGCAATGCAGGAGACATGGGTCCAATCTCTGATCTGAAAGGGCCCCGCATGCCAGCAAGCAGCTAAGCCTGCGGGCCACAGACACCGAGCCCCAGGCCGCGACTGCCGAAGCCCCGCTCGCCAAGAGCTTCCCCGCAAGGAGAGGCGCCCGCGGGGAGAAGCCCGCGAACCGCAGCAGAGCAGCCCTTGCCCTTTGCAGGCTGAGAAAGTCCTCACCACAACAAGGACCCAGGACAGCCAGAAACAGGCAAATAATTGTTTAAATAAAGCAGGTCCGTCTGGTACCCACGTTTAGCTTGCTTCAGATCTTGGATGTGCACCCTCTCTCATGCACCCGAGTCTTCAGTAAAGTGGGCTCTACAAGCAGATGCCTTGGGGAAGTGAGTTTAAATATAAGGGCCGTTACAGGTACAGAGGGCTGGAATATGATTTACAACCAGAAGCAAGAAGGAGAAAAAGGCCTCTCACAAGTCACCAAGCTCTTGGTAAGACTAGAGGATCCCCCAGCCCAGAACTGAGGTGTGATACCATCTAGATATTTTAGATCAGAAAAACTCCAGCAAACAACCAGGATTAAAAGGAATTCACAATCTGTAGGTTATACACCTACAGGGAAAACCAGTATAAATGCACTGCTATCACTTGAATCAACAGCATCATTTTTAACTCCATATTACTGACTGAATTCATACTTCTAACTTTATTAAATTTCTAAAGTATTTTCTAATAATCTTAGTTGTTTAAACTCAAGTAAAGGCTATTAAAATGAAATGCATTTGCTTTTAAGGTTTTTTTTCCCTCCCCATTCAGGCTGCAAAAGCGAAGATAAAGCAGCTCATTAGAAATGTCCTAGCATGCTGCTAATAAAATGACGAAACTGAGCTACAAACAGTCTGGCTTGAAAGATCAGTTATAGGCTAGAAATTCAACCCCCATAAGCATCATTTAAAGCCACAACCTTGGACTCAAGGAGCATCATGTGTTCACAAGTTCAACCACAACCAAGTTCAGAGAGGTCTTCTGAAAATCAAAAGGAGAAAATTATACTAGACGGGATGTGAGAGTTTCAAGGAAAGCATACTATAGATTAGAAGGCATCACTTTAAAATTTAATTCTACCCTTTTTTGAATTTCCTTTATAGCCTGTAAGTTAGAATTTCCAATACCCACCCAGGAAGGGATTCATAAGTGAATGCTTCAGTCAATAAAATATGAGTGAACAAACTATAGTAATGAATGTAGGCACATGATATTCCCAGCAGTGTGAAAGGAAAGCAATTTATTTCTTTGTAATACAAACATAAGAAAGCAACCCAACACGAAGAAATATAATGACTGTTCTATGCTTAAAAAGCAGGTGAATGAAGAGGTGATGACTGCGGTTAGTGTGCGGGCGTGAAAGAGGGGAAAACAGTGCAGCTGGTAAAGGGTCTATCTGCCAGTCGGGAGCGGAGGGAAGGCAGCCCACTCCAGTATTCCGGTCTGGAGAATCCCATGGACAGAGGAGCCTGGCAGGCTACAGTCCATGGGGTCGCAAAGGGTCACACATGACTAAACACAAACACACAGGATCCAAAAGAATCTGTGTCTAAATTATTTACAAAACAGAAACATACTCACAGATCTGGGAATCAAACTTTCGGTTACCAAAGGGGAAACCTGGGGAGAGGTGATAAATGTAGGAGATTGGGATAAACATACACACACCACTGTGTATATAAAATAATCAATAAGGACCTAGTGGACAGCAGAGGGACACACTCAATACTCTGTAACAACCTACACGGGAAAAGAATCTGAAAGAGGATGGAGATTCTTGATTCACAGCAAAGGGAATCAGATATACGTATAGCACTGCGTGCAGACATGAGTGCTCAGTCGTGCCCAACTCTTTGCAATCCTATGAGCCCAACAGGCTCCTCTGTCCATGGGATTTTTTCAGGCGAGAATACTGGAGTGGGTTGCCCTTTCCTTCTCCAGGGGATCTTCCTGACAGGGATCGAACCCACCTCTCCTGGGTCTCCTGCATCAACAGGCAGATTCTTTACCACTGAGCTACCTGAAAAATCCATACACACACACACACACACACATATACATACACACACACACCTATCTCCATATCTCCATTCTTTTTCAGATTCTTTTCACATATAAGTTATTATAGCATATTCATATATATAGTAGTGTATATTACTCACATAGTGTGTAATGTATTACACACATAATATGAATTACACACACATATATAGTGTGTACGGAGAAGGCAATGGCACCCACTCCAGCACTCTTGCCTAGAAAACCCCATGGACAGAGGAGCCTGGTAGGCTGCAGTCCATGGGGTCTCTGGGAGTCGGACACGACTGAGCGACTTCACTTTCACTTTTCACTTTCATGCATTGGAGAAGGAAATGGCAACCCACTCCAGTGTTCTTGCCTGGAGAATCCCAGGGACGGGGGAGCCTGGTGGGCTGCCGTCTATAGGGTCAGACAGAGTCGGAAACGACTGAAGCAACTTAGCAGCATATGGTATGTAATGGAGATGTTAGCTAATGCCCTGGTGGTCATCATTTTACAATAAGTAAGTGTATCAAATAAATACACGGTATGCCTTAAACTTCCACAACGGCAAAATGTCAATTTAACCTCAATGGAAGTGGGAAACAAGTGAGTAAAGCCAGCCCCTGCCTTCCTGCCCCCCACCCCCCCGCCTCTCCTGCACCAGGACCCTGAACGGGGGACAGGGAGACTGCAGCCTCTCCCAGGGGAGCAGGTCTGAGGCCGACTGGAAGGAAGCGGGCGTGAGGAGCCCCCGGGGGCCGCCCACCGGGCTGCCCGCGCCGCCGGCCCGGGGCAAGGCCGGGCTGCATAAAGCAGAGTTTCAGGCAGCGGGCGAGCTGCGCCGGGAGGAGCCCGGCGCTCGGGGGACCTGCCTGCCCGTGGCTTTCCTCCTGCGATCTGCGCGCTCCCCGAGACCATCGCCTCTCTGGGTCCTCACGCGGCGCCGGGAGGAAGGCAGGGGCGGAGCGGGAGCCACGCGCGTGTCTGAGGCTGGGCAGGCGGCCGAGCGGGCCTCCGCAGCGATGCGCCGGCGCGCGCGGGCGGGCGCTGACTGAGTGCCCACCCTCGCGGAGGGAAAGCGGCTGGGCTCAGGAGCCTGGGCTGCAGGACAGGCGTCAGGCAGGGCGCGCAGCCTTCTTCCTGCCGTGGGCTCGGGGACGACCGCAGGGGCCTCGTCCGAGGGCGCAGCCCCGCCGCGTTCTTCACGCCAGGAGGCACGGTCAGCAAACGGGCTGGGGAAGGAGACACTCCGCCGGGGTCGAGGCAAGGTGAGGGTGGGGGGAGTGGCTTCGTGAATGTCCTCGGGGCAGGCACGCTTTCAGCCATTCGTGGGGGGAAGGAAAGCCAGACGCCCCGGGAGACCGAGAAAGGCGGCGGGCAGAGCGCAGTCATCACGGCTCAGAAGCGCCCGACACGAGGCCCGGCACCCTCCCGGCACCCGCACAGCTGCGGGTGAGAAGGCAAAGCAGGAGACGAGGCTGCTCTCCGCGGTGGCTTTTTATTTCTCCTGCTTCAGAAGCATTTCACACATCAGCGTTTCAGCAGCAGAAGTGAATGGAAAGGCTGCTTCACACCCGGGCAGACCACACCATACACATCCTTCAGACAGCGGGGTGGGGCATCACAGAGGAAAACTCGCCGCCCCCCGCCCCCCGCGAGGCACCTCTTGATTCCGGAGGGCCTCAGCGCAGAGAAAGAGTATAAGCGCTTCATACATTCCTCATGCAACGGGGAAAGTTTACCGGTAAAGTGCGCATCTCCAGCCCGTGCAAGGTATTCGGCTTCCCCGAGCCTCCGTTTTCTCATCGTTAAAATGAAGGAGGGACATCCCTGGTGGGCCAGTGGCTAGGACTCTGTGTTCCCAATGCCGGGGGGCCCTGGGTTCAATGCCTGGTCAGGGAACTAGATCCCACGTGTTGCAACCCGGAGTTTGCATGTTGCAACGAAAGATCCCGCAGCTGCAATTAAGACCCAGCACAGTCACATACATCTATTAAAGGTTTTTAAATAAGGGACCCTACCTTTCAGGGTTGCTGTCAGAACTTTTTGTTATGAGATATGACTCAGACAGCCTGCCCTATCATTTCGTACCTAATGATATTAATAATAACAGGAATCCTAACTACTTGCCAGTGCATAGGTTAATTCTCCCTCATGGAGACCTGTGACATAGGCATCCCCCAGGGACACACAAGACAGAGGGACGAGGACCTTGCCCATGATCCCACATCTCCTGCCCGGCCAACCCAGCAAGCGGATGCTCGGCCTTGGCACCGGGGGATCATCACCCGAAATGTCAGGAAGGCAGCTTCCCTCCATTCTCTGTGGTCCTCTTTCTCCCTATCTCAGATCCTCTTAGCCCAGTTCCCTGCCTCTAGAGAGCAGGCTGCCCCTGCCCTCCGGAGGAAACACCCCAAAGGTCTACAAGAGGTCATGGGAGAGGGAGACTGAGGAGCACAGTCCCCACCTCCCACCTGGGCAGACGGCCAGTGCAGCAGACAGACCTGTGCTGGCCAAGCAGATCAGCCATCCTAAGACACCACCTCGGCATCTCCCATCAGTAAACCTTCCCCAAGAGCTGTGTGGGCTGCACACTCTGTCACTTAGTCGTGTCCGTCTCTCTGTGACTCCATGGACTGCAGCCCACCAGGCTCCTCTGTCCATGGGATTCTCCAGGCAAGAATGCCGGAGTGGGTAGCCGTGCCTCCTCCTGGGGATCTTCCCCACCCAGGAACCAGGCCAGCGCAATAAAGGCAGCATGAGCACCTTCAGTGCCATGGGGGATACAAAGATGCTGTTTATTTTCCTGCTGCCCTGGGTACCCAGTTGTGCGCAAATATCAGCCTTTCCTCGAGGCCCCAGGGGATCCAGGCAGCAGGCTTTCATCAGAGCTTTGTTTACGGGCTGGTCATTAATGTACAGAGGGGGCCACCTGCAGACTGGATGGCAGGAGCAGAGAGTCTGTTTGAAGAACAAGAGAGAGAAACCCAACATGAGCTGAGCAGCCCATCCAGAGCCTCTGGTCTGAGCAAGCGAGCCTTCCTTGCTGCCTCTACTAGTTATTTCTTTGGGGGAAAAGTTCTATAACTCGGTTCCTTAGCACCGAGAATATATTAATGACTCACCTAGTCAAACCCTGTCATGTGGGACCAAGATATATTGGGAGGAGCCCTTTTACGTTTCAAATTATGCCTTACCACATAGACTTAGTTTTCTCTCTTTGACTACATGCAAGGATGAAATAAGAGAAATCTGAAAGCATCCAGAGATGCTTTCAGGAGGCAGAGATACATGTGTCTCCTCTGAAAAGATCAATAAACTTTCAGATGAACTAACTCACTCTTTCATCTCAGTTTGGACTCAGCCTCTCCAGACAGAAACAAATTTGCCAAGTGACGTTGAAAAATCACTCTGGTCCTAAGGAGAATGTCTGAAGCATGCCCCGCTCTCTCTGCATTGCAGATTATTCCTATCAAAGATGAGTCTACCCAATTTCTGGGGGGGAGGGGAAATATTTTTTTCCACTGGGCTAGAAAAGCAGCTCCTGGAATTCTTATCTGTTGCTGTATGAGCTAAATCCAAGAGGATTACTCCTTCCAGCACCACTGTGCTGGAGAGAGCTTGAGATTTAACAGATGATTAATCCCGTCAAGAAAAAGGGATGCTTCTGCTATCTTGGGCTCACTGTAGCTTTGTGAAATGGAGCACTTCCTGCCATGTCAATAAACAAGGATGTCACAGTCATCCTCGATCCCAGCCCTCCACAGGTGGCTTTCTGAGCCCAGGGAGAACCATGCCTGCTATCAGGTAGCCCCGAGCTGCTACAAGCTGCCGCCACTCACTAAGGTGAGCAAGGAGCTGAGGACGTGAACAGTCAGATACCAGGAAGCTGGCCCCAGAGAGCGGAGATGCCATGGAAGGAATGACTGCAGTGAGCCCAGGCTCTTGTATCCTCGCATACACAGAAAAGTGCTAAATTCCTTAACTTGAAATATCTTGCTTTTGTTCAGTCACTCAGTCGTGTCTGACTCCTTGCAACCCCATGGACTGCAGCACGCCAGGCCTCCCTGTCCATCACCAACTCCCGGAGCTCACTCTAACTCGTGTCCATGGAGTCGGTGATGCCATCCAACCATCTCATCCTCTGTCGTCCCCTTCTCCCCCTGCCTTCAGTCTTTCCCAGCATCAGGGTCTTTCCCAGTGAATCAGCTCTTCACATCAGGTGGCCAAAGTACTGGAGCTTCAGCTTTGGCATCCAACCTTCCAGTGAACATTCAGGGTTCATTTCCTTTAGGATGGACTGGGGGTTGGATCTCCTTGCAGTCCAAGGGACTCTCAAGAGTCTTCTCCAGCACCACAGTTCAAAAGCATCGATTCTTCAGCCCTCAGTCTTTTTTATGAGCTACCTGCTTTTCCTAAATTAGCAATAATCTTTCAGTGTTCAGACTACCTGTCCCTTGCTGCAAACCTCTATAACCTGACTCCGCTCCCACCTCCTTGGAGCAGTTCTCTCAGGGTTACTTGAGATGCTGTCTCCTGGCCTTGAAGTCCTAAAAATTCCCACCAAATAAAACATAATTCTCAACTTCTAGGTTGTGACTACTTTTTAAGTTGACAGTTTTCTGCCTGGACTCTTCTTACTCTTGAGTGCTCGATGTTAATCCCCAGTTAATATTTCATTTCCTGTGCCCCTTAGAAAATGAATCAGCACTTACCAGCACCTCTCTCAGATGAGCAGCTTGATGTGTGGGCAGACAAGGAAACACAAACAACCCCAGAGCCTCTGAAGAAAGCTCGAGAACACTCATGAAAATATTCATAGGAGCCTTCCTTAGCTTATTCAACCTGAACAAAAACCCTGCAATATCAAATCCTGTTATCATCCCCATTGTTCATAAATGAAACCATAGAAATAAAGTGACTTGGCCTCCTTGTAGTAATTAGCAGGGACAGAGCTGGGTGTGGTTGCAAGTCCACCTTTGACTCTGGCCTTCTCCTGTCTCCCACAGATAACTCTCTGCCCACTTTGCAAACCTCTTTTCTAAAGCTCATCTGTTACATCACCTCCTTTTATCTGAAAAAGGACAGCATGGAGAAGTATGGAGAATTTGTACTTCTGATCCTCTTTTCTCACAAGACAAAAGTTTAAACCCTCCCTTCCTCAGTAAGGCTAACACTCAACAACCAGCTTTTCATCTCTTCTGCCCATTTCTACCAAGAAGGGAGGGAAAATGCATGTTCTCCATGAAGATGGATAAGCAACCCTCAACTTCAGACTTAAATGATACATTGTGTACTGTGGTTCTTAAATAGAATCTGTTGACTCAGCCCAACACCCTCATGTGCAGATGCAAGGCCATGTCCCTTAAGAGCACAACCAACAGATAATCATTCCTTTCCATGGTCTTCTCACAGGAGAATGAGGTCCTCCTGGGGGTTCCGCAGGTTGAGTCGGAGACTCCTGCTCTGTGAATAGGGGCCTGAGTGTTTCCTTACCTTCCAGCACCAATTACACTGGACTCTTAATGACCGCCCTCAAGCCACATCAGTTTCCCCAAAAGGGGCAGAGCATCATGGTGGAAAAGTAGGGGTTTTGGAGTCAGATTGCCTGTGTCCAGAGTCCAGTTCTACCTGCTTCTTAAGCTTGGGCAACTTATCTAACTTCTCTGCCCCTCCGTTGCTAACCCCTACCTCAAACGCTCATTGTAAAGACTAAATGACATTAAACATGAAAGCTTTAGAGCAGTATGTGGCCACAGTAACACCATATAAGTGAGCCAGTGAAACAATGAAGTCTGGGCTAGAGGCCTCTGAAGAACAGGGAGTAGGCATCTTGCATCATCTTCTATTTTATTTTTCTAATCATCAGAGTCTAACACAGTACCTGCAAATTCATGTCCTCTAAGTCAGTGATGCCATCTACTCATTTGATCCTCTGCCACCCTCTTCTCCTTCTGCCTTCAGTCTTTCCCAGCAATAGGGTCTTTTCCAATGAGTCGGCTCTTCACATCAGGTGGCCAAAGTGTTGAAGCTTCAGCATCAGTCCTTCCAGTGAATATTCAGGACGGATTTCCTTTAGGATGGACTGGTTGGACCTCCTTGCAGTCCAAGGGACTCTCAAGAGTCTTCTCCAACACCACAGTTCAAAAGCATCAATTCTTCAGCACTCATTGTCCTCATGGTCCAGCTCTCACATCCATACATGACCACTGGAAAAACCATAGCTTTGACTCTATGGACCTTTGTTGGCTAAGTAATGTCTCTGCTTTTTAATATGTTGTCTAGGTTGGTCATAGCTTTCCTTCCAAGAAGCAATCATCTTCGAACTTCGTGGCTGCAGTCACTATCTACAGTGATTATGGAGCCACAGAAAATAAAATCTGTCACTGCCTCTACTTTTTCCCCTTCTATTTACCATGAAGTAATGGAACCAGATGCCATGATTTTGGTTTTTGGAATGTTGAGTTTTAAGCCAGCTTTTTCACCATCCTCTTTCACCCTCATCAAGAAGCTCTTTTATTCCTCTTCACAGTGGTGTCACTGTATGGATCACTTACAGTATCATTTACCATACACTTACAGTGTATCACTTACGTATCACTTCTTTGTATATCTGAGGTTGTTGATATTTCTCCCAGCAATCTTCATTCCAGCTTGAGGTTCATCCAGTCCAGCATTTCTCATAATGTACTCTGCATAAAAGTTAAATAAGCAGGGTGACAATATACAGCCTTGTCGTATATTCAATTTTCATTCCAATCCCAAATTTGAACCTGTCAGTTGTTCTATGTAAGATTATAACTGCTCCTCTTGACCTGCATACAGGTTTGTCGAGAGATGAGTAAGGTGGTCTGGTATTACCATCTCTTTCAGAATTTTCCACAGTTTGTTCTAATCCACAGTCAAAGGCTTTAGTCTAGTCAGTGGAGCAGAAGTAGGTGTTGAGTGTGAAGGCAAGTGGGCTTTAGGAAGCATCACTATGAACAAAGCTAGTGGAGGTGATGGAATTCCAGCTGAGCTATTTCAAATCCTAAAAGATAATGCTGTGAAAGTGCTGCACTCAACATGCCAGCAAATTTGGAAAACTCAGCAGTGGCCACAGGACTGGAAAAGGTCAGTTTTCATTCCAATCCCAAAGGAGAGCAATGCCAAAGAATGTTCAAACTACCGTACAATTGCACTTATTTCACACGCTAGCAAAGTAATGCTCAAAACCCTTCAAGCTAGGCTTCTGCAGTATGTGAACAAAGAACTTTCAGATGTACAAGCTAGAAAAGGCAGAGGAACTTAACTATACGCCACTAAAAATTTTTTTAATTTAAAAATGTTTTAAAAATCTTGTTAAGTGAGATTTTTGCTTCACTTTAAACAAAGAACAAACATATGCACATTTGTAGATAAATGTGGATACCACAGCATTCATTTCTGGGTTTTGTTTTTATTTTTATGAGAGTGTTTTTAGAACACTGACTTCGCATTTGCAAATTCATTTCCTAGTGTCATGCCAATTGCCATTAGCTCTTTAATTTCTGGCTTAAAAGCTTTAGATCTTCTTCACTAAACAATGATGGAATCAACAACCCCAGGGATATGAACAATAATAGTAATGAAGTGGGAGCCTGCAGAGACAGGCCAGAGGCTGCAGGCCCTTCTTGCACATGGTGAACAATCTTCCACGTGACCGCTTGGCTGGAGAAAGGGCAGTGCCTTCTGACTTCAGGGCAATGGCCAGGAGAGTTGCTTCAGCTCGCTCGAGCTGCATCTTTGGGCACAAAGATGCCTTGGCTGTGCTCCAGACTTCCCACACAGAAGGCTACTTGGGTAATGACCCGGAGGTCATTACCCAAGGGTGGGATGGGGTGGGATGGGAGGCTCAACAGGGAGGAGATGCGTGGATGCACACGCCTGATTCACGCTGCCGGACAGCAGAAACGAACACAACACCCTAAAGTAATCGCTCTCCAATTTAAAACACAAAAAAATGGCCGCTTGCAAGAAGGGAGGGCCCAGGTCACGGAAGGAGAAGGCTGATCCTGCTGTGAACTCGGCTCACGGCAAGGATTTCCACGGGCTGTTGAGTGCCTGTCTCAAGAGTCATTCTTTCCCTAAAACCATCATGTTCCCTAAGTATGTAAAACCCTGGGGCTTTCAACACCAAGGAGTCTGCTCATGCATAAAGAACACGGACATGTACTCTTGATGACCTGACCCGAAGGAAAGGTGTCTGAGTGCACAGAAAGAAACTCGCTTTCTGCTTCGATTCTGGGAAGGTCCTAAATGAAGGGTTCTTGGTCTCCGAAAGAGATATATGAGCATCACTCATTCAACTGCAGGCATCTGCCATGGACCAGCCACTGTGCTAGGCATAAGGGATATATGGATAAAAGACATAGCCCCAACCTCAAAAAAGCTCACAAACCTGGAAAAGAGACAGGTGGGAAAATGATAAGAGCCAACATAGTCTAGAAGTGTTGGTCACTCACTCGTGTCTGACTCTTTGCGATCCCAGGGACTGTAGCCCGCCAGGCTCCTCTGTCTGTGGGATTCTCCAGGCAAGGACACTGGAGTGGGTCGCCAGCCAGCCCCTTCTCCAGGGTTTCTTCCTGACCCAGGGATTGAACCCAGGTCTCCTGCACTGCAGGCAGATAATTTATTGTCTGAGCCACCAGGGAAGACCCATAGTCTAGCACAGAGGCAAATGTGAGTATCTGATGCTTCCAGGCAAGCAGGGCATTACCCACCATGGACAGTGGGTGGGGGTTCATGAAGGGTTCTTCCCGGACCTAGGTTTTGTCACCTCTGAGGATAAAACAGTTCAGAAATCCAGAGCAGGACACTTAGCAAAGTGCCATAGGTGGCACTCCATAAATGTTTAGCTGATGAATGGATGACTGGATGACTAAAATCCAGCTCAACAATATGGCCACTACACTCCGGTTTAATGTGAGGGACCGAAATGGCAGTGCACTGATTGATTAGGTCGTGTCACCTGCTGCCTGAAACAGTCAGAGCTCTCAGGATAAATCCAACATCAGGCCCTGTGGGGCCTCGCCCCTCCCTGGACCCAGTGTCCATCTCCCCTTGCCAACAGAACTCTGGCCACAACACTCCCCTCCTCCCGAGTTCCCAGACATCCTGGCCTCCTTCCACCGCGGGGTCCCAACCCTCAGCTCCCCCTTCCCGTCTGCTGAGTCAGTTCTGCTCACAGGCCTTCCAGATCCAGCTACTTTGCTTTTGCAGCCTACATCTGGTTTTTCTTGTCGCTGTTCAGTCACTCAGTCCTGTCCAACTCTTTGCAACCTAATGGACTGCAGCACACCAGGCTTCCCGGCCCTTCACCGTCTCTTGGAGTTAGCTCAAACTCTTGTCCATTGAGAAGGTGATGCCATCCAACCATCTCATCCTCTGTCTCCATCTTCTTCTGCCTTCAATCTTTCCGAGCATCAGGGTCTTTTCCAATGAGTCGGCTCTTCGCATCAGGTGGACAAAGTATTGGAGTTTCAGCTTCAGCATCAGTCCTTCCAGTGAACATTCAGAGTCGATTTCTGTTTTTATTTATACCTACCTGTGTGACTATTGGCATAGGCTGGCCACTCCCATTACCAATCAGCAGAGTGACCATGTAATTTATCTTTCAAACAGAGAAACTTTTGAAAGGAAAGAGGGTGCTATTCACAATGATTCCAGGGCTATAAAAGCTGAGATGTTTGGCCATCCTGTTATAAGCTCCAAGATGTCGGGGATGATGTCTGCCTTTTATTCACCATCATGTCCCCAGTACTTAGCATCGAATCTGGCACATAGCAGGCAATCAAAACATTTGTTGAATTAATGAATGAATGAGTGAGTGAGTGATTTGGGGCAGAAGAGAATGGTAAATGTCACAGCCTCGGTGAATGTTCATGGGTCATGCAGATTAACCAACAGCTCCTGCTTGTGGGGAGAAAGTCTGGCAGCTAAAGGTCTCTGGCCTTCTGTCCACAGCACAGCAGCTTTGGTCACCATGACAACATCAGAGGTCCGTGCCCAGGACCACAGCATCGTGCCCAGTCCCTCCTGCAGCTGCTCACGCCGCAGATTAACTCCTCCTCCACCAGAGGAATGAGTCTCCAGACCAGAGCCCACAGCCCAGCCCCTGGCCCTGGCACAGTTTCTCTCTCTATGTTGGGAGGGAGCTCTGGGTCGGAAGGCAAGCCCTGACTCTCAGGAAGGAGCTCTCCGATCCTGTGGTTTAGGTGGGTTTTCCCTTAGTCAGGAAGAATTTCTCCTGATACAATTACACATTCTGCAACCCCACTGTGTCAAGCCGAGGACAGGACCTGATTAGGGGAGCATGGGCTCACCTATGGGGACCTTATCTCTGACAAAGCAGGCAAGAATATACAATGGAGAAAAGAGCCTCTTAAATCAGTGGTGCTGGGAAAACTAGACAGCTACGTGTATTAGAATGAAATTAGAACACTTCCTAACACCATACACTAAAAGGAACTCAAAATGGATTAAAGACCCAAATATAAGAGCAGAGACTATAACGCTCTTAGAGGAAAACATAGGCAGCACACTCTGACATAAATCACAGCTAGATTCTCTCTGGTCCACCTCCTAGATTAACGGAAATAAAAACAAAAATAAACAAATGAGGCCTAATAAAACTCAAGAGTTTTCAAACACCAAAGGAAGCCAGAAACAAGATACAAGGACAACCCTCAGAATGGGAGAAAACAATTGCAACAGAAGCAATGGACAAAGGGTTAATCTACACAACATATAAGCAGCTCCCATGGTTCAACATCAGAAAAACAAACAACCCAATCAAAAATGGGCAGAAGACCTAAACAGGCACTTCTTCAAAGAAGACATATTGATGGCCAATAAACCCATGAAAATATGCTCAACATCACTTATCATTAGAAAATGCAAATCAGAACTACAGTGAGGTATCACCAGTCAGAATGGCCATCATCAAAAAAATCTACAAACAATAAAAGCTGGAGAGGACATGGAGAAAAGGGAACCTCCTGCACTGCCGGTGGGAACATAAACTGAAGCAGCCATTATGGAGAACAGCATGGAGATTCCTTTAAAAAACTGAGAATAAATCAACCATATGACCCAGCAATTCCATTAGTGGGTATATAATGTAAGAAAACCACGATTCTAAAAGATACATGTACCCCAAGCACGGAATCAAGATTTCCCCTGGAATCAAGATTGCCAGTAGAAATATCAATAACCTCAGATACGCAGATGATACCACCTTTAGGGCAGAAAGTGAAGAACTAAAGAGCCTCTTGATGAAAGTGAAAGAGGAGAGTGAAAAAGCTGGCTTAAAACTCAACATTCAGAAAACTAAGATCACAGCATCCGGTCCCATCACTTCATGGCAAATAGATGGGGAAACAGTGGAAACAGTGGCAGACTTTATTTTGGGGGGCTCCATAATCTCTGCAGATGGTGACTGCAGCCATGAAATTAAAAGATGCTTGCTCCTTGGAAGAAAAGTTATGACCAGCCTAGATAGCATATTAAAAAGCAGAGATATTACTTTGCCAAAGGTCTGTCTAGTCAAGGCTATGGCTTTTCCAGTAGTCATGTATAGATGTGAGAGTTGGACTATAAAGAAAGCTGAGCACCAAAGAACTGATGCTTTTGAACTGTGGTATTGAGAAGACTCTTGAAAGTCCCTTGGACTGCAAGGAGATCCAACCAGTCCATCCTAAAGGAAATCAGTCCTGAATATTCATTGGAAGGACTGATGTTGAAGCTGAAACTCTAATACTTTGGTCACCTGATGTGAAGAACTGACTTATTTGAAAAGACCCTAATGCTGGGAAAGATTGAAGATGGGAGGAGAAGGGGACGACAGAGGATAAGATGGTTGTATGGCATCGCCGACTCAATGGACATGAGTTTTAGTAAACTCCAGAGTTGGTGATGGACAAGGAAGCCTAGCATGCTGCAGTCCATGGGGTCTCGAAGAATCGGACTCGACTGAGCGACTGAACTGAACTGAATGTTCACTGCAACAATCTTTACATTAGGCAGGACATGGAAGCAACCTAGATGTCCATCAACAGATGAATGGATAAAGAGGTTGTAGCACATTTATACAAACGGAATATTATTATTCAGCCATTAAAAGGAACAAATTTGAGTCGGTTGTAGGGAGGTGGATGAACCTAGAGCCTCTTGTACAGAGTGAAGTAAGTTAGTAAGAGAAAAACAAGCATCATATACTAACACATGTATATGGAACCTAGAAAACTGGTAGTGATGAACCAAGTAGAGGATGGATCTGGGGACACAGCTGGAGAAGGTGAGGGTGGGAGAAACTGAGAAAGTAGCGCTGACATCCATACACTCCCGTGTGTAAAACAGTTAGTGGGGAGTTGCTAAAAAAGACAGGGAGGCCAGCCTGCCTCAGAAACAACCCAGAGGGGTGGGGTGGGGGAGGCTCAGGGGGGGAGAGAGATGCGTGTGCAGATAATGACGACGGATTCTCACTGTTGTGCAGCATAAACCGAAACAACGTTGTAAAGCAAGTGTCCACCAATTTAAAAGTAAATAAAATTAAAAGAGAGAAAGCCTGGGCTCTGGAGTCAGAAAATCCAGATTCCATACCCACCTTTGCCACTAGCTAGTTGAGAGGACTTAACCAGGGCCCGTAGCATCAGTAAATGTGGGCGATGACAGTAGCTACCTGTTCGGATAATGAGTGAAAATACAAGGTGGAGAACACACGTGACCAGCCTGGCCCCAGCCTGCACACAGTCTGGGCCTCACTAACGGTGTCAAACAGTAGCCATCAAAAAAAGCCCGAGGCCTCAGTACTGAGGAAACCAGCCAAGGCTCTGGGCATTTATTACCAAAGACTAAAAAGCCCTCCGAAATCACAAAGAGCAAACCAGTGGCGAGGATCCTGCTCACCAACAGAAAGAGGCCCAGAACCAGTCCAGGTCGGGGGAGACCTGGCAGGACGAGGAGGGCCCCACTCCCGAGGTTCCCACTGCCAGGAGATTCCAGACCCAGCCCCTGGCAGGCCGTGGGAAGCTTCAGGCTTTCTACAGACAGAGAACCAGCATGCAGAGAAGCTCATGAGGATCTGAGGATGAAGCAACTTGACAAGACGAGTACTGAAGTGTGCCGGGGACAGAAGTCAGCCTTCTGGACCGAGAGGTAACTGCTCCCTGGGGGCGGGGTTCACACAAGTTGCCCTCAGGACACTCTCCAGAGAGAGAGGAAATCTTCTTGCTCATGCCACGACCAGGAAAGTCCTAGATCCCCCCTGTGACCACCTCAGTTAGTCCCTCAGTCATGACTGACTCTTTGTGACCCATGGACTGTAGCCCGCCAGGCTCCTCTGTCCATGGGATTCTCCAGGCAAGAATTCTGGAGTGGGTTGTCATTTCCTCCTCCAGGGGATTGTCCCAACTCAGGGATCGAACCCAGGTCTCTTGCACTGCAGGCAGATTCTCTACCGCCTGAGTCATCCAACACTAAACCCACTCCCATGAAACACCACTCCCTCCAGCAGGGCCATTTCCAGGAGAAACCACAGCCCCGTGACCACACCAGACACGCTGAAGATGCTCAAAGTCTTTAAATGTCTATGAATTCGCGGCCTGAAAAACGACCACTGCAGATCCTCACCCATGCAGGCCGAAGCTCCCTCCCCTGTCGGTGAGGGAAGTTGCCTCATGATTCTATTCCTTGATGGTTCCAAAGGGTGAATGTTCCACTGCTCTCTTCCAGACAAGTCACAAGGGGAAGCTTCTAAAACAACTGTACGGGAGGCAGGGAAGGGAGCACTAGCGGTGTGTGAGAGCCCAGAGGATAAGACACTCTTGGGATGAAGTGACTCTCCAGTCGAGCTGGTGGGAACGACGACTTCAAAAACCTACTCAGTGCATCTTATTCACCTGCCAAAGAAAGGCACGCCCTCCAGGTACGCCTCTCACTCTCAGCTTCGTTCCCTGCACTTGGCTTTGGAGGCGAAAGCTGGAACGGGGTGGGGGGGGGGGGCGGAAATACTGTTTCCTAAATGTCACTTCTGGGACATCGCTGGGAGCTCTGCTGGGGTATCTCACCCCCTCCTGCCAATACTCCAAATGAAGAGGGGAAGCCCCGGCCCTGTAATAGGAAAAGTAGTTCTACGTTTAATGGGACCAAGGCTATCTGACCCCCAGTTCACTGTCTTTTCATTTCCTTGATACCTCCTTCTTTGAACACACAACAGTCCACATGTGGAGTGCTGCAGTCCTGTGACTGACTGGTTCAAACTTGGGAAAGGTGCAGGACAAGACTGTATATTGTCAGGCCCCTTATTTAACTTCTATGCAGAGTACATCATTCGAACTGCTGGGTTGGATGAATCACAAGTTGGAATCGAGATTGCCAGGAGAAATATCAGCAACCTCAAACATACAGATGATACCACTCTAATGGCAGAAGAGGAACAAAAGAGCCTCTTGATGAGGGTGAAAGAGGAGAGTGAAAAAGCTGGCCTGAAACTCAACATTCAAAAAACTAAGATCATGACGACTGGTCCCACCACTTCATGGCAAATAACAGGAGAAAAAATGGAAGCAGTGACAGATATGCTCTTCCTGGGCTCCAAAATCACTGAGACAATGACCACAGTCATGAAATTTAAAAATGCCTGCTGCTTGGAAGGAAAGTTAGGACAAACCTAGACAGTGTATTAAAAAGCAAAGACGTCATTTTGCCAACAAAGGTCCATCTAGTCAAAGCTATAGTTTTTCAAATAGTCATGTACAGAGGTGAGAGTTGGACCATAAAGAAGGTTGAGTGCTGAAAAACTGATGCTTTGAAACTGTGGTGAGACTCTTGAGAGTCCCTTGGACTGTAAGGAGATCCAACCAGTCAATCCTAAAGGAAATCAGTCCTGAATATTCATTGGAAGGACTGATACTGAAGCTGAAGCTCCAATACTTTGGCCACCTGATGCGAAGAGCTGACTCACTGGAAAAGACCCTGATGCCGGGAAAGACTGAGGACATGAGGAGAAGGAGAGAACAGAGGATGAGATGGTTGGATCGCAGCACTGAAGTGATGGACAAGAATCTAAGCAAACTCTGGGAGACAATGCAGGACAGTGCTGCAGTTCATGGGGTCATAAGGAGTTGACATGACTCAGCAACTTAACCACAGGACCATGTCAACTAAAAACCACTCCTTCTCCCTCCAGTCTTTTCCTTGGAGCAAAAGGCTTTAAGAAAAAGCTCAGACATAGTATGGAGGATGCAGACCATTGACACAAGTGAACAGTCTAGCACAGTGCTTAGACCTCTGGTCTCTTTTAGGCTCAAATCCCAGTATAACCACTTAGTTGCTGGGTGGCCTTAGGCAAGTTGCTTAACTTCTCAGAATTTATTTGCTCATCCAGGGAATTGAACGATGATGATAGATCCTACCTGTAGGTCTGTTGCAAGGGTTAAAGGGTTAAAGCGCTTAGAACATGCCTAGATGAGAGGAAACAACGAATAAATGGTAGCTATTTTTTATGCTGACAACCGCTCCCCAGGAAACCTCCCCATCATGGTCATCTGCAGGCTCTCTCACCGGGTCTCGAGGGGAAGACTGCACAGACGGGTAGGTCTCCAGTGTGCTCTGCGGACTGAGCTGCTGAGGCCCAGCCCGGGTTAACGACCTTGCCCCGGGCACCAACCTAGAAGGTGGACGTTTCTCCCTGAGGGACGAACAGCCGTCAGGCCCGGAGGACTGAGGCTCTCGCTCAGTCACTGGTCATGCCGCTGTCCCGGTGACCTGCTCCCGGGGCTGCCTCCATCTTCCCGGCCCTGAGGTTCTCCCACATGGGGTCCTGAGCCCCACAGGGGGCAGCCAGGGGGAACCGAGGCCACGAAGCCAGCCCGGTATCTACTGAATCACCTGAGGCCAAGCGACCCCACCAAAGCTGCGGGTGAAGATGGTGATCCTGGGGGCGGGGTGAGTCCCCGAGAGGACACGCAAGGGGACACAGCGGCTCAGCAAATGGACTCGGCAGCCCTGCCCAGAGCTCGGAGAGTCGTCTCTGCAACACGGACTTGACACGTGAACAGGCGAAGCAAAGCAACATCCGTCAGCTGGGATATTTAGGATTTGAAGCCCCACGGGGCGTTTCAAGAGCTTTCTTCTCTTTTCCTTGAACAGACAACCCCCGGATGCACATGGCTGAGGGGCTTTCTAAACTTCTTTTCTCCTGACTTCCCTATGAAATAAATAGTAGCAGTCACTGTGGCTCAGAGTAGCTGAGCTTTCTTGTTTAATCCACAGACCTCCCTAACAGGTGGATGCTATCTTCACCATCTTCATTCTACAGAAAGAGAAGCTCAGACTGTGGTGATGCCATCTCTCACCCAGGTCACACAGCCCGTGAGCGGAAAGCAAGACTTAACACAGGAGAGTAACCCGAGTGTGGGTGCTGCCTGCCGGGCCACGCGAACCACGTGGCCTCTGCCTGGAGAGGCAGGGATGCGGGGCCGGAGGAATGAGTCGTTTTCAAGTCGGCTTTGTCGGACTCCCTTAAATACGGCCGCATCCACTGTCATCTCGGCAGGGCCCTCCTGTGAGGCCCCGGTACTCTTCCAAACGACTCTCCCTTCCTCCAGCGTCTCCTGCCTCCAACCCGACATCATGGCCAAAAGAGACAAACAGCACCAAGTCCTTCCTGACCTCTGCCGGCCTCCCTGGGGCTCCACTGTTCACACACTTCACAGAACTCCCCGCCAGCCATCATCCAAGGCATGGGAGATGACAGTGCTGGCAGGAATGCGGAGAAGAGGGAATCTCGGGCACTGTTCACGGGCTTGGAAACTGGTACAGCCGCCACAGAAAACAGTATGAGTTTCCTCAAAAGTCAAAAATAGAATTACCATATGATCCAGCAATTCCACTTCTGGGAATACATCCAAAGGAAACATAAACACAAACCAGAAAAGATGTCTGCACCCCCACGCTCCTAGCATTTACAAGCGACGAGACGTGGGGACAACCTAAGTGGCCACTAACAGATGAATGGGTGCAGAAATCCCCAGAGCTAGACAGATACAGATAGCATGGAATATTATTCAACCATCAGAAGATGAGGAAACTCTGCCACTTGCACAAACACAGATGGACCTTAAGGACATTATGCTAGGTTAAATACATCAGATGGAGAAAGACAAATGTTTGCATGATTTCACTTATGTGTGAGATGTTATTTTTTAAAAAAACTCATAGAGGAAAATATTAGAGATGGGGTGGGGGAAGGGGAGCTGGAGGAAGGTGCTGGAAAGCTACAACCTTCCAGTCATAAGTCCTCAGAAGGGAATGTACACTGAGATACGGTATATATGAAAGCTATAAGAAAGGAAATCTAAGAGGTCTCACCACAAAGGAAAATCGTTTCTCTCTACTGGACCTATAGGAGAGGACGGATGCCCGCTCAACTTTTTACAGTGGTCACTTCGCAATAAATACTCAAACCATTATGCCTCACACCTTAAAGTTATGCAGGGATATATGTTAATTATACCTCAATAAAATTGGGGGGAAATAGCTCCATAACAGTGAGCTCCAATTACTGGCTGACATGCCTCTTCCCCCAAGGTTGCTCAGCCTCTTGCCAAGTGAGACTGGATGACTCGTTGTGATGGGTGGGCTGGTCTTTAACAGCGGCATCCCTGGCCTCTTCCCAGGAACCTCGTGCACCATCTCTCCAGCGGTGACATAGAAAATGTCTCCAGACGTTGTCAAATGTGCCTGCCCCCAGAAGCAACCTACTCCCCATCAGGAACCACTGCTTAAAATTCTGAGCTCCTTGAATGATACTATAAACAGCAGCAGCAGCAATATCTACCTTTTTTTTTTTTTGCCTACTCACCACATGCCCAGCACAGTTCAAAGCCCTTCTCATGAATTACAGAATTTAATCCTCTCAGTGCCCTAAGGGTGAGGGGTTTTCGGCACATTTTGTTGATAATGAAACAGAATCACGGAGAGGTTTGTAACTTGCTCGAGGTGCATTTTATTCTCCTGTTTCCTATCCCCAAATCTAGCCTGTTACCTGATACAATGGAAGTTCAATAGCAATGTAAAGAATGCACAGATGAATCTATTAATCAGACAACCTCCTCCATAACAGCATCGAGGTCAGGGATGGTGACCCATCTGTCTCCTCTGCAGTCCCCCAGTTCCCCCAAAAACTCCTCCCCAGCTATAGCTCTTTTAAGCTATCCAGGCATTTCATGGGGGTTAGGCTGTTCCAGTGGCTCAGATGGTAAAGAATCTGCCTGAAATGCAGGAGACCCGGATTCGATCCTGGGTCAAGAAGATCCCAATGACTGGCATCTTCACTCTAGTATTCTTGCCAGGAGACTCCCATGCAAAGAGGGGCCTGAAGGGCCACAGTCCATGAGGTCGCAAAGAGTCAGACACAACTGAGCGACTACCACTCAATTGTTCCAACTACTCTGTGTTAATAATGTGACTCACACCTTCCAAATTAGCTCTACCAGTGGTTCACTCAATTCAGCCAGGAGTCCCAACAACACCAGATAAATACCGTCAATCTAATCTTTTACCTATTAGATACAGCAATAAAAATATCGCTGAGATACAATAATACTATATTTTCCAGCTTAGAACACAGCACCCTGAAAACCCTCCTAAATAGCACGCTTCTAATGAGCACTCCAGAGAGGACGCCCTAAAGTGACAGGACGCTCCGTGGTCCAAAGGTGTTGCCACTTACAGCCTATGAAGGAAGCAGTGGACTGAAGGGCAGCGCATAATAATGTGCTTCTTTGTTATTATTATTGGCTGTGCTGGGTCTCCACTGCTGTGAGGGCCTTTCCCCAGCTGCGGCGGGCCGGGGCTCCTAACTGGGACGCACCGGCTTCTCATTGCAGTGGCTTCTCTTGCTGCGGAGCACGGGCTTCGGCAAGTTGTCTCACAAGGGCTCAGGAATCGTGGCCCCAGGTTCTTGAGAATGGCTCAGCAGCTGTGGGACACAGGCTTAGTTGCTCCACAGCATGTGGGATCTTCCCGGACCAGGGACTGAACCCGTGTCTCCTGCACTGGCAGGCAGATTCTTTACCCCGGAGCCACTAGGGAAGCCCCAGTAATGTGATTCTTAATTGACATAGGTTTGGCATTTTAACTGCTTAACCTTCAAAAACTGTAGACAAACACAGGTATAAAGCCTTATACCACAGCAGATGGAGACCTTAAGGTGCCTCATATCCAGGACTGAGAGTCAATGCATATAAAGGAGTGGGGGTGGGGAAAGCAATGTTTTCTGTTAGACAGCAAGGAACTCCAATGCTTTTTGACTCTGCTAAAATTCTGGAAAGTGTTAAACATGAAGCAAGTGTTTAAGAGAGAATTAAGCTAATGATCAAGCAAGAACTCCTGAAAGGGCTAAAGACTCATTGGGTGAGACAAAGAAGAGTCAGGGAGACCTCACTTTGAATCCCAGCTCTGCCACGTGGATGGTTGGAAAGGTTTTCAGCCTCTTTTAGCATCAGTTTCTTTACCTGTGAAATGGGTAGAGTAGTGCCAACTTAGAATGTTATTGGTGAGATTAAATGAGATTAAATGAGAAGGTGCCTAGCTCACGATAGATACCTAACAAAGGGTAGATTTTTAAATTTTTATAAAAATGATCTTGCAAAATGATCTTGCGTACACACACATACACACACACACCCCTCATTTCACAGAGGAACCTTTGAAGTCAAAGGATAGGTCTTAACAGCAACACCAGAACTACCATCTGTCATCCTGTCCTTCATTCTAGCCTCTGAATTCTTTCATAAAGGAAAAGACCAAAGAATGGACAATAGGGAAATACTGAGTTAATAAAGAAATGTATGAATAAGCTCAGATATCTCATGGTATCACTAGTGTTAGAGATTTCATTTGATATCTCATTCCAAAAGCATTTCTCTCTTGGGTAATAATTAGATGCAAAGCCATGCAGAGGCTACATGTGTACACAAAGATAATAAGACATGATCCCTTTCCCCAATATCTCATCATCTAAGGAAGGAAAATTCAGGCATGAGTCCAGATTAAATCCAGGTCACCTATTAGGTTATTACATGTATTACAACTAATCAAAAAGGGTCTCATTACATATCAATGCAGCATGTATAAGTATAATTCCTTACTTAAAATTACTCCAGAATTATGTTCTCCATTCTTTACAGCAATCTGAGCCTTACACCTGTGCTAAGCAGATTAGCACAACACTCTCATCATCACAAAACTGTTAGTATTTTCCCATGAAAGGAGGGGAAAAAAGACAAGGCCATCTAATAAAGAGTGATATGAAACATTGCTCTTATCTTTTTAAATTGTAAGGTTTTATTTTTTTAATAAAAATTGTAGGACATAGTATGAAGTCATATGCATTCCCAGAAGGAAAATGTATATTTCTATTAAACTTAAGAGTCAAGTCTGAGGTGGCTCAGTGGTAAAGAATCCGCCTACCAAAATAGGAGACACGGGAACAATCCATGAGTCGGGTAGATCCCCTGGAGAAGGAAATGGCAACCCACCCCAGTATTCTTGCTGGAAATCCCATAGACAGAGGAGCTTGGTGGGCTACAGCCCATGGACTCGCAAGAGTCAGACACAACTTAGTGACTAAACCACCACCACCAAGTCAGATTATAGAAACATTTAAAAGATTATATATTAACAAGAAAAAGAATACAACTACAATAAAGGGGCCAGATCATAAGCGGCCTCAGAATTCCCCTACCTATCAGTGGAGCTGAAGATAAATAAATAAGCCAGCCCAGACTTGTGACTCCTATGGCAAACTGACGTGTAGTAACCATTAGAATGTTCTGTTGGGTTATACTTGCTTTACGACACTGTGTCACTTTCAGTTATACACATATGTACTCTCAACTGCCCCCACCCCCACCCCCAGGTCATCACAGAGCAGCTTCCCATGTCGATTTTACACATGGTAGGGCATACATGTCAGTCCTAACCTCCCCATCTGTCCCCCTCTCCTCTTCCTCCCCCACCCCCAGCCCCCTGCCCCCACTGCTGAGTCCACACATCTGCATCTCTATTCCTGATTTGGAACTAGCTTCATCTGTACCATTTTTCTATTCATAGATTCTACATACATGCATTAAAATGCGGCACATGCTTAATCGCTAAGTTGTGTCTGACTCTTTGTGACCCCATAGACTGTAGCCAGCCAGGCTCCTCTGTCCATGGGATTCTTCAGGCAAGAATACTGGCATGGGTTGCCATTTCCTCCTCCAGGAGATCCTCCTGACCCAGGGATCAAACCTATGTCTCTTGCAACTCCTTCATTGGCAAGGGTATTCTTTATCACTGAGCTACCTGGGAAGCCCATGTGCATTGATATATGATATTCATTTTTCCCTTGGGGTTCACAGGTAGCTCAGTTGGTAAAGAATCTGCCTGCAATGCAGGAGACCCCAGTTCGATTCATGGGTCGGGAAGACCTGCTGGAGAGTGGATAGGCTACCCACTCCAGCATTCTCCTACCATTAGAATTTCATGTGGGTCACACCAGGGCCAAAAGGAATTGTGGAAGCTGTCTTCTCCACCCCTCTGCCTTCCAAACTTTAGAATCCCCAGAAAAACGGGGCTCTCCCTTGCCTCCGTAAGAATCACCGCCCTCCACCAGTACGCCTCGTGGGTCAGGAGGGTGTGCAGATTGGAAACCAAAGGGCAGCCTCAGAAGCCCCACCCTCCATCACCTCCACCGTGAAGCCCTCCAGCTGGGCTCTCCGCAGCCTCCCTCTCCTCTGCCTGGGACTCGGCCCTCTCTGCCTGAGGTGCTTCTCAAGTCTCCTGTTTCTCTCCGCCCCCTCATGCCGCCTTAGATGACTCCCTGTCCCCCACACTGCCTTCCAGCCTCCCTTCGCCCCGCCAGCGCCACCCCACCTCTGAGTCCTCTGCCTGGCTTCCGCAGGCAGGACCCCAAAGTTCTCCACCTCCATCTTTTAAAATATTTTTTCCTTCCTATCCCAAATACAGGAAGGCCCCAGCACGGTGCCCGACACACAGCGAATGTTCAAAACAGCACCTCGCTCATTGCTGTTACGGACGTCCTGACTGCGTCATCCTTGCAAAGCCACCCACACCTCTCCAAGTCTCTGTGGCCTCCCCACCCCACTTCCAGTGGCCTCTTCTCTGCCGCATTCTCACGCCCCTGGGACAGGTTAAGACACCCCTGCGTGCTTAAAACGCTTTCTCTGGCTTCCAGGCCACCCTCTTACCCAGCGTCTCACGCAGAGGTAACGGTCAATCAGCCTACATAAGTGGCTTTGAACTGGACAGTCCAAAGCCCTCAGCCGCATCCCAGAGACAAGCATGCAGGACGCCAGCTGCTGCTGTGCGGTCTGGGGGACCCTGCCCTGCACCCCGTCACAGGTCTGCACTCAAAGGTCACCCCCAGCGAGGTCCCCCTCACCATCGGAGGCATCTGGACCAAAGGCAGGGCTCAGCGGGCCAGAAAGACAGACGTCCGGATCGCCCCCCTCCCCGCGGGCGAGGCGCCTCCGCCCTGCTCACCTGGATCAGCGTCTCCAGCTCCTGGGGGCTCACACAGACATGATCGCGCAGGAATTCCGCCTTCTCCAAGGCCATGGTGCTCCTTTGGCTGCTCTCAAAGGGCTGCTCCAGCGCCCGGAAGACGAGGCCGCCCGTGACGAGGTAGACCACCACGACCACGAAGATGGCAACCACTGTCTTCCACTTCATGACGGTCTGCAGGCCCCCCTGGGCCGCGCCTTCCATCCTGGCTACGACCGCGGCTCGGGAGGACACAGCGAGGCGAGGCGCCGGGGGAGCCCCGTTAGCGGCGGCCTTGGGCGGGCACGCCGGGGGCGCTGCTGCAGGAACGGCCACTGGGAAACGGGCGGGCGAGAGGGAGAAGAGAGTTCGTTTATGAACACACAACCCACCGTGTCACCGCGCAGACGTCTTTCGCAAGCCGGCCGCCAAACGGGAGGATTCAACGTGGGTTCCCCAAGCCCGCAGTGAGGGGGTTCAACCAGTTGCTGGGTGTCTGCTTGAATGATAAAAGCTGAGCACCAGGGGTTCTCGTTTTCAAAATAATGATAATATTAATTGAGCCTGAAATGTGAGTATTTCTCTACAAGGGTCCAAATCTGAAAGCCATGTCTCTATTCTTTATCATTCAGCTCCTCCGTCCAGTTTCTTGTTAAGCAATGTGTAACACAGACTACAGCTTCCCTGAGAGCTCAGCTGGTAAAGAATCCGCCTGCAATGCATGAGACCCGGGTTTGATTCCCGGTCCGGAAGATCTGCTGGAGAAGGGAAAGGCTACCCACTCCAGTGTTCTTGGCTTTCCCTAGTGGCTCAACTGGTAAAGAATCCGCCCGCAGTGCGGGAGACCTGGGTTCCCTGGGTTGGGAAGATCCCCCGGTGAAGGGAAGAGCTACCCACTCCAGTATTCTGACCTGGAGAATTCCATGGACCGTACAGTCCTTGGGGTCGCAAAGAGTCGGACATGACTGAGCGACCTTCACTTTCAATTTCAAGACAGACAACAACCACCATATTTTAAAAAGAAATGTACTGTTCAATTTGGAGAGGAAATAAGTAGGAAAAGGATACCCAGCATATTTGTCCAAGCACTGAGGGCTAGGTGATACCAAAAGTATAGAAGATATGAGCATCTGGCAAGCTTAAAAGTTCTTTTCTTGACGTTACAGAAGAAGGGTGAGCTTCCCATACAGGAGAAGGGTCCAAACTCAAACACAGCGCCTCTCAGATCAAGATGGAGGAAAGGACACGGAACTCACCTCCCCCATGAGCTGTGTCCCTGGGAGGGGACTCAGAGGAGAACGGAGATTAAACTGGGCAAAGACTCTCCCTGGGAAGCATATATAGTGGGGGCCCTACCCCTGGAGTTTTATTAAAAGTGAGCTCCCCTGGAGGGCTGGTGGGACTAACAGGAAGCCGTGGGAAGCCTGGACTGTACTCAAGAGGAGCGTGTTCGTGCTGGCTCATTCCCAAAGCAGGACAGAGAGGGAAAACTGAAACCGCGCAGGTGGCCAACTGGTCTACCACAGCTACTTCAGTGTGTGTGCCAGCCTGAGCCGGGGGAACATTCCAGCCCCCCCGTCTCACATCACAGTTCCACGATGGGATGGGAGCTGCTATGACCAAGGAGGACCTCAGCTGTGAGACACCGAGGCAGCTCAAACCTGAAGCAGCACCTGAGAAGGACAGAGGCAGACATTGCTCTCAGACCAGGCAGACCCCTGACGGCAGCCAGACCACCACAGCCTGTACCCCAGCCCTCACCAAGTGCCTGGGAAAGCCCCTCTCACTCCCCCGGAGTGAGGGTGCCAGTGCTAGGAGGGAAAGAGCGCACACTTGAAGGGAGCCGAGCTAGCTTGGAAGTTCAGTCCTCAGAGATTCTGCTTCAACAACCTGGAGGCTGACCTTGCCCCCCCCACCCCCGCCCACCAAACAGTGCTGATGGGCACTCGGCACAGAAGCCCCGGGCACACCTGTTCCAGCCCTAGACCCTCCGTCTCCACTCCCACCTCCCACCAAGGCAGTAGCTGTCAGCACAACCCAAGGAAGGATGTCACTTGTGTTCCCATCACATCCAACTCTTCCACCAAAGCCACTGGGCAGGAACACTCCAACACAAGGAGCAACAGAGCAAAGGAGCAACCTTCCCTAATTTCATAAAGATAGAGATAAGGGAAGTGAGAAGACAGAGGAACTTGTCTCAGTTGGAAGAGCAGGAGAAAAACCCCTGAGAAAAATAATGAAATCAAAATAAATGACTTACCAAACGAAAAATTCAAAGCATTAGTAATAAGAACACTAACTGAATTAGGGAAAAGAATAGAGTAACACAGTGAGAATTTTAACAGGGAAAGACAAAATAAAAGGAAGCACTCAGAGCCAAAGAAAACAATAGCTGAAATAAAAACCCACTAGAAGGACTTAACAGCAGGCTGGCTGACACAGAAAAATACATAAGGGATCTGGAAGACAGAACAGTGGAAATCACCCACCACAGCCAAAAGAAAAATAAACTTTAAAATGAGAACAGTTTAAGAAATCTCTAGGATAACACCAAGTGTACCAACATTCCCAGTATAAAGGACCCAGAAGGAGAAGAGAGAGAGAGAAGGGGGCTGAAAATACATTTTATGAAATTCTGACTGAAAACTTTCCAAATGTAAAGAAGGAAACATACATCCAACTACAGGAAGAACAGAGGGTCTCAAACAAGATGAACCCAAACAGACAGACACCAAGATATAACATAATTAAAATAGCAAAACTTAAAGAGAGAATTCTAAAGACAGCAAGAAAGAAAAAAAAAACAGTCATATACAAAGGATCCCCCAGAAGGCTATCAACTGATTTTTCTGCAGAAACTTTGTAGGAAAGACAGGAGTTTCATGACATATTCAAAGTACAAAAAGGGAAAAACCTGCAACCTAGGACACTCTACCCAGCAAGATTATCGATTAGAATTGAAGGAGAGACAAAGAACTTCTCAGATAAGCAAAAACTAAGAGTTCATCAATACTAAACCAACCCTAAAAGAAAGGTTAAAGGGTCTTCTCTAAGCAGAAAAGACAAGACTACAACAAGTAGTATCTATAGATAAAGAAAATCATTAGTAAAGGAAAGTACATAATAAAGTCTGAGGTTCAACCACTTAAGTAAGCTAGAAAGAAGATTAAAAGACAAAAACTGTTGTAAAATCAAGTATAACTACAATAATCAATAGAGGGCTAAACATGAAAATGCAAAATATTACATCAAAAACAGAAAAAATATGCGTGAAAGAGAAGTAAAATACATAGATTTTTTAGAATGTGTTTGAACTTAGAGGACTACCTGTTTAAAACAAATAGATACAGTTGTAGGTCAACATATAAGAATCCCATGGAAACCACAAGTCAAAACTTAGAATACACAAAAACAAGAGAGAAAAGAATACAAGCATACTGGTAAAGAAAATCATCAAACAAGCCAGGGCACTGAAAGAACAAGAAAGAACTATAAAAACAACCAGAAAGCAAGTAATAAAATGACAGTAAGTACACACACATTGTTACTATAAAAGTCAAATAACTAAATGCTCCAGTTGAAAGGTATAGGGTGACTGATTGGATCAGAAAACAAGACCTATGTATAAGCTGCTTACAAGAGACTTACTGCAGAGCTAAAGACAGACAGAGACTGAAAGTCAGGGAATGAAAAAAAAAAATGTCATGCTAATCGTAGCAACAAGAAAGTAGAGGTCGCAATACCCATATCAGACAAAACATACTTTAAAACAAAGTCAGAGGAAAAGGCAAGGAAGGGCATTGCATAATGACAAATGAATCAATACAAGAAGAGGATATTACACTCATTAACATACACGTACCCACTACAAGAGCATCTAAATATATAAAGCAAATATTAACACACATAACAAGAGAAACTGACAATACTATAATAGTAGGGGACTTTAACTTACACTGACATACAGATCATATAGATAGAAAACCAATAAGGCAACACTGGTCTTAAATGAGGGACTTCTCAGGTGGCCCAGGTGTAAAGAATCCATCTGCCAAGGCAGGAGACGTGAGAGATGCGGCTTTGATCCCGGGTCAGGAAGCTCCCCTGGAGAAGGAAACGGCAACCCCCTCCAGTCTTCTTGCCTGGAGAATCCCACGGACAGAGAAGCCTGGCGGGCTACAGTCCACGGGGTTGCAAAGAGTCAGACGCGACTAAAGCAACTTGGCACACACACAAGAAGGAGGTAAGACCTTCGTTACTTTCAGCTTTATTATTTTTCCTAAAACTATGAGACCCAGGCTATGGACAGTGTCTCACTTCCCCCGGGAGGAGGTCACAGTTCTTCAGGCACTAGCCTGCTGTCTTTCCCCCTCTGCCAGCTGAGGGCTAAAGTCATCTTTCTATTTCTTCCAACTTCTGTATCAGTAATTTTTATTCAGCACTGATGGGCAGAGAAAGCCAACATTTGGGTAGTAACAATATCACTTCTTGATGCACCTCCTCTATTTCTGCTTCTTCCATGGTCAGTAAAATAATAGCCCCCAAATATGCCCCTGTTCCCATCTCTGGGAGCAATGAAAACATTACTTTTTACCAAAAGGAACTTTGCAGATATGATTAAGCTAAAGATCTTGAGTTGGAAAGACTGTTGCTGTTGTTCAGTCACTCTGCGTGTCCAACCCATGGACTTCAGCTCACCAGGCTTTCCTGTCCATCACCATCTCCTGGAATTTGTTCAAACTCATGTCCATCAAGTCAGTGCTGCCATCCAACCATCTCATCCTCTGTCATCCCCTTCTCCTCCCGCCTTCAGTCTCTCCCAGCACCAGGGTCTTTTCCAATGCGTCAGCTCTTCACATCAGGTGGTCAAAGTATTGGAGTTTCAGCTTCAGCATCAGTCCTTCCAATGAACACCCAGGACTGATCTCCTTTAGGATGGACTGGTTGGATCTCCTTGCAGTCCAAGGGACTCTCAAGAGTCTTCTCCAGCACCACAGTTCAAAAGCATCAATTCTTCAGCACTGAGCTTTCTTTACAGTCCAACTCTCACATGCATACACGACCACTGAAAAAACCATAGCCTTGCATATGGACTACATATGTGTGCATGCTAAGTCACTTCAGTCGTGTCTGACTCTCTGTGACCCCAGGGACTGTAGCCGCCAGGCTCCTCTGCCCACGGGATTCTCCAGAAAAGAGCACTGGCGTGGGTTGCCGTGCCCTCCTCCAGGGGGTCTTCCCGACCCAGGGCTCGAACCCGAATCTCTTATGTCTGCGGCATTGGCAGGCAGGTTCTTTACCACTAGCGCCGCCTGGGAAGCCGCGGACTATATACACACACTCACAAAGGACGCTGTGATGAGCCCATCTCCTGCTCAGAAACCACACCGCTCTCACTCTAAGTCGCCTTGTGAGCTGGGCCTTGCCCCCGGAGCTGTCTGTGCCCTGAGCCACCGAAGAAGCGAGACTGGCCCGATGCGGTGGCGGTGGCAACAGGAGTTCCCCCGCCCCTGCCTGCACACTTGCTGTGTGCCCGTCACGCCGATGCACACTCGTCCCATCGGGTCCTCACCACGCGGTACTCTCACCCTGCGTGGGCCCAGGTCCCCCCAGAAGCAGATGCCAAGCGGGGATTAAATGGGCGTGGATTTTATTAAGGGAAACACAGTCAGGGGGCGAGGACAACGGGCAAACACAGTGTGAGTCTGATCCCGCTGATGCAGAGAGGGGAGGGAGGGTGGGCGAGGGAGTTCTGGACCACCCGAGGCCTAAGGAAGGCTCAGCACACCTGATGAGGAGCTCTCGAGCCCGAGTCAGCCATCCTTAGGGTCCTGCATCCTGAGAAGAGACCCCCGTTAGGGTCCCTGCTGCCCTGACCCGGGGCTGGAAGCGGTCCACGGGAGGCGGGCCCACAGCGTGTGTCTGAGAGCATCCGGGCCCTTGCTCAGGAATACGCCCTCCAGCTGCAGGCCTGCACCGGGTCTCAGGGCATCAGTCACGACCACATCACAGACAAAGGAACTGAGACCCAGACAGCTTAAAGATCGGAGCCCAGGTCAGGTGGCCAGACGGCGGCGGAGCCAGGATGCAAATTAGAATAACCAGGCTCAAAGTCAATTCACCTCTGGAGCGTAGGAACAGAAATCGAGGGAAAAAGGAAATTCCAGGGAAAATGTAAAACAAAAACAAAAACAAAAAAAAAGCTCAGAAACTTCACTTTGAAACATGTAAACAGTTTACATAAATTTGTAACAAATTACATAAATTTATTTTAACAAAATTAATGTTAAAAAATGAGTCACTGCCCTATATTATACATGAAAGAGTAAATCCTAAGAGTTCTCATCTCATCATATGGGGGAAAAAAACCTTTTTTTTCTATTTCTTTAATGCTGAATCTACATCAGATGATGGATGTTCACTAAACTTATTGTGGTAATCACTTCATAATGTATATAAGTCACATCATTTTGCTGTGTACCTTGAACCCACACAGTTCTGTATGTCAGTTATAGCTCAGTAAAATTGGAAGGTTAAACAAAATTAAAAGAAATTCCAGTTGGAAAAAGCACTTTCATCTAAAATGTGTCAATAATGGATGCTTCCCTGGTGCTTCGGTGGTAAAGCTGCCACTTGCAATGCAGGAGACACGGGTTCAATCCCTGGGCTGGGAAGATCCCCTAGCGAAGGAACTGGCAACCCACTCCAGTATTCTGGCCTGGAGAATCCCATGGACAGAGGGGCCTGGTGGGCTACAGTCCATGGGGTCACAAAGAGTCAGACACGACTGAGCGACTAACACTTAGCATATAAAGTAATCACCAATCATAGTCACCACTTCAACAGAAAGGGATGTGGCGACAAAGGTGCTGTCAAGACCTGATGAGATAGAAAATGTTGGAAGACAGTGTCCCTTCAGTTCATCTTCATTTTTAAATGTTTCCTCACAAACGGTAGCTCATTCTGTCTTTTTAACCTAACTTTGGGAGGATACGGGAGCACATGTGGGAATTTCCTTGTCTGAACAAGCTCTTAGTAATTTTGTTTTATTCAGGCTTCCGCTTGCCCCACATACTTGCCCCACACACTTGACTGAATCATCCATTCCCACGTCCAGTCGACAAACACGTGAGTCTGCCGGGCACCACGCTTGGCATTGAGGATGGATGAATGTATGAGACACCTCCTTGCTTTCGGGTCTAGTGGGAGAGTTGACAGAGACCCACGCCCGCGTGAACCGAGTGCACCTTCGCTAAACCTGTGCGGGGGCAGGGTTGCGATCTATCCCCCACGGGCAGGTGAGGAGCGGAGGCCAGGGGAGGTGACGCCGACCAGCCTGTCACAAGCTGGTAAGCGGGGATCCAGCTTCAGACCCCTAACCCCCAGGGCCTGCACCCTTTCACAGCACCTGGGCCAAATGGCACCCACGGGATTTAAAAAAAAAAATGCAGCCACCTGGGGGGCACCCCTGTCACGCGGCAACGGGACTGCCTGGCAACAAGCAAAGCGCAGCGGTGCTGGCAACAGCCGGCGGCAGGCAGGGGACACCGCTTCCCCTCCGCAGCCACGCCCCGCCCAGGGGCCTCCTGCGCCGGCAGCTCAGAGCTTCCAAAGAGCCCCAGGGGGAGCTGAGCCGGCAGAGGGGAGGAGAGAGGAAGAACATTCCAGCCCCAACAGCCCGGCGTCACAGCAGCGGCGGGGGCCGCTGAGAAGAGCGAGAGGATGCATGTGCTGCCTCTAAATCCCAGGCACCCTGGCAGCCAAACCTGGCTTTCCTGTTCCCACGTGACAGCTTCGCCTTAGACATGACCCAGCCGGCCCTGGTGAGAACGCAGCGACGATCACTCTAACAGTCTTGATTTTAAAGTCTAGTTACGAGAGAAACGCAAATCAAAACTACAGTGAGGGGTAACCTCACCCCAGTCACAAGGCCATCAGCAAAAAATCAAAGAGCAAACACTGGAGAGGGTGTGGAGAAGAGGGAGCCCGCCTACACTGCTGGTGGGAATGCAAACTGGTGCAGCCACTGTGGAGAACAGTGTGGAGACTCCTTAGAAAAACCAAACACAGAACTACTATGCGACCCAGCAATTCCACTGCCCGGCATATATCTGGAGAAAACCACTATTTGAAAGGGTACATGCACCCCAGTGTTCACTGCAGTGCTATTTACAACAGTCAGAACACAGAAGCAAGAGCAGACGAATGGAGATAAGAAGATACACATATGCAATGTTAATAAGGAAAGAATGAAATAATGCCATTTGCAGCAACATCGATGGGCCTAGAGCTTGTTGTACTGAGTGAAGTAAGTCAGACAGAGAAAGACAAATATCATATGATATCGCCTACATGTGGCGTCTTTAAAAAGGGTACAAATGAACTTATCTGCAAAACAGAAATAGAGGTACAGATGTAGAAAACACACTTATAATCACCGGGGGTAAGAAGGGGGACGGGATAAACTGGGAGGTGGGGACAGACACGCAGGCATGGCTAAATATAAGACATGACTAAGAAGAGCCCACTGTGGGTGCAGGGAGCTCTGCTCGCCCTCTATAATGACCCACATGCAGAAAGAAGCTTAAACAAAAAGTTAATATATGTCCATGCAGAACTGATCCACTTTGCTCTACGGCAGAAATGAACACAAGGTTGTGAATCAGCTACACTCCAAGGAACTGACGCTCAGTCTAGACACTAAAGAACCAAGCCATGTCTCCAAATCCCGCCCCAGACAAGGGTCTCGCTTCAGGTTTAAGCACTGCCCTCTCCTTCTAGTCCTCCTTGAAAACTTCAGGCTGTGTTTTCAGATGGAAGCGACCAAGGCCTTGTGAGATTTCCGGGATCCTTTAGAGACAGGAGCCAAGACAAGGGAGGGAGGTCTAAGAGGGGAGGCAGCAGGAGGAAGAACCCTGGGCACCCTGACTCTGTTTCCCCATCTATTCCCCACCCTGCCTCAGCTCCCCCTGCCTGCTCTCACCTGAATCCCAGCGGCAGCCTCCGGCCCTCCAGGGGGCGCTCTCCGGGCTGTGGCGCTGATCACGTCCACCGCACACCCAGGCTCCTCTCCAGGCACCGCGGAGCTTCAGGAGAATATGCAGGCCCCACGGCTTGCAGGGAGACTCCCTTCCAGGACCTGGTGTCTGCCAGTCTCCCTGGACTCACCGGCTGCCACACCCCACACACAACCTTCCCCCAGTCAAACCCAGCAGCACCCAGGCCCCTGCACGCCAAGCCCAGAGGAACAGGTCTTGCTTCTCGATTCCTTTCTCCCCTCGACTCTTTATCTGGCCAACTGCTCCTCACGCTTCAAAACTCACTTCATGCATCATCACCTCCAAGAGGTCCTCCCTGACTGCCCGGCCCCAGATACAAACAGATGCCCTTCCTCTTGAGACTTTCTCTATATCTCAATGTGGAGTTTAGCACCGTGCCTACAGCTGGAAGGCTCCAAGTTACAGTTTGCTCATTCCTGAATTCATCCATCCAGCCATCCATAAATCTGCCTTACGCCAGCATTTATGAGATCAAGTTCACACACGTGCCCAAAAGAAAGTTTAACTGTGGAGTACACTGAGTTTGGTACAACTGGTGGTGGTGGTGGATGTATTCCCACAGACAGACATTCTGAGTCAAGTTTTTCAAGTTCTCAGAAAGCCAGCAGTCCAAGGAGAGCTCTTCATGGTTTGTTCAGTTGCCGAGGGAGGACTGCAAGGGAGACAGAGAAGTAATTCACTTCACCATGCTCCAAATGCTCAGTTCTGAGCTTTGTTGTTAACTAAGGGCTAGAAGGTTCTCTTCTAATCATGTATGCAAAATGTTTTGGGGGTTTAAAAAAAAAAAACCCTGTTGAATGGCATGAATCACCCTTGGTGAGTTACCTCTCTGGTACCAGACAGGCAGAATTTCTCTCCAGTGAGCCTTCCTGGGGTTCCTCTGACTAAGACCAAACTGCATACATTTGGGTTTCAGCACTCAAAGAGCGACCCCTTCCCCTGTAGTGCACTCCCAGCCTGAGAACAAAACAAAGGTTGCCAAACTCATCTGGGGCTCAAAGACCACTGACTTTCTTCTCAGGACTAGTAAGCAAATGCTTTCTCCTCAGTCAGTTCAGTTCAGTTCAGTTGCTCAGTCGTGTCTGACTCTTTGTGACCCCATGGACTGCAGCGCGCCAGGCTTCCCTGTCCATCACCAACTCCTGGAGCTTGCTCAATTTCATGTCCATCGCGTCAGTGATGCCATCCAACCATCTCATCCTCTGTCTCCTACCACCTTCAATCTTTCCCAGCATCAGCGTCTTTTCCAAAGAGTCGGTTTTTGCATTAGGTGGCCAAAGTATTGGAGTTTCAGCTTCAGCATCAGTCCTTCCAATGAACATTCAGGACTGATTTCCTTTAGGTTGGACTGGTTGGATCTCATTACACTCCAAGGGACTCTCAAGAGTCTTCTCCAACACCACAGTTCAAAAACATCAAATCTTCGGCACTCAGCTTTCTTTATAGTCCAACTCTCACATTCATACATGACTACTGGAAAAGTCATAGCTTTAACTGGATGGACCTTTGTCAGCAAAGTGATGTCTCTGCTTTTTAATGTGCTGTCTAGGTTGTTCATAGCTTTTATTCCAAGAAGCAAGCATCTTTGGAGCATCTTCATGGCTGCAGTCACCATCTGCAGTGATTTTGGAGCTCAAAAAAAATAAAGTCTGCCACTGTTTCCATTGTTTCCCCATCTATTTGCTATGAAGTGATGGGACCAGATGCCATGATCTTAGTTTTCTGAATGTTGGGTTTTAAGCCAACTTTTTCACTCTCCTCTTTCATTTTCATCAAGAGGTTCTTTAGCTCTTCTTCACTTTCTGCCATAAGGGTGGTGTCATCTGCATATCTGAGGTTATTGAGATTTCTCTCAGCAATCTTGATTCCAGCTTGTGCTTCTTCCAGCCCAGCATTTCTCATGATGTACTCTGCATATAAGTTAAACAAACAGGGTGACAATATACAGCCTTGACTTACTCCTTTTCCTATTTGGAACCAGTCTGTCATTTCATGTCCAGTTCTAACTATTGCTTCTTGACCTGCATACAGATTTTTCAGGAGGCAGGTAAGGTGGTCTGGTATTCCCATCCCTTTAAGAATTTTCCATAGTTTATTGTGATCCACCCAGTCAAAGGCTTTGGCGTAGTCAATAAGGCAGAAGTAGATATTTTCTGGAACTCTCTTGCTTTTTTGATGATCCAACGGATGTTGGCAATTTGATCTCTGGTTCCTCTGTCTTTTCTAAATCCAGCTTGAACACTTGGAAGTTCTCAATTCACGTACTGTTGAAGCCTGGCTTGGAGAATTTTGAGCATTACTTTGCTAGTATGTGAGATGAGTGCAATTGTGCAGTAGCTTGAGTATTCTTTGGCATTGCCTTTCTTTGCGATTGGAATGATAACTGACCCTTTCCAGTCCTGCTGAGTTTTCCAGATTTGCTGGCATATTGAGTGCAGCATTTTCACAGCATCATTTTTTTAGGATTTGAAATAGCTCAACTGGAATTCCATCACCTCCACTAACTTTGTTCATAGTGATGCTTCCTAAGGCCCACTTGACTTCCCATTCCAGGATGTCTGGCTCTAGGTGAGTGATCACACCATCATGGTTATCTGGGTCATAAAGGTCTTTTTTGTAGAGTTCTTCTGTATATTCTTTCACCTCTTATTATCTTCTGCTTCTGTTCGGTCCCTACCATTTCTGTCCTTTATTTTGCCCATCTTTGCATGAAATATTCTCTTGGTATCTCTAATTTTCTTGAAGAAATCTCTAGTCTTTCCCATCTATTGCTTTCTTCTGATCTTCCCCAAATCTCTGGCTGTATTTATAAGCCCAGAGTGTGGCACAAAGTCAGGGAACTTCACCAGCAGACAGGCCTGAAGAATGAGTCTCTTAGCATTGAGGCCTCAACTCAGGCAGGAGCAGAAGGGATGGAGGGCAGGGCTCAGAGATAAGGAAGTAAAACCTATGGGTCCTAGTGATTGACAGAAATTGTGGAGATGGGGGTTGAGGATAATACCCGGGTGCTTGGTTTTAAAAGTGTGGTATTCTCCAGCACAGAAAAGACAGAAGGCCTAGGTTTGCAGCTTCTGTGGCATATCCGGGTTACCATATCCAGTAGACATTAGGCTAAAGAGACTGGAACTCAGGGGCAAAATCTAGAGAACACAGGTGGGATTGAAGCCACAGACCTGGATGCAATGGCCCAGAGGGAGACACAGAATAAGGAGAACAAAAGATGGTGCTCAAGGGAGCAATGTTTAAGACACAACAGAGGAAGAAAATCAAAATCCCAAAGAAAATCCAAAATCACTGCAGATGGTGACTGCAGCCTTGAAATTAAAAGATGTTGCTCCTTGAAAGAAAAGCTATGATCAACCTAGACAGTGTACTAAAAAGCAGAGAGATCACTTTGCCAACAAAGGTTCTAACAGTCAAAGCTATGGTTTTTCCAGTGGTCATGTATGGTTGTGAGAGTTGGACTATAAAGAAAACTGAGCACCAAAGAACTGATGCTTTTGAACTGTGGTGTTGGAGAAGACTCTTGAGAGTCCATTGGACTGCAAGGAGATCTAACAAGTCCATTCTAAAGGAAATCAGTCCTGAATATTCATTGGAAGGACTGATGCTGAAGCTGAAACTCCAATACTTTGGCCGCCCGATGCAAAGAACAGACTGATTGGAAGAGACCCTGGTGCTGGGAGGGATTGAAGGTGGGAGGAGAAGGGGATGACAGAGGATGAGATGGTTGAATGGCATCACCGACTCAATGGACATCAGTTTGAGTAAACTTCAGGAGCTGGTAATGAACAGGGAGGCCTGGTGTGCTGCAGTTCATGGGGTCACAAAGAGATGGACACGTCTGAGGGACTGAACAACAAGAGGAAGAACTAGAAAGAATCAGAGAGGAAAGGAGGAGCGCCAAGGCACAGCTTCCTAGACATGAAAGATGATCAGTGTTATTCCATTCCCCTCCCAGTGCCAAGCCTGGCCTGCAAGATGTCTCAGCCAGTATGTGTTCAATGACCTGATTACTGTCACATATGATTATTCTGCTGCTCACTAATGGTCTTCTCATAGACCATTTTTCTCTCCCTGGCTTCCAGGAAGCTCTTTTCAACAGTGCCTCTGTTCCAGAATTCCTGGACATCACAGGTTACTTCTGGTAGCAGGCAGGGTGCCTTTATTTCTGCAGGGAAATGAACTATCACTCAGCCTAACAACACAGAGAGCCAAGAACCAGAGCGATTTCCTGCATGTGCTGAGCTGGTCTGACCAGCCTGGGCATCTCCCACAAGTCTGCTCATTGTTCTAGATCCAGGGCTGCCTACCTGCTGGTTCTCCCAACAGACCCCAGACTCCGCCGTGTTTGCAAGATGGACTCAGTTCTCTTGACTCCACAGTCAAGGCTGAAAGGTGCAGAGCCATGACTGGGGTCCTTTGGTTCCAAAATACTTCTTGAGTAACACATGTTACTTGTCTCCTGCCCTAAGTTTTTCCCCACACAATTTAAATTAGCTAGAGCACCTGTCTCTTTAGTGGGAGGTAATGGCTTTCCAAGGTTAGTTTATTCTGCCATACAACAACATGCATCAGCCGCAAATGCACATGTGCCCCCTCCCGCCACCCACCCCACCGGCCTAGGCCATCACAGGGCACGGAGCTCCCGGGCTGGACAGCGCGTCCCGTGGTGGTGTACACACGTCAGCGCTAACTCTCAGATCGTCCCACCCTCTCCTTCCCCTGCACCGTTCACAAGTCCCTTCTCTACGTCTGTGTCTATATTCCTGCCCTGCAAAGACGTTCATCAGTACCATTTTTCTAGACTCTATATATATGTGTTAATATGCGATATTTGTTTTTCTTTGACTTCACTCCGCATGACAGACTCTAGGTTCATCCATCTCACTACCACTGACTCACAGCACTTTTCAAAGGGAGGATGTTTTGTCCCTCCCTTTGGGATTAAAAATAATATAAGCAGCTGCAGTTCCTAAAATATCTCCTTTATCCTGGGGCCAAGTGCTTTACATCCTGTTGTCAGGACCCACTCCTTCAGAGCAGTTTGCCTCTCCCAGGTGTCAAGTCAAAAGCAGTTACCTCTCCTTCAGCTTTCTGCAGCGGACCCCTCCCCACCAGGCCGGAGCCACTGGGGCCTTCTAAAATTCCAATCTAGTTCTTTTTTGGATTCGTGCATGCTAAGTTCCCTCAGTCATGCCTGACTCTTTGTGACCCTATGGACTGTCACCCAGCAGACTCCTCTGTCCAAAGGATTGTCTAGGCAGGAATACTAGAGTGGGTTGCCATTTCCTACTCCAGAGGATATATCCTGACCCAGAGATCAAACCCACGTCTCTTATGTCTCCTGCATTGGCAGTGCGTTCATTACCACTGGGGCCACCTGGGAAGCCCCAGCTCCTTCTTAAACCCCTGCAATTACTGACAAAATCTCGTGACTCTTCACATGGCCTCAGGGTCCCTGCTAGTTCACCAGCCCTACACACCCTACACAAGCAGTCCTCCAATCTCAATAACCTCCCTTTAGCATCAGCAGACACAAACACATAGGTCCTGAGCAGTTGTATTCACCTAACCGATTCTTTTTACAGATCCACAGTAGAAAGAACCAAATAGTAGTGTTGATCCATCAGGGAGAAAGACTCTGTGACTTAAGTCCATAGCCCATGTTATTGCCTAATTCTCTAACCTTAGGGGTTCCATTCATTGCATCCCACCTCGTGATGGTGACAGAGGTAGCTAGAGGCACCTCACTAATTTCCATATTCATCAGCACATAAAAGACATTGAAGCAGTAAGTATGCTAATGTTTCACAGTGACGAAAAAGGAAGAGGTATCTAGGACCTTGGTGTGTCCTTCGTTCACTTTTTCAGCCAGTGCATGCCAGCTCTGTGCCAGGAACAGTACAAACTCTGCACTTGGTGTCCAAGCTGCCAAGCCACCCATCCCCAGGAAGTTGAAGGGTCAATTCTTCTGAGAGGTGCAAAGCCAACGAAGCCTCCCTGTAGCTTTGATCTTCTGCCATGTAGCTTTGATCTCTCTTCTACTCTTGTTTCCTCTGCCCTGATCCAACAGTCCCTTCCTCTCCCATTCCAAACCTTTCCAAAGATGTTGCAGGATCCGCTGCTACAAAACTGAAGACCTCCCCTGCTTCCTCCATGCTCTTCCCTGACACTTGGGCTTGCCCTGAGGACACTGCACTCGAAGAGTGGCCTTCAGCTAGAAGTGGCTCAATCCCCGTCACCCACAGTCTCGGGGCCAGGCTGTCCCAGAAAACAATACTGCACCACTCTTGTCAAAGCTTCGGTTCCTTTGAGACCCAAGCCCCTCTGGCTCCTTTTCATGGCTGTCAGTGGTAGACCTGACTTCTCCCCTTGATTTCCTGAAGCCTTCCACCATCCAGGTCCTACTTCCCTCTGAATGAGTTTATATCATTTATTTTCAAAGTTTAAAATCTTTATTGAATTTGTTACGACACTGCTTCTGCCTCTATGTTTTGGATTTGGGGCTGCAAGTCATGTGGGATCCTCCCAGACCAGGTACCAAACCCCTATCCCTCGCTTTGGAAGGTGAAGTCTTAACCACCGGGCCACCAGGGACATCGCTCCTGAATGATTTTCACGCCCCACGGAGAACCTACCCCATACACACGCCTCCCATTTCCCTGATTTCAGCTCCACTTAGCATCTCCCGTCCACCTCAACTGCTGACATAAGTCGGGTTCCCCAGAAGCAGACTCAGAGATCAAGATTGGCTTGTCAGCAATTTATTTAAGCGGTGCTTCTAGAAGACCCCCCAGGGGAGTGGAAACGAAGGGAAAGAAGCCCAGCCCAGGTGCAATTGCAGGTGGACCCCCACCCCACCCCATCCCTGCCTGAGCCCTGTGAGGGAGTCTGCAGCATAAATTACGGTCCTCAACCCCCAGATGTATCGCCCCCTGAGGCAAGGGGGCTGGGCGTTCATGCCCCTGACCGGTCACGAGCTACAGACACCCTAGGCTAGACAGACGTCCCCAAACCTCCAGAGAAGAGGCTCCGGGAAACCAAGGGAAGTCTGAACCGGCTCATAGGTCCGCTCTATGAGGGAAGAAGCCCCCGGCGTCCGGAGGATGGGTGCGCAGAGCCAGAAGAACGCTCCCAGGGGCTTGCGGAGCATCTACAGGACCCACGGCCCCTGCCTCCTCCCAGGCCATGTCCCGAGCCTCGGCATCACGAGGAACGTCCCCGCCTCAGAAGCCCTCAACTAAGGAGCCCACGGCTGACTTGAGCGCCGGAGTCTCCAGCCCTCTCCCTCAATTTCCCCCCATCACCTCCCTCCTCCCCGCTCCCGCCCACTCCTCTGCCTCCCGGGTTCTCCTCCACCCTGCCCTGCTCGTAGACTCCAGGTTCAACGCTAACACTTCCACTCACAGACTCCGCTCTGCTTCCCCCATCCTTTCCGGGCATTCCTGTCCTTTGCCTGGGGTCCGCATCGCGGCTGCTGAGCCCTGCCAGGGAAGCAGGCCCGGCCCTCAGAGGCCTGCCCGTCGACACCCGGCGTTTCCTCCCTCACCCAGCTCTGGATGCTACTCGCAAGTCGCCCGCCTCCTCGTTCAGAGACGGCAGTCAGGGTACAGGTCATGAAGATAGTCAGGTATACCTCATACATCTGACTACAGACAAACCTGGAGCTGCACGTGAAAATGCCTCTGCAAGGTAGATGTTGACTTTCCAAAAGGATTTTCTGCAAAGAGCAAGTTCTGCGTGCCTCCAGTGCACGGTCATCCCTTTTTAAAAACACAAAGTTGACATCGAATGAGGTGTGCCCTCCCTCCGCCCGTCTCCCAGGGTCACTGAGACGAAGTCTACACGCCCCCAGTACATTCTGCTTTGCAAGCTGCCTGGGCCAACTTCACTCGCCAAACAACTTGTTTCACACTCACTAAAACCTCCTACAAATAACCTAGGCAGGGGAAAAAAAATTTTTTTTAGATGGGTCTTCCTTCACTCTGCCTACTAAGTCACAAAAATGAATGAGATTCATCAAAGGGAGAAAACGGTCTCTGCAGAGCACCCGAGAAGATGGCTCTGCGTTTCAGCATCGTCTTGGCGGATGACTTCCTCTGAAGTGGTTCCTCTAAGACCGGCTTGGTGCTGCTGACATCAGCAACGTTTCGGGGATTTACCGCAGAAGCAGCCAGCAGGGCTGGGAGGGAGGGAGGGCCAGAGAAACCCGAAGGGAAAAGAATCAGTCCTCCAGGAGCTGGGAGACAACCACGTGGGAAACGTGCCAATCCAGTTCTCTGAAGAAGTCATTTGAAATATTCTTAAGAGCTCTCATTAGTGAAGTCTTCAAGGGATCAGCAGACTTACTGAAAAACCGGGAGATCTTTAAAAAGTGGGGAAGGGAATCTTCAATAAATCCAGCAACACGTAGGTTTGGGAGGACAAAATGGGTCTGAAGAAGGCAAGAAACCGTGCTGCCAGGGAAGTCCTGGGGCTAAATCAGCCTCCAGGGGAATCTTCCATTCCAGGGAGCTGCTAAAGTAGGTTGGACCTTCTTGAGAGACCAACACCTCACTCCACCCCAGCGTCCCCAGAGGGTAAATGCCTCCAGACGACCCTCGAATGAACAGGGACCCTTCCATCTCTGAATTGTCCACAATCCCAAACTCAGTGCTCAGCACACAATGAGCGTTCAACTCACGGTCACAAAACGGATTCAACAAATGTTTCCCAAAGCCTGTTGTGCTTTGGGCATGAGAGGGCACAAGGTGATGGAGAAGAATTCTGCTCTCTCGGAGCTAAGCAAGGTAAAGAGACAGGTGAATGGGGGCAGTGGGAGTGAGGGTTATTTCAGTTCCATTTCCATGTCATTCAGAAAAGGCTCAGCACCCAAGAATCTAGAGGTGTTCAAAACCTCAGAGAGAAAGAGGACCCTTGTATGGGTCACACAGAGATCTACCAAGCTACCATGCTGGTCCATAAGCTGCTTCCCAAGAAGCAGGTCATAAAACAAGGGTGGAGACTTCCCTGCTGATCCAATGGCTAAGACTCCAGCTCCCAATGCAGGGGGTCTGAGTTCCATCCCTGATCGGAGAACTAGGTCCTGCATGCCACAGCTAAGACCTGGCACAGCCAAATAAATAAATATATTTTAAAAAAATTAAAAGATGTACAAAGTTTGCTTTGACATAATTTTCAAGGGTTAAGTCACTCTTCCGCACTACCACCCTCTTATCAACCCTCAGATCCAAGTCTGTTACCCAGGCAAACTCTCTTTGTGATGAGTCAGTCAAAACTAAGCAGCCACCATAAACATACTTCCTTTAAAGGAAAGTGAAAAGCGAACGCGTTAGTCGCTCAGTCCTGTCCAACTCTTTGTGACCCCGTGGACTGCAGTCCGCCAGGCTCCTCTGTCCATGGGATTCTCCAGGCCAGAATACTGGAGTGAGTGGCCATATCCTTCTCCAGGGGATCTTCCTGACCCAGAGATCTAACCCAGGTCTCCTGGGTTTCAAGCAGATTTTCTACCATCTGCTTGAAAGCCACCAAGAAAGCCCCTCCTATAAAGGAACTGCCCAGCTATAAGAACCATGAGACATTATTCAAAACCCTATGACCAAACACAAATTAGCTATTGAACACTGGCACACAGTCAGGCTTGATAGATTAATGCAGGCGATCAGTACTGCCTTCAGCTTGCCATGTAAGGAATGTTAATTGTGGATGCGAGGGCCTCGTAAGCGGCAAAGCTTGGGGAAAACCACAGAGAAAGAAAACAAAACAAAACAAAACATTTCATAGAAAGTTAAATCCAGGCTTTGGGTTCTCAGATTTTAAACAAGGAATAGGATCTTCACAGAAAATGCTAGCTGATATTTAATCCATCATATGCTTTGGGTTCAGCCTGTACTTAAATGCTTAGAAACTGCCTCTGAAGAGGTCATTTGAAATACAGTCTTGTGGCTATGACTTCTCCATCTCCCAGGGGAAAAAAAGGAAGGAGTAAAAAGTGGTCTGATCAATAAAATAGCAAATGGCTCGGCCCAGCTGTCTTGGAATCTGTGAGCATTTCCAAGAGTTCTTTGCCATTTAAGGCCCCCTCAGAAGCTGGGTGTATTTAAGCTATTTTAACTTCAAGGTGCCAACCTCAGCAAAGTGGTAAGCCCCACAGCCTCGGGGCTAAAGTGGGTTATGTTGTGAAGTTCTTGGTTCCTCAGGCACAGCCAGGAATGCCACGCTACTTAATTCACTGAGAATTTCCATGGGAAGCCCAATCCATGGAATTTTCTAAGTAGCATCACAAGGACAGGGTTAAGTTTCTTCCCATTCAAATATAACTGCACATAACACAGTTTCTCTCAAACCAGCATTTGATGAGTGCCTATCAAGTGCAGTGCGCAACCTGCACAGCTGTCCAGGACAACCCCAGCCCTCAAGGCCCACTTCAGCTCTGTCAAGTTTTCAATCTCACTACAACTTGGACTGGAGCTAGAAATATTCTTGTGCCAGAAATTTCAAGTTTCCTTTTATCACAAGTGAATGCTGGCTGGCTGCAGCTATCACACATTGCAGTCTGTTAAAGAAAGAGGGTGATCATCACATTTTAAGGTTATTTTTAAAATCACTTTCAATAAAGAAAACCCAATACGAAAAAAGTAAACTGAAAACAAAGATCACAATATGATCACTCTTTCTGGGACATATTTACATACTACATCAGTCAAGATCATCTAACAGACAGATGATCTAAATCAAACTGAACTTTTAAAAAAATGGAATAAACTCTCCCTTTTCTATGCCTTTTGGTTCTATGAGTTTGTGCTTGCATGGGCACTTTAAAGGTTATTTTCTGCAGCAGATGGGAATGCAGATTTTGCCGGCAGAAGAGATTTTAACTAGTGACTGAGCTCTTGAGCCTGAAGTTAGAATAATGACAGCGAAACCACTTACAGACCAAATCGTTAAACTAAAAATATCCAAGAGCAAGCGGTGTGGAATAGATTAGAAGTGTTCAAACTTTTGGAACAAAACTGTTCGTTCAAGGGGTTTTGTTCCAAAAGTTCGAATTCTGAGTGCAAATTCAATTGAACTGAATGAAATCTAAACTTAAAATGGAAATTACAACCATAGATACAAAAGTCCATTTGAAAGAAGGAGTCAGTCAGAGAAACCTAACAGATATAAGATATAAATCAAACCAAACTTTCCTTTAAACTCAAGGGTTTTGTTCTAAAAGTTTGAATTCCAAGTGGAAATTCAATTGTGTTAAGTAAAATTCAAACTTTAAGTGGAAATCACATAGATAGAGGTAAAATTCCATTTGAAGAGAGAATTTTGTTCTAAAAATCTGAACACCTCTGACTTATTCCACACTGGTCTTAGATATTATGTATCACATTATACATTACAGATATATTAAATTATATCATTAAATGTTGCACTGTGTATAAGATAATACTGGATTGGCCCAAAAATTCATTTGGGTTTTTGCATAACATCTTTTTGGCCAACCCAATATAGTATAATAAATATAATATAATGTATCTCAAAGCAGGGCAAACAGTTGGAATTTAGGGCCCCAGAGTCACACCAGCTTTACTTCCCTCTCAACCCCTGCACTGGGTCCCCAGAGCTCTTTGGGAACCAGAAGATTCACGGAACACGACTGGAAACCAGAAACCTGGAGGAAAGAATCTGGATAAAGACATTCAACAAGAATATCCAGAGCTTGGGTTCTACTCCCAGCTTTGCACCAACCAGCCATGCCACCTTCAGCATCTACTATGGGAGCGGAAGACCTGGGCACCAATGCCAGCCTGGGTCACTTAACCTCCCCACTACCCCCTCCCTTACTCAGAAAAGGACACGGGAGAGTAACCAGCCTCAGCAAGGGCTTCCCCGGTGACTCAGCAGTAAAGAATCCACCCGCCAACGCAGGAGACGCAGGTTCCATCCCTGGGTCGGGACGATCCCCTGGAGAAGGGAATATTAACCCACTCCAGTATTCTTGCCTCAGAAACCCCAAGGACAGAGGAGCCTGGCGGTCTACAGTCCATGGGATTGAAAAGAGTTGGACATGACTTAGGGACCAAACAACAACAAGCCGTCTTCCCTGGGGTGTGTGTGTATGTGTTCAGTCGCTCAGTCGTGTCCGACTCTTTGTGACCCCATGGACTGCAGCCCGCCAGGCTCCTCTGTCCATGGAATTCTCCAGGCAAGGATCCTGGAGTGGGTTGCCATGCCCTCCTCCAGGGGACTTTCCCAACCCAGGGACCGAACCTCCGTCTCTTACGCATCTCCTCCATTGGCAGGCAGGTTCCTTTCCACCAGGGCCACCCAGGCTCCAATTAAATGGCCATAGGAAGCATTTAATAATTGCAGGTTATAATAATAGTTAATTAACAAATAAAGTCCACAGAATGAGTAATGTGGTCCTGACACTGAAGGTAATGCTAACTGACTACGTTTGCATTAAACTCATTTTGTGTCTTATTTTGACTAGTTTCATTGTAACTATCATTAGGGATTGTCACTTCTCCCTCTCCAGAGACTACTTCATTGAAAACTGAAAGCTTTCATCTTCACCTTTTAGCTTGGTGGCTTCCTGTGGTGTCCCGATTGTCCCCACAGCGATTAGCACAGGGTCCTGTGCAAAGTCAGTCTCCCGTCAGTGTCTCTTAACTGAAGAGAGCTCCCCAGTCCTAACGAATCCACCCTCAAATCCAGCACAACTTTGGTCAAGAGCAGTCAAGTCCTTTAATAAATACAGGAGACCCTGATTCCAGAGCATGTCCAAAATTTAGAAATGTATTGAATCCTCTAAGCCAGTCAGCCTCATCATGGGTCTCCTGGTTAAGCCTCGAGGCAGACCATATTTTTTTCAAAACTGGCCACATCTCCCATCCCGAAAATTCTCACTTTGTCATTTTGATATTCTTCCCTTGTGAAGGTGGAATTCTATGTTCCTTTTCCTGGAATCTAGACAGGTTTGTGAATAAGGCTGAAGAGACACCATGGGACCTCCAAAGCTGTCTTAAAGGCTCACAGCACTTTTTCCTGGTCTTCACGGAGCACTCACTGCTGGAACCCAGCTCCCACGCTGCTTTGTGTTGCTGTTTAGTTCTAAGTCGTGTTCAACTCTTTGCCACCCCATGGACTGCAGCACGCCAGGCCTCCCTCTCCATCACCAACTCCCAGAGTTTGCTCAAACTCATATCCATCGAGTCGGTGATGCTATCCAGCCATCTCATCCTCTGTCGTCCCCTTCTCCTCCTGCCCTCACTCTTCCCCAGCATCAGGGTCTTTTCCAATGAGTTGGTTCTTCACATCAGGTGGCCAACATTTTGGGGCTTCAGCATCAAGCCCCAGCTAGGCCATGTGGAGAGAGACCATAGAGTGGTCCTGTGGAAGTACTCCAGCCAACAGTCAAGCTAAGATCTCTGCTGAGACTCAGCATCTACTCCAGTCACGGGAGCAAAGATGCTTCCAGCCTGTTCCAGCTCCTACCACCGCCCTCCTGCCATCTCCCCAGGTAAAGCTCCACCGTGGAGCAGAGACAAGTCACCCTTGTGAAGTCCTGCCTGATTTTGCAAACTGTGAACATAATAAAGCGTTCGTTTCATGCCAGTACGTTGGGGTGGTTATGCAGCCATAGCAACAGAAAGTGGCTTTGATCCATACTAGAGAAGAGGACTAGCTCATAAAACTGAACCACAGCAAAAACTAGCAACAGAACCCAAGCATCTTATACACTATACACTGACTAATAAACGAGTTGAAACAAGATTTCAAAATGATACTCTTAGTGCATATAACACACCTTACTTGACTCTTCCATCTGTTGAATATACCATAGCAAACAGCAACATTAAAATCACTGCCATTCATTCCATGTTTATTATGTACCATTTGTTGTATGCTTATTATTACTATTAGGGATTCCCAGGTGGTGCTAGTGGTAAAGAATCCACCTGCTTATTCAGGAGAAGCAAGAGACGTGGGTTCAATCTCTGGGTCAGGAAGATCTCCTGGAGTACGAAATGACAGCCCACTCCAGTATTTTTGCCTGGAGAATCCCATGGATAGAGGAGCCTGGTGGGCTAGAGTCCATGGGGTCGCAAAGAGTCCAACATGACTGAGCACATACATTATATATCAAGCACCACTCCAGATACTTCATACATATTCAGTTCAGTTCAGTTCAGTCGCTCAGTCATGTCCGACTCTTTGCAACCCCATGGACTGCAGCACACCAGGCCTCCCTGTCCATCACCAACTCCCAGAGTCCACCCAAGCCCATGTCCATCGAGTCGATGATGCCATCCAACCATCTCATCCTCTGTCGTCCCCTTCTCCTTCCACCTTCAATCTTTCCCAGCATCAGGATCTTTTCCAATGAGTCAGTTCTTCCCTTCAGGTGGCCAAAGTACTAGAGTTTCAGCTTTAGCATCAGTCCTTCCAATGAATACCCAGGACTAATCTCCTTTAGGATGGACTGGTTGGATCTCCTTGCAGTCCAAGGGACTCAAGGGTCTTCTCTAACACCACAATTCCAAAGCATCAATTCTTCAGTGCTCAGCTTTCTTTATAGTCCAACTCACATCACACATATTAACTCATTTAAAGTTCCTTTATGAAGTAAGTGCTAATATTAGCCCATTTTACAGATGAGTAAACAAGACACATGACTAGTAAGTGGCCGAGTTGAGAGTCAAATCTAACAACCTGGTCCCAGAGTGGCTCATCTTAGGCAGTGCACTTAGGGACGTTTCTTAAGCCCTTCCGGGAAGCCTCCAGCACAGCGCTTGTCACGTAGCCAGCACTTGGTGAACCCTGCTTCCTTCCTTCCCCACCAGTGACATAATTTAGATGCCACATTTTCTACAGCAAAAATGATGCCCTTCTTAAGCCAAACGGACACCTCTCACATTTTGTTTCACTCCTTGCTCACCTGACTGATGATTTCTATGTCTTCATCCTCAGTCCCAACCTTACCCAGAATTTGTGGATTTAGCCATCTATTCAGTCTGGCCAACTCCTTCCAAGAATATCCCGATTTTCACCACATCTACCCACCCTCACCCCACTGCCTGGTCCAAGGTGCAGACAGCATCTTAACCAGCCAGCCTCGTCCTGCTGACCCTGCTCCCGCCCACTCCCCACACCCACAGCAACCCAGGAGACTTCTTTCTAAAATGCAAATTCAACCCCACCTCCCCCAGCTTAGAACCCTCCTGAGGATTCCCGAGCAGCCACCTCACTCCCCATCTCTCTTTCTCCAACCTTACTTCCGACCCCAAACCCTCCAGCCTCCAGTTTTTTCCAAGTTAGCTCCCACCTCTGGGGCTTCCCAGCTGCTGAGCCCTGTGGCTGGAACACGCTCACCCAGATCCTCGCGGGGAAGCTTCTCCTCAACGCCCTGCACGCTGATGGATGCTACCCCCTCCCCCCACCACTGCAGAAAGGCGCCTCTGCACGCTAAGGACCACTCAGCCTCCAGCCCACTTCCTGACCTTCTTGTCTTCACAGATGAAACTGTAGTCTGTACTCACTGGCTTGGCTATCACATGTCACCCCCACTAAAGTAAACCTCCCCTTTAACAGTATTAGATCTGATCTGGTTTGTTTCTTGCTGCAACCCAGCACCTAGATTAGTGCCTGCTACATCACGGATGTTCAATAAATACCTGTTGGATAAAATGAATGAATCCCTTTAAGGGACTATAAATCTCTGGCAGTCAGGAACTAGTAACTGTTCATCTTTGTATCCCAAGTTCTAAACCCAATGTCTTTCCTACAGTAGGTAGTGAAAGAAAGACAGAGGGGAGGGAGAGGAGAAGGGAAAGGAGGCAGGAAACCATGTTGTGCCCTTGAATGTTTCTGATCTGTGATTGTATCCATATCAAGCTTGACAACTATGCAAAACTTAAGTCCCACATAGGATGTATTTAATCAATCACCATTATTGAAAAATAATTCCTCGAAATCAAGACTGTGGGGACCTCCCTGGTGACCCAGTGGTTGGGACTTCGCCTTGGGACCCGCAGGCATTACGGGTTCAATCTCTGGTCAGGGAGATGGGATCCCACAGAGCTCCTGGCCAAAAAAAAAAAAACCAAAACATAAAAAGAAGCAACACTGTAACAAATTCAATAAAGACTTTTTAAAATGTTTAAGAAAAAAAAATCAAGGCTGTCTTAAGAAGTCAGAACGTATGGATGCCCTAAACCTCTCCATCATAATTTAACAAGCATTTTTTTTCTATTAGCCAATCTGTGAATGGATCTAAAATGATGTTAAGATCTCCTAAGCTCAAGGGTGTAGTCAAACATGTAGAGAGAGAGTTGTCCCAGGAGGAAAACGAGAAGGGTAAAAATCCAGCCCCACCCGACCCCACACAGCCTGCCCACCCCAGGGAAAGAATCCAGGGACCTGCACACGTGGTATCATCTCAGCCTGGAGCTGGGGTGCGGGGTGGGGGGGGCGCCGGCAGACAGCACTTTCTGCTCTCCTGTCCTCAGCCCATCCCAGACTCTGGACACGCCCTCCTAACCTTCTCCCTCCTTTAACCTGCCCTGAGGGAGCTCACGCTGGTCAACCCAGCAGCTGGCTTGGACGTTATGAAGTGGAGTATTAGTCGCTCTGTCGTTTCCGACTCTTTTGCAACTCCATGGACTGTGGCCCACCAGGCTCCTCTGTCCCTGGGATTCTCCAGGCAAGAATACTGGAGTGGGTTGCTGTTCCCTTCTCAGGGGATCTTTCTGCCCTTCACATAAATTTTCCATTTCCACTGAAGGGAATTCTGCAGAAGATTGAGAAGAATGTGCCTTTAGTATTCAAATGTTCCCCTTCAGATGAGCCCAAGTGCACCGTCTTTCTGCCCTCTGGAATCCCCTAGCGGTCTCTGCATGAGTCACTAGAGAGAAAGTCACTGGGCTCTGCCTGTACTAGTCTCTGACCTCTTCGAGGTTGTCACACATGACCTCGGGCTGAAGCAGGACCCAGTGAGTACAGTGTTAGATGATCCCGGGCAGGGACCAGTTCGGTGGAGTGATTAACATAGCCTATTAGATACTCCTGAAGACAAGGCAACTTTTGCCCGAAGGTCAGGACCGTGAACTTACAGCTTCAGACCATAGCAGAATTGGGAGAGATACAGTGTTTTCCTTGCCTGGGAGCTCTGCCTGCTGCCCACTTATATAATCAGCTCTGCTGCAGCTGGTTCAACCTGTGTTTACATACAGACTAAGAAGGGAGCCAGAGGTGTACCCGAGCATCCTTCCAGGGGCATGTGTGTGTGCATGCTCAGTCCTGTCTGACTCTTTGTGATCCCAAGGACTGTAGCCTGCCAGGCTCCTCTGTCCATGGGATTCTCCAGGCAAGAATACTGGAGTGGGTTGCTGTGCTCTCCTCCAGGGGATCTTCCCAACCCTGGGATGGAGATTCTTTACCACTAAGCCACCTTGGAAGCCCTCCAGGGGCACATATAGCACAGGAATTAATTGCATGAGCTTAGAGTCAGAGAGAACAGAACTCATGTCATTAGCTCTTGGACGATTAGCTAATAATGATTAGCTATTAGTGGCTTTCAGAAAAAGTACTTAAACTCTCTAAAGCTTCTTATTCTTAAAAAGAGAATAACACCTTTCCCTTAATGTGATGATGAGAAATCAGCAAGTTAATTCACTTAAAATGTCTCCCAAAATACCTAGCATGTAGTAAATACTCAGTAAATGTCAATTAGTGTGGTTATCTCTAACACCATCATCATCATTATCATATATCTGTTTTGGTATAAACATTGTGTCTTATTTTTTTATGCCCAGCACTGAGCAGAGGATCTGGAACACCATAGGTCCTTCAGTTCGGTTCAGTTCAGCTGCTCAGTCGTGTCCGACTCTTTGTGACCCCATGAACCGCAGCACACCAGGCCTCCCTGTCCATCACCAACTCCTAGGGTTTACTCAAACTCATGTCCACTGAGTCGGTGATGCCATCCCACCATCTTGTCCTCTGTCGTCCCCTTCTCCCCCTTGCCTTCAATCTTTCCCAGCAGCAGGGTCTTTTCCAATGAGTCAGGTCTTCCCATCAGGTGGCCAGGCTATTGGAGTTTCAGCTTCAGCATCAGTCCTTCCAATGAATATTCAGGACTGACACTTTTAAAAATAATCAGTATGAAGACTTCCCTGGTGAGCCAGTGGTTAAAAATCCTCCTGCCAATGCAGGGGACATGGGTTTGATCCTGGTCTGGGGAGATCCCACATGCCAAGGGACAACTAAACCCACATGCAACCACTACTTAGCCTGGGCTCCAGAGCCCACACTCCACAACTGGAGAAGTCTGAGCACCGAAACTAGAGAAAGTCCACGCAGAGCAAAGAAGACCCAGTGCTGCCAAAAATAAAATAATTAAATTAGAAATAACAATAATCAGTATATGGAAAGTAGAAAATAACCCCCTAAAGATGTCCACGTCCTGATCTCTGGAACCTTACACAGTAGAAAGACTTTGCAGGTGTGATTAAGATAAGGATATTGACATGAGGAGCCTGGGCTTCCGAAGTGGTTCAGTGGTAAAGAATCCACCTGCCAATGCAGGAGATGTGGGTTCAATCCATGGGTCAGGAAAATGCCCTGGAGTTGAGGAAATGGCAACCCACTCCAGTCTTCTTGCAGGGATAACCCCATGGACAGAGGAGCCTAGCAGACTACAGTCCACAGGGTCTCAAAGAGTCAGACACGAGTTAACAACTGAGCACAGCTCAGCATGGAGAGATCACCCTGGATTATCTGGACCCACTGTAATCACAATGTAATCACAAGGTCATTCATTATACAGTGGGGCCAGAGACCGGGGAAGTCATGTGAGAGCGAGAGAAAAGGTCAGAGGGACGCGGCGCTGAGCCAAGGTGTGCAGGCAGCCTCTGGAGGGCAGAAAGGACAAGGGAAGGATTCCCCCTCGGAGCATCCAGAAGGAGCAGGGCCCCGCAGACACCTTGACGATGGCTCCATAGAAGCCACTTTGGAAGTCTGAGCTGTGGAATGATTCAGTCACACATCTGTGCTGTCTTAAACCATCCAGTCTGTGATCATTTGTTACAGTAGCAACGAGTACATGCATGCTAAGTTGCTTCAATTGTGTCCGGCTCTTTGAGAGCCTATAGTCTGTAGCCCAACAGGCTCCTCTGTCCATGGGATTCTCGAGGCAAGAATACTGGAGTGGGTTACCATTCCCCCCTCCAGGGGATCTTCCCAACCCAAGGATCAAACTCACATCTCTTAAGTCTCCTGCATTGGCAGGCAGGTTCTTTACCACTAGCACCACCTGGGAAGCCCAGGAAGGAGCTCAGTCAGTGACTGGTACTGGTTGTGTGATCTGGGCCAGCTGCTGTGTGTAGGTCTTGTATGCTTTCATTAAATCTCACCACTGTCCAGGATGGAGGCTCCACTCTACTATGAGTGAAGGACAAAGCCTTTACAGAAAAAAAAAAAAAAAATCTTACTGGAAAATTCTAGCTGACTTTTGTACAAGGGAACAAAGCCCTAAGCTACATGGACACAAGAAAATGGCAAAATCAGTTCTGCATGGTGGGAAGTTGCTATCTTCAGACCTGGAGGCAAATCTTTTCATTCACAGAAAGGGGACCCACCAAGCCACCTTACGTGGATGCCTCTAGGTCAGTGTCAGACCAGAGGCAGGTGTTGGCCTGGCCAAACGGTGCCCACTGTCGCATCCTGAGAGGTGGCCCTCTGCAGCCCAAACGGGCAGCACCAAGGTGCCCTTCAACCCACGCCACGTGCACAAGCTGTGTTTTTCACCAAAGAGCCCTGAGCAGGGCGAACACTTCAGAGCCGTTAGGCGCGGGGAACACGGCCCAAGGAGGACGCAGAGGGCAGCTGTCCACGCACACTGGTTTCACCCCGCACGGCAGCCAAGCTGAGCCCTCCTCCGCCGACTGCCCACCGTTGTGCCAGTGCTGTCCGATTTATGCAGCGGACGGCCCTGCAAGGTTTGAGTTGAAGAAACGGTTTCTCTGCAATTAGACAATGTTAAGTGGGGGCCTTTCTTGCTTTCTTGGGATTTATACTGAGGTTCCAAGCCCTTAACCTAGGCAGAAACTGCTCAGATGAGGTAAAGCTAGTTCAGAAATGCCCTGCCACCTCCAACCCATAGAGGAAAGCTCTCACTGGGGAACAGGCATCTCTCAGAAGAAATCCCTTGGTGGGGGGGAGCCTGGGCAGAGAGGAGGCGAGAGAACTGCTCAGACAGATCAGGTGGTTGGCAGAAGAGCCCCTGCCTCGTCTTTATAGAGTCACCTGTCCATCACTTGCAATTTCCACTCCTGCCCTCGAAATTCCAGGCTCCCATCTCCAACTGTCTAGTTAAAATTTCCACTCAGGTATCTGACAGGCTTTTCAAATGCCACAGAGCCGAAACAGCACAGCTGATTAAAAATTAATAATAACAAAATAAAAGGAAAACCCTCAAGTCTTTCAATCTTTAAAAAAAAAAAAAAAAGGATACCACTGCTCTCCCAAGCTGCTCTGTCCACAAACCTGGCAGTCATGTTTAATTCTTTTTCTTATAACTCTCAACGCATCCATCAGCAAATCCTGTGGATCCCTCCAGAGTGTGAATCAGACCTGCCCACCCCTCTCCATCCCACCTGCTGCCCTTTATCAAACCACTGGGATCCCTTGCCTGGATTTCAATATCCTACCCACTAACGTCCCAGCTTCCAGTCTCATCTGCCCTCTCTCCCTACCGCAGCCACAACCTACATGTTGCAGCAAAATCACCCTGATTTTTTTTTTTTTTTTTTTTTTGGCTATGCTGCACAGTTTGAGGTTTCATAGGTCCCCAAGCAGGGATCGAACCTGCACCCTCAGCAGTGAAAGGCCGAGAGTCCTAACCACTGGACCAGCAGGGAATTCCCCACCTTGATTTTAGGGCAACCACACCAGCCTAATTCTCAGCCCTCATGTTAGACTTCACCTGGCTTCACGCCAAGCCTCTGGGTACACAGGCCAATCAGAACCAAGAAAATTTAGACGTAAGACTTTTGTTCCAGCCTCAGAGAATTTTATTTTTTCCTGAAGGACATGAATCTGGAAGCATGAAGCCCGGGAGCCAGTGGCAGACATCTGATTACCAAGAAGGAACCCGCCCAAGAATGCATAATGCAAAGGAGACAAATCAAAAAATGAAGAAACGCTCAGTCCTGGACACATTTAGTCCTTAGGCCTACAGGAAGCTCAGCCTTCACTATTCAGTTATAAGACTCAATATGGGGACCAGGCTCTCGGTCATCTGCAACAGACAAGGATCCTACCAGATACATCAGATTATCCAGCAGCTGTGTTTATGCCCATGAAGCTTAGGACTCAGTCAGTCCTGACATTGAAACAGCCTCATACCTGCTACACAGACAAAGCCCACTGGAGAATCTAAATGGTCTTCACAGCATCAGTTCCAGCACCAGCCTTGCCATTAGCACTGAAGCCTGACCCAGGAATTTACTGATCTTTTCCTTCTCCACCTAAACTTAAGAGGCAACTTCAAGGATACTGTCCCAACTTTCTCTTCTTCAGTTCAGTTCAGTTCAGTCACCCAGTCGGGTCTGACTCTTTGCAACCCCATGGCTGCAGCATGCCAGACCTCCTTGTCCATCACCAGCTCCCGGAGCTTGCTCAAACTCATGTCCATTGAGTTTGGTGATGCCATCCAACCATCTCATCCTCTGTCGTCCCCTTCTCCTCCTGCCTTCAATACCTCCCAGCATCAGGGTCTTTTCAAATGAGTCAGCTCTTCACATCAGGAGGCCAAAGTATTGGAGCTTCAGCTTCAGCATCAGTCCTTCCAATGAATACCCAGGACTGATCTCCTTTAGGATGGACTGGTTGGATCTCCTTACAGTCCAGGGGACTCTCAAGAGTCTTCTCCAACACCACAGTTCAAAAGCATCAGTTCTTCGACGCTCAGCTTTCTTTATAGTCCAACTCTCACATCCACACATGACCAATGGAAAAACCATAGCTCTGACTAGACTGACTTTTGTTGGCAAAGTAATGTCTCTGCTTTTTAATATGCTATCTAGGTTGGTCATAGCTTTTCTTCCAAGGAGCAAGCGTCTTTCTAACTATTCGGGGGTGATATTTCCTCTGTATTAATGACCAGCTACTATGTTCTGTCATATTTACAAGAGAAAATTAGAAATACAGTTTGGTGAACAACTTTGAATTCTTCCCAGTTCCCAGATTAGAATAGCCACCCTTGGCTTTTGAAAGACTGTACTCTTTCTGATAATAAGTAAAATTCCTCTCAGCTATTCAATACCTCTCAGCAAAACAACACATTGATTTTAAATAATGAACCAAAACATCTTAAATTTCCTTGAGATCTACATGGGATCCAAACCTAAAAGGACTCCAATGATGGCAAAATGTCTCCACAGATACTAGAAACATAATTAAAATTATTAATTATGCCCCCAACGATAGACTATGAGCTGATTCCTAGAGCCAGCTTCCCTTGGGATCATGGGCTTTATTAAAATATCCATCACTGAGTTCTGGCATCTTAGCTACAGCAGCACTTTCGCTCTTTGGGGGTTTGATTAGAATAAAGCAACAAATACCTGAACGTCAGCACTTCACTCATCAAGCTTCCAGCTTCTTCTGGGCCTGCCGGGCACCCGGCCCCTCCCAGTCCGGGCCAGGCCATGCACCTGGATCACAGCACCCAGGGGAGGTCCCACCACCCCGGGGAGAACTCTGGTCAGTGGCCCTGCTCTCGGATTCTGACGCTACTACCCGTCACTGTTCATGTCCTGCTCCGACCCTGGTTGGCTCCTGGGACCTCTCGTGACTGGACTTCAATTCACTGCATGTCCTGAGACGCTGGATGCCACGAAGCATGTTGAAGTGGAGTAGACTCTCATGCTCCAGAGATCAAAGCCTACATCTCAGCTCTACCCCTTCTCACTGTATAACGCTGGGCAAGTCCCTCACGCTCTCTGAGCCTCTCCGCCTCCTACAGGAAGCAAGGATAACAGTGATGCTCAGTGGATACCTATCTCGCAGGATTGTTGGTTTTTAAGTAGCATGTTTGATTCAAAACCACAATGAAGTAGCAGCTCACACTGTTAAGATACCTATCATTAAAAAGGCAAGAGGTAACAGATGCAGGCGAGGATATGAAGAAAAGGGAACGTTTCTGCCTTGTTCCTGGGAACGTAAGTGGTTGCAGCCACTGCAGAAGTCAGCATGGAAGTGTCTCAAAAAATTAAAAACAGAGCTCCCATAGGATCCAGCAGTTCGGGTTTGGTGTGTATCCAAAGGAAATGAAATAATTATCTTGAAGAGATATCTGTACACCCATGTTCATTGCAGCCTGGTTCACAATAGCCAAGGTATGGGAACAACTTAAGTGTCCATCAGTTGATAAATGCATAAAGAAAATGTGATGTACAGAGATATATAGATACAGATATACTGCTGCTGCTAAGTCGCTTCAGTCGTGTCCGACTCTGTGCGACCCCGTAGACGGCAGCCCACCAGGCTCCCCCATACCTGGGATTCTCCAGTGGACAAAACCCACTGGAGTGGGTTGCCATTTCCTTCTCCAGTGTGTGAAAGTGAAAAGTGAACATGAAGTCGCTCAGTCATGTCTGACTCTTAGTGACCCCATGGACTGCAGCCTCCCAGGCTCCTCTGTCCATGGCCCTTAAAAAGAATATCCTGCCATTTGCAACAACTTGTATGAACCTAGGGGACATATGTTAGGTGAAATAAGGCAGGCGTGGAAAGATACTGCATGGCATTACTTAGAGATGAAGCAAAATTTTTAAAAAGCAAAACTCCAAACTGAGTAGAATGGTGGTTGCCAGGGGGAGGGGGAAATGCTGAGAGGCCATCAAAAGGGCACAAGGATATAAGCTAAGATTTGATGATAATGTACGGCATAATTGAAACTAAGAAAGTAGTACTTAAGCGTTTTCACACACAAAAAAGGTAAATATGTTAGCAGATGGATGTCTTAATTAACTCAATGGTGGGAATCCTTTCACAGTATATACACATATCAAATCATCACATTGTACATGTTAAACGTATTATCATTTTATTTGTCAGTTATACCTCAATAACATTTTTAAAGCATATTTTTAATTTATTTTTATTGGAGCATAGTTTCTTTACAATGTTACGCTCATTTCTACTGTACAGCAAAGTGGATCAGCCTTACGCGTGCACACGTACCCCCTCCCTTTCGGTCTTCCGTCCCTTTCCCATTAAGTGGAGCACCCTGAGCAGCACAGTATGTTCCCATCAGTTACAGATTTTACCCGTAGTATCAATAGTGTATATACGTCACTGCCAACCTCCCAGTTCCTCCCACCCCACTCTCCTTTCCCCTGTGGTATCCATGTATTTCTTCTGTGTATCTCTGTCCCTATTTGTGCTTCCCCGATGAGATCGTCCACACTTTTCCTAGATTGCACATATATGGGTTAACTTAAGCGGTCCCTAACAGGGTCCTTGATAAAAGGAGGGCCCCATAAACGCGGCCGCTGTCCTTGGGACTGCGCTGTTGGCGGCATCGCGGCAGGCGCTCGAGGCCGCCAGCCTCTCCCAGCGCAGCCGCCACTCGCACGCGGCGGTCCTGCGGGCGGTCCCCGTTTCCCTGCTCGGCCGCGTGCGCTCGAGGGGAGGAAGGCGCGGAGACACAGGCCGCTGGAGAATTTCTGCCCACCCCGCCGTCACTGCCTCCGCAGCTTGAGCCCTTGACCCTCCATAAACCTTCCGACTTTGTCTCTTAGATGTGGACATCTGCACGTCTGACTTCTGGCATCCCTGAACCAGCTGCAGCTAGAGACTTCACAATAGTACAGAACTCCAAACCGGGCGCCGCGCCTAGTCACTCACTCACACCTGGGACCCCGTGGACTGTAGCCCACCAGGCTCCTCTGTCCCTGGGATTCTCCAGGCAAGAATGCTGGAGTGCGTAGCCCTTTCCTTCTCCCAGGGATCTTCCCAACCCAGGGATCACACCCGGGTCTCCTGCATTGGAAGGGGATTCTTCACCATCTGAGCCACCAGGGAAACCCCAAATGGGGCCATAATCTTTGTCAAAGCATGGTATGAATAACAGTGTTGTATAAATATCTCCTACCAAATCTAATATACCATCAATAACAAAACACACCCTTATTTTTGTACTTCTGAAAAATTAAAATCGCCAGTAAAGGCGCCAGATATGTATAACAAATCAGATATGTATAACAATCTGATTTCAGATATGTTACATAAAAAAATAATAATGGTTCCTAGGATTAATGTTGTACTACAGAGCATTTCTCTTGGAGAAACATTAAAAAATACAAAACACGGTTCTTGTGCATACTTTCAAGAGTCCTGGGCACAGAACCTTGCAGACAGTAAATAAATGTTTGTTGAATGAATAAACACATACGTGAACAAATGCATTTTCTAACAGTTACATTATAACAGATGAATGCCCTTCCTAATAGCCGCAAGATGATGAGGTTCTAGCATTTAAAAAGAGAATTTGATGCAATAGGAAAATGGTGCCAAAAATTAAATACATCATGTCACCAAATCTTCCACTTAAATTCACTAAAACAAATAAGCAAATTTCACTCTGAACTGTTTGTTGCCTCTTCAGCAAAATGGAGACCTTAGTACAGTGATAGATTCTAAAAATTTAGTGTCTAGCTAATTGCCAGTTTTTAAGGTAGATGCTATTTTTAAGTGTGCTGTATCAGGACCATAAAACTCAGGACCTATTTAGAAACATCTGGCATCATCCTCAGGGCACACTCTGGGTTTCTGTTAGCCCGGAGAAGGCACTGGCGTCTTTGATAACTGGGAATACAGATCCACTTAACAGTGGCTTTTCCTTTCCTCTGTATCACTAAATTGGCTCTAGACTCCTTGGAACTCAACCAATCCCTGCAGTGATGGGGATAAGGGCAAGTGAGTCAGGTTCCCTACACAGTTCCCATTAGGAGAAGTCAGCATCCACTTCCTGTCCAAAGCAGGTCCCAAGAGTCGCTTTGTCCTATCTGTTGCAATTAAAATTGGTGCATTTCATTCTGGGCATTACAGGGACGGGCATTATACGAAATAGATGAACCATAGGGACAAAGGTTGAATGAAAATGGATGGACTTTGGAGATTCATACATTTTAAAGGTTCTCTGGGGAAATTTTCCGGTGACAGTCAGCCGGTCACCCTTCTCCTGCTCTGCAGAGGATGACCAATTCCAGACTCCGCTCTTGTTAACCCTCCATCTGCGGTTTGCCTCACTGTATTCATATTAGTCTTCTCTCCAAGCTGACGCAGAACTGCACCCACGACCCCTGGATATCAGATCCTTTTCAGGTGGAAAATAAGGAATCGGAAGAGAAATATCCTGTCATGTAAGTTTCCCTAAATATAGGTAGATTGCAAGGGAAATGACTACCATATGGATAAAAACAAGCCACTCAACTGTTTATCTGAGTTTCCAAGGACATTTCACCCATGTCCAAGCCAAGAGCAGCAACGTCCTTTTCCAGGATTGACCTAAATGCTTCCAAAATCCACACCTATATTTTACAGCTATTTCTCCTTGTGTATAATTAAAGACAAAATAAAAGGAGGACAGAGCCTACACTGCTTCTGCTGTTTCACAGCAAAGTATTTTCTGCAGGACACATCCTTTCCCTCCCCCACAGGTGCCAGAAATGCAATCATTGTCTTCTTTCTCCTACATTCAATCAATATTCCCAAATATCCCATACCTCATGAGGTACACTGCTCTCCTTGTAATTTAAGAAAAATGACTGACTCCAGTATGCCAACGACCAGCAGATCCCTAGACCTCTGCACGGACCCTCATCTTAGACCTTTCTTCTGCACTTCCCCACTGGGTCCTCTAGCCCTGACCTCCATCCATCCCACATGGCTGGGATTGGATTCACCAAGCCTGCATATCTCCCCTTCTTTGTGAAATACCATTCACACTCTGCTTCCTCCAAATCCATGAAGAAGAAAAACTATGTAATTCATATTTTCATCTCCTTCAGCCAGTAGTTTGTACAAGGTAAGGACTGAATAAGTGTAGGCTAATCTCCATTTATTCAATTCCATCATGCCACAACTAGAAAGTGGTGAGGCCCCGAGAGTTCCCAGAAGCTCAGCACATGAACCACTGGTGTAAACCAGATGACCATGACACTTTAGTGACACTTTCTTCTGACTTAAGAGGAAGGCTTCTTAATGGTCATAGGTTTACTATAGTGTGCACTAGGAAAAATGTAACTAATCAAAATATCTATCATGTTATAGGTACTATTGCTGGGGGAAGGGCTAAATTTATTTAATTTTTAAATGAGGGTCTCAAAGAAAAATATTAACAGTGGTATATACTACTACCTAAGGCAAAGTTAAATTTAGGTTTTAAAAGTGAAATCTACTTACAGAAAAATAAACAGTGGTACAGATGATATCTAAATGAAGCAGAAAAATTAAAAAGCAAAGGTGGAATAGGAAAGACTGAAATTAAGAAACCTTGCCCTAACTAGCATTTCCAGTCTGAATCTGGTTTTCTCCCAAATGTCCCACACCCACTGCAAGATTGATCCCTGAGAAACCTTCCTTCATGTCACATCAGGTCTCAGAAACCCCCAGTAGCTCCCGACAAACAGCCTCATCCTGTCTCCTACTGACAGTTCTCAGTTCTCTAATCCTCTCTTCCCAACCCACTCTGATCCTTCCAGGTGGAGATGCACACGTCCTGCCCCTTAGGCAAACCCTGCAAACGTGCACTGTCTTGCTGAGATTAGTGCATTCTCTCCCCCACCTTTTCCTCCCCATGAGCCACATGCATCCCTTCCCCCAAAGGGAAGCATCCAAACCATTTGCCTTCCTCCATCTCTTATCACAATTCACCTTGTACCGCCCACCCTTCATCCATTCCAGTAAGGTGTTCGCTCGTGACTTTGCCTTCATCCACACGAACGTTTCATCACCCCGATGAAACTGTGAAGTCAGCCAGGGCCAACAGCGTGTCCTGAATGTTGTGTAAAGTCTCAGTCAACCTACAAGAGCGCTGAGAAAACGACAAACACTAAGCATATGTCCCGTAATAAAGTAAACCAAAACTGACACATCCAGAAAGCAAGTTCATGTCAAACATGGACTTGGTTTAGAATGTGCTCACCCACAGCATCATCCAGTTGGGATTCTCACTGCACTCATCCCAAAGACTGAGTATTAAAAATTCCCTGCACAAAGAACCTGGCTTAACATTAGAACGCTCCCCTGGGGTGTTTTAATAGGAAAGTCACTCTGTGGGGGAAAGGGGAGCTGTGTACACTGCTGGTGGCCATGTAAATTGTGGCCACCCTGGAACAGTACAGAGATCTTTCAAAAAACAAGAAATAGAACAAATCAAGCGATATTCACTCCTGGCTATATATTTTTTAAAAACCCAAAATACAAATTCAAAAATATATATACTCCCAATGTTTATAGCAGCATATTTACAACCACCAGCTATGGAAACAACCAAAAGCTGGCTTGAAACTCAACATTCAAAAAACGAAGATCATGACATCCAGTCCCATCACTTCATGGCAAAGAGATGGGGGAAAAAGTGGAAGCAGAGTCAGGGTTTCTTTTCTTGGGCTCCAAAATCACTGTGGATGGTAACTGAAACCATGAAATTAAAAGATGCTTGCTCCTTGGAGAAAAGCTATGACAAACCTAGACAGCATATTAAAAAGCAGAGACATCACTTTGCTGGCAAAAGGTCTGTGTAGGCAAAGCTATGGTTTCTCCAGTAGTCAGGTATGGATGTGAGAGACCATAAAGAAGTTCAAGCACTGAAGAATTGATGCTTTCAAACTGTGGTGCTGGAGAAGACTCTTGAAAGTCCCTTGGATAGCAAGAAGACCAACCCAGAATATTCACTGGAAGGACTGATGCTGAAGCTCCAATACATTGGCCTCCTGATGTGAAGAACTGACTCATAGAAAAGACCCTGATGCTGGAAAAGATTGAGGACAGGAGGAGAAGGGGATGACAGAGGATGAGACGGTCGGACGGCATCACCGACTCAGTGGACATGAGTTTGAGCAAGCTCCGGGAGCTGGTGAGGGACAGGGAGGCCTGGTGTGCTGCAGTCCATGGCACTGCAAAGAGCCAGGCGTGACTTAGTGACTGAACGACAGCAAAGTGCCCATTAACAGATGAATAAATAAAGAAGAAGTGGGATACACATACAATGGAATACTACTCAGCCATTAAAAAAGAATGAAAGTTTGCATTTGCAACAGCATGGATGGGCTTGGAGGGTATGATGCTAACGTTAAATAACGGGGGCTTCCCGGCTCAGGCGGTAAAGTGTCTGCTGGCAAGATGGGAGACCTGGGTCCGATTCCTGGGTCAGGAAGATCCCCTGGAGAAGGAAATGGCAAGCCACTCCACTAGTCTTGCCTGGAAAGTTCCATGCACGGAGGAGACTGGTGGGCTTCAATCCATGGGGGTCACAAAAAGCTGGACACGACTGAGTGACTTCACTTTCACTTTTAAATAAGTCAGACAATGAAAAACAAATACTGTATGATGTCACTTACATGTGGAATCTAAAATAAAAGTAACTCTCAATATAACAAAAAAGCAGCAGACTCACAGATACAAACGAGTGGTTACCAGTGGGGACAGGGACGTGGGGAGGGCCAACACAGGGCTAGGGGGTTAAGACGTACCAACCGTTATGAATGGCCTCTGGTTTCAGGCAGACCTGGGTTAGACTCAGCTTCGCCACGTGGAGCCCCAAACCTCAGGGAAATTCGCTCACTCACACAGCAAATGTTCAGGGAAAGCTACCATGCCTCAGACACAGCAACTGGCCTCATAAGTGGGCATTCTCCTCGTTAAGACAGGAAGATAACATTCCCTGAAGCAGAAACATTGTCAGGACAACGTGTGCAAAATGCCCGGCCCTCTGCCAGGCTCACAGTAAAAACACACGATCGTTGCCACCATCACTGTCACGACCATTAGCTTCAGTCTTTGGAAAACATCTAACGGGCCTCAGTATGCTCTGCTTCTTAAAACTCTCTCCCCCTGACTTCATGGAGATATCATCTGAGTGGTCTTCGTTTAGGCATCTTTTTTAGTTTTTACTTATTAAGTTCATAAACAGAGAGAAAACCTTTCAGTGCCTGATAGGCAGGATGCAGGGAATCAAAAGAGAGACGGAGGGCGGCCGGCACCAGCGGGCGCTGGAAAAGCGTCTCCGGGAAGGGGGCACGTGGCTGCGATTGCCGGAGGGGGAGGAGCCCGCCACGGGAAGTCCGCGGGAAGCGGACTCAGGAGGAGGGGTGGGCCCGGCGAGAAAGCGGCTGGTTCATTCAGGAACGGAGATAAGGCTCCAGAGGACCCACCCGCAGGGCGGGAGCCAGCGCGGACGGGGCGGGCGGGGCGAGCTGGGGCGCACACGCCGCGCGCAAAGCCGGAGCCGGGGCGCGGCGCGTAGGCGGGGCTCCGGGGCTCTCTGGCCGCCCGGGCGGGGCGGCGCCGGCGGGGGGGAGAGGGGGAGGCCGGGTGGGAGGGAAGGCACGTGCAGCCTTCCCTGAGTCCTGCGGTGGAAACGGGCACCACTTTGCAAAGAAGTCTGAAATGGGTTACAGGCAGCAGGGGGAGAGGCGGGGAGGCCCACGGGAAGGCCGCGTCAGCCTTCCAGCTGAGGCTGCCGGAACCAGAGAGAGGGGGGCAGAAGCAGGAGCAGATGCTGCATGGATTTCAGAGGTCATCATGGACTGGACTTGCTGATAAACAGAGTGCGAGAGGCTTAGAGGTACAGAGCACGGGCCTAGATGTTTCGTTCGGCCGCTGCATACCACGCGCAGAGCGGAGGACGCAGCGCGGAGGCACCGAGGTCTGCGGTGGGAAGCCCACGGTCCTGTCCGTGGTCGGAGCTGAAGACAGGCGCCTGAGTGGAAACGTGGAGGAGGCAGGTGGATGTGCAATCTGGAGAGGCCCCCCGCTAGGACGCACGAAGGGCAACCGATACTACCCGGGGAGAACCAGACAGGGACCGGGGGCCTCCAGTCCAAGCGCCTGGACAGCTGGTCGTTTGGAGGGAGCGCATCGGAGACGCTGACGAGTGCCCGCAGGGGTGAGAGCAAACCCAGAGGCTGCCCCCACAGCAAGCGCTGGGAGTGACCGATGGTCAGATCCGCCCGGAGGTGTCAAGGAGAGGGAGGCAGCTCCTCCCAGTTCCACACTAACAGACCCAATTTCACTAAAACGTTGGTTCGCTGGCAACACATCCAAAAAAGGTGGGCCCCCGACGCAGGGGATAACTCTTAATTGCTTCAAGCCAATAGTAATAATATCATTTCCCTTTGGCAGGTTTAGGGATTGATGTAAGGAGAAATAGGTTGTGGGGGTCCCTAAAGGGAAAAGATCCTCCGTGATTTAAAAAAAAAAAAAAACAGAGAAAGAGAGATAAAAGGAAAAAGACCACTCCACTTCCTACGCAGTGTTTAGACAACGTAAGGCCTGCTAGAGCATCTGCAGCCCTCTGACCACCATTGGGCAGCTTTCGCCAACATGATGAAGGGAGGCGGGGCAGGAAGCTGGACAAGTTTCGGTTCTCAGAGGCATTACAAAGCAACCTAGGAGCCCACCTAGGCTCCTAGAAGCCCCCTTGAGATGAGAACTCTTTTAACAGTAAATGTCCATATTGTTTCAGCCTCTTTTCATGGGACATTCTGCAACATGTAGTTGAAAGCATCCTCACTGACACTTCAGATAAAAGAACAGAAAGAGGATGCAACAGCCACTGGCAACCCCAGGAAGGGCAGCCCCTGTGAACTGGCGATGGTTAGAAAGAAGAAGAGGTGAGGAAGTGAGCCCCTGACTGCAGACACTTCTTTCCAGCAGTTCGCAGTGAAGGGTGTAAAGCAAATTAGGTGGTGGCTGGAGGGGATGTGGGGTCCAGGGGATGATGGGGACACTGAAGTATGTTCATGTGTTGGTGGGAATGTCCAAGCAGAGGGGGAGAAAGACGGGGTTCAGAAGGAAGGGGATCCAAAAAAGCAAGTGGTGGGGGCCCCGCATAAGTGGAGGGGTTGGCCCGAGACAGGAGACATGCTTCACCCACAGAAGGGTGAACGCAAGGGGCAGGTGCAGGTGCAGGGGGGAAATGATGACCAATTGCTTCTCTCTTTTTCAGTGACGTAACAAATGCCCCAAATGTGAAACGCCTCTTTAGCCCGGTCAAAGGAGGCTCGGCCTCCCCTGTGAAGTCCATCCTGTCTTGTACTCTCAAGCCCACCCCTTCAAACTCCCATGAAATTGTCTCTGTCCCTTCTGGAGGATGTACCTTGTCTGGTGTCATAGTTTGAATCCTCTGTGCCACCAGAATGGAGCCTCCTGGAGGGCAGGAAGCATCTCTTAACATCTCAGAACCTACCACAGAGCCTGACACATGTCTAACAAATATGCTGAAAAGGAGGAGAGTCTTAATGCACTGGGGTAAAAAAAGAAAGTCAACCCCTATTAGTCACAGATTCCACATAGGCAAATTCTCCTACTTGCTGAAACGTACTTATAACTCCCCAATCAATACTCATGGCACTTCCACAGTCATTCACAGCCAGGTGCGGAGCAGGGAAAAAACCCAAAACTGAGTCTTGCGCCACACACGTTCCCCATGGAGGTCAAAGCAGGCCGTGCTCTGCCTTCTCTGCGTCGGTTCCCGTTCTGCAAGCAAGTGTCCTTTCTGCGGTCTATTTGGTGCCACGTTGTTCACATTTTTGTGCTTTCTGCTGGTCATTCCACTGTTTAAAATCGCACTCAAGCATACTGCTAAGTGGTGTCTAGTATTCATAAGTGCAAGGCTGGCATTGCCCTTGCAGAGAAAATATGTGTGCTAGGTCAGCTTTCGTCAGCCGTGAGCTATAGTGCCATGGGGTGAGAGCTCAGTGTGAATGAGTCAACGATATATACTAAGTGAGATGTCTTTAAACAGAAACACACTGAAAACAAGGTTACGTGCAGATCAGCGGACGGGGATGTGGTGACCGGAGGCTTGCGGGCACCTAATCCTAGATTTCCCCTAGAAGCAGTGGCTCCGTATTCACTAATTCAGTGCTCGCAGAGGTTGTACAGGACACAAGTACTGCAAACGAGAACCGACTGCATTTCATTCCGCCGTCTTCGGAGAAAGGGAGCGATGGAGACAAAACGGTCTGATGAGGCTGAGATGAGGCTCATCAAGCCTTCGCTCTCTTTTCATGCTTTCTGGATCCCTCACCAGCACCAGGATTTGCCACTAAGGGAAAGCTGCTGATTAGCTGTAGTCGACGTCCCCAGAGACCCATTAGCTTGCCTGAGAAGCGTCTTGGGGCCTTACCCTACCCTCTCACTCAACGCCAGCTGGCTGGGGAACCAGGTAGAGGAGCAAGGGAAAAGTAAAACTCTACCACGTGTCTTAATGTGGGCTCCCCCAGAAGCTAATCCTAAGACAGAAGACGTGAGCACAGTGGTTGTTGGGAGGTGAAGAAAACACCAGTTGGGAAATGGAAAAGAGAGACAGAGATGAGAAGGCAGCCAAGAAAACCGACAGCAAGTACAGCATCAAGCCAGCTGTCACTACAGAAGAGTGGAATTTTTTCCACTGCAGAACATACTCCTTTTTTTTAGAACTTATTTATTTGACTGCGCCAGGCCTCAGTTATGGCACCCAAGATCCATCTTCACTGCAGAATACAGGACCTCTGGCTGCAAACCCTTAGTTGCTGCACATGGGATCCAGTTCCCTGACCAGGCATCGAACCTGGGCCCCCTGCATTGGGAGTGAGGGGTCTTAGCCACTGCAGCACCAAGGAAGTCCCATGCAGAATACACTCCTGACTTATCCAGCCAGGCCCGAGGGAACTGGTATTTACCTGAGTTAAATACCTTAGGTAAAGGTATTTACCTAACATCTCCCATCAGCCACCAAGGGCTCTTGGGGTGCTATAATTCTCCTGTCCTTCCTGCCTTCCACGGGAGCAATAAAGCAGGCTCGTTAAGCTGTTGTCCTGTTGCTCAGGCGTGTCCGACTCTTGCAGCCCCATGGACTGCAGCACGCCAGGCTCCCCTGTCCTTCACGAGGTCCCAGAGTTTGCTCAAATCCGTGTCCACTGAGTCGGTTCAGGGAAAAAGTCGAAAGCGTGAGGACTGTCAGTCATGTCATCCAGTTTGCGCTGAAAGGGTGAGGGTGGGCACTGACGTGTCTGCCACATCACACAAGGCTCGGAGTCTCACCCCGAGCTGGCGTGGGGCTGCTTCCACAAGAAATCCACCGGACAAGCGCCCCGAGAGTCCTGGGTCTCGGGCACATTCAGCAAATTTCTAAATAGAAGACCGTGTCCTACTCAGTCAACGTGGGGTTTCATGGTGTTTCTAAAGGAACCTGGTGGTAATACATAAGGCCCTTTTCCTTCTCCTTTGGAGGAAGCGAGATGGAAAACTCGCTTGCACTTGCAAGGATCACACAGGGCCTTTCCCTAGACTAGCGCGGGAGAGGACAGTGAGACAGCAGTTTGGGGGGAATGTGGGGGTCCCACACATCACAGGGTATACTGTCTCACCGCCACAGACTCAGTGGGCCCCCACGGGACATGTGGCAGAGACCCCGGTGCCTGCCCTGAGCCGGTTGGCACAAGGCCTCGCCCTTCCATGACCAGCTCTGCCCCCCACCCCAGGCTGCCAAGCATCTCACAGCTCAGGAACAGCCTGGCGGGGAGGGGAGAGGTTTGAGGGCTCTCCTCCACGATCAAAGGAGGCAAGAAAGACTCCCTTCCCTCCCTCCCATCAGGTGACTGGGTTGCTGGGCTCTGAATCCAGAAAATACATTTCTCCCTTCATTTTCACGTTGATAACTTTCCCAGTTCAAGTCACAACACTTGAAAAATGGACCAAAGAATTAGACTGGCCAACGCCAATCACAGAAGCCACCCAGTGGGTGTCTAGCCATGAAATCACGTCCTCTTCCATCAGGTGGGTGAAGACTATCTGAGTCCTGGGAGAGGGACTCCCACGACCACAGCAAGGAGCAGGGGCCAGGCCAGGGGCCCAGGACATCCACCCTCGGCGGGACACACCCCTCTCCCTGGAGACAGTGCTCAGCATGATGCAGACGCTCAATCAAAGGACAGCACATGGATGAGCAGAGAATGGCCTTGGATGCAGCACAGACCTGGGTGCAAACCCCACCTCAAGCACTTCCGACTCGGGTGGCCATGAGCAGCTTTGGCTTCCGCATCTTCAAAATGGACCTAATACTACCTGTCTCAGATGACTGACATTCATTCAAAAGTAGACATGGATGCCACAACATGAATGGATCTTGAAGAAATTACATTGTGAAAGAAGCCAATCACAAAAAACTATATGTCATATGATCCCATTCATACAAAATCCATGGAAACAGAAAACGGTCAGTGGTTACCTTGGACTAGGAGACAGTGAGGGAAATTAGGGAGGGACAGCTGATGGGATGAGGTTTCTTTTTGGACGGTTTTAGAAAATTGAACGTCATATAGAGGTAACCATTGCACAACAGAGTAAAAACCACTGAACTGTACATTTTAGATGTCATTTTTATATTATGTAAACTATACCTTAATAAAGCTGTTTTGGGGGGCTTCCCTAGCAGCTCAGTGGTCAAGAATCTGCCTGCCAGTGCAGGAGACACCGGAGACCCAGATTAGATCCCTGGATCAGGTAGATCCCCTGGAGAAGGAAATGGCAACCCACTCTAATGTTCTTGCCTGGGAAATCCCACGGACAGAGGAGCCTGACGGGCTACAGACCACAGGGTCGTAAAGAGTCAGACACAGCTGAGTGACTAAGCATGTACACACACACACACACAAGGGTGTTAACTAGAAAAACAAGCAGAGTGACCCAGGCTGCAGTGAAGAATACGCTATGTCTTCGGTTCCGCACCAAGGGACTGCCCTTGACCAGACCCTCAGTGGACGGGTGCTGCCAGTCACAGCATCACAACCATCGATGAGGTGCCTCTTGTGCACCTGGCACTGGGCCCCACCCTTCCTGCACATCATCTAAGTCTCCTGAGACAGATGGGATGGGTGCTGGGGTCCCTCTGGTTTCAGGTGGACAAGCAGGCAGGGAGCTGGGGCCGGGGGAAGTCTGAGCTCTCGGACACGTTCTCATCATGCACCCCTCATCTCCAGCAGCAGACAGCACCAGGCAGGGCTCCCTCGGGCGCTAGAACTGGTTTAAAACAGAGCAGAAAGCTCCATTAGCGGCTGCAGGGCTTAGCCCGATGACCCAGGCTATCATCCTTGACTCTCAGTCTGCCCTGAATCCCAGGCGTAGCAAAGAGACCGCCAGACTCACAACAAACCAACCACAGCCCTAATCCCCCATTCAGAAGACACGGGCATCCCCGGTGCTCCTACAGGAAAGTCTGCCTGCAGCGCAGGAGACCTGGGTTCAGTCCCTGGGTCAGGAAGATCCCCTGGAGAAGGAAATGGCAACCCACTCCAGTATTCTTGCCTGCAGAATCCCATGGACAGAGGACGCTGGAGGTCACAAAGACTCAGCCAGGACTGAGTGACTAATTTTCACTCTCTTTTTCAGAAGACATGTAAATGTAGATACTTTGGAAACTATGTGTGGCAAAAAGTTCCCATCTGCCAGAGAGAAAGGGAGATTATTTAAGAATCTAACATTTCAACCTCCTGCAGTTCCTCTGAGATTAATTTAGGAGTTGTCATCACCAGGGAAACTCAAACTCCAGTCAGGTTCCAGTGATCCACACACAAGCTACAGAGCCCTAATTAACAAAGGTGTTCTTACTAAAACTTCCATACAAACTAGGCAGTTCTAAGGCTCTCTTTGAAACCACTGCCTGTTCTAACAGAATGTTGCTGACTTCTACAGGATCAACACCCATTCCCTAGGAAATTAACAAAGTAAACATTTTTTTCTAAGAGTAATGTAACATCAGAATTATCTTATTTTGAACTTACTGCATAGCATAGGGGTGAAAAAAGAAGGCACAGTTCTGTTTTCAGGACATATATTACGTTAACCATAAAAATGCATTTCAATATAGAGTAGGTATAGACAAAAAATGCTTGATTCCACTTACAAAAGGTACCGAGAATAGTTGAATTCACCGTCAGAAAGAACACTGGTAGTGGCCAGGGGCCAGGGAGCAGGGGGAGGGGGAATGCGGACCCCTCATTTTCAAAAAGTTTTTCAAAAAGTGAAAAACTCTGGCGATGACGATGGTGGGAATTGCACAATGTGAATGTACTTGCTACCACTGAGCTGCACAGTTAAATATGGTTAAAATAGTATGTTTTATATTATGTGACTTTTACCACAATTAATAAAAAATAAAAGGAACGGCCTCATTTTCACCCTTAGCATAAAAAGTTTTAAGCCCTTCTTTACTTGTTAAATGCATGCCTGATAGAGATTTCTGAAATGTGCAGGAAACTGGCCTGAGTCTATAAGAAAAGCTGAGCGCTCTGGCCAGGCAGACAATCAGGAGGGCAGGAAATCTATGCTGTTCATCTCTTACCTCCAGGCCTGGAATAGTGCCAGGCACAAGGAAGGTGTCCAGTAAATATTACTGAATAAATGAATGGATGTCTTCTCCAAGAGGCTGAATATACACCCACGTCCACACTTGTGTAGATTACAGAGGCTTTAGCTTGAAACCTCAGAACCAATATGCTCTAGGCTCTGGAAGAGCTATGCTGCTATTGTTGAGTCACTCAGCCATTTCCAACTCTACAGTCCTGTGAACAGGAGCCGCCAGGCTTCTATCCGTGGGATTCTCCAGGCAAGAATACTGGAGTGGGTTGCCACTGCCTTCTCCAGGGGGTCTTCCCCACCCAGGGATCAAACCCAGGTCTCCTGCACTGCAGGCAGGTTCTTTACCAGCTGAGCTGCCAGGGAAGCCCCTTGTTGCTGCTCAGTCGCTCAGCCCTGTCCCTATAGCTCTTCATTAATTATTCTTCCCAAAAGGAGAGAAACAAAGCCCCCTCCCCTCCTGCCGCAAAGCGGAGGTTAAGATTAGGACGCAAACACGAGCTTTGTTTCCTCTCTGCTGTCTGAGAAAATCACCTGACCTCTCTAGACCCCTGCCTTTTCCTTTAAGACGCTGCAGAGAGTTTCTTGCTGATGTTTGGTCACTCAGTCGTGTCCAAGTCACTTGTGACCCCAGGGACTGCGGCCCGCCAGGCTCCTCTGTCCATGGGATTCTCCAGGCGAGCATGCTCTAGTGGGTCGCCATGCCCTCCTCCAGGCGGTCTTCCTGACCCAGGGATTGAACTCGCGTCTCTTACATCTCCTGCCTTGCAGGTGGATTCTGTAGACGGTCTGCTGATCACGGGAAGCAGTGCTGGGGCTCAGCTGTAGACAGGGGCTGAGGGCTCCCCAAATCCCACCCCCCGTGGCTGTTGGCTTCGCTTCCTTTAGAGCTGAGTCTGAATGCAGAGATTATTGCCAGAGAGGCAGGCATTCACGCCCTGCAGAAGCTGTGTTCTCACCCTGCCTGTTCATAGCCTCTCATTAATTCAGGCTTTGGGGAGGCCTTCCAAGCTGAGGCCACAAGGACTTGCCAAGCAGGGGGTCCCATTACAGTCAAAGGGGAAATACCCCAATGTCACACTGCCCCCCATGTTCCAGGAACAAAGTGGCAGCGGGTGAGGAAGACATGGTAGAAATTTTTATTAGGCCCATTATGCAAGACTGATGGCTGAAAGCTTCTAAAAGGCGTTTGAAGTACAAAATACTGGATATGCCATGAGTTTTTGGTGTATTGATTCACTGACTCCAGACATGTAAATGATCACAGAATCAAAAGCCATGTAACAAAGCCCAGGAAAAGATTATATTCAGAGATTGAAAATGCAGCTGCCATTGCTTTAAGATAGAATGCATCTCCCACTCCCCCCCCCCAAGAAAAATAGAAAAAGATACCCTTCTGATTTGCAAGAAGAAGTTAGGAAACAGTTGTCATAAACCAAAGAGGTCAAGAAAAGCTTTTCTCCCATCTAAATGTTTTTCAAAAATTCCCATGTTTCCTGTAAGAAGACAGAGTCCCCTATGCAAGTTCGCCACCCTACGGGCCGGACACATAGCAAGGATCCTCTACAAACATTTGCTGAATCAGTCATTCTATTACAAATGATACTCATTTATAAGTGATTTAAATAATCTTTAAAAATACAAATCTGGGGACTTCCCTGGTGGTCCAATGGTTAAGGCTTCGCCTTTCAATGGAGCAGGTGTGGGTTTAATCTCTGTTCCGGAAGATAAAATCCACATGCCTCATGGCCATAAAAACAGAACATAAATATCACAAGCAACACTGTAACAAATTCAGTGAAGACTTCAAAACGGTCCACATCAAAATAAAAAAATCTTGCAAAAAAAAAGCTTAAAAAAAAACAAATTTGATCGGGTCAATTCTCCCACTTCAAACTATTCCATGCCTTTCTATTATTCTCAGGAAGAAAACTCCTTCCCAGGACCTACTATCCCCTGCAAAACCCAGCCACCAACCCCTACCCATCCTCACGGCCCCCACGGGCCACACCGCACACTCTAGCCAGGATCACAATCCAGGTTTCCTGGCCAGAGACTAGTGGTCCTTCTACTGTGCCTCGCTGGCTTTCTCTGTTCTTTTATAACACATTCCCCCAAATGTAAGATCTAAACCAGAGGGTGAGCGTTATTCAAAACACTGAGTGTCATCAGCCACTGCAATGAAATCTAAAATACGTTCCCTACATAACTCTGCCTAATTTTTCAAAGTAAAAGTGGAAACGTGAAGGAAATGATGGTGTGGCTTGGTCTGGGTCATAAGGAATCAGCTGTAGGTCCAGAAATCGAAGGTGGGGACTGAGGAAGTGAAGGGTCTATCGGAAGCTAAGATCACCCGTGTAAAACCACCCTGAACGTCAGCCCCTGATCAGGGGCGAGCCTGGGGGGCTCGACGCAGAGGGTGGGGGAGTTCCTGAATGAAGGAAAGGAGCGGAAGGCAACGGAGCCAGGAGCGCAGACTACAACACATCTGCTTCCAGAGAGCGGTCCAGCCCTCGGTTGCTATGGTTACAGACGCTAGGAATGCGACAGGCCCCGCGGGCAGCCCCATTCAATCCACTCCCACCCCGTCCCGGGCCCCTCCAGGCCCTATTGTGGAAGCAGTGACGGACTCAACAAAGCCCACGGCGGCACTCAAAGACACCGTGCTCACCCGCCTCTGCCCGGACACAGAAGAACTGTCCTCAGAATACAAAGTTGCCTCGGGAATAACCCGGGTGTTCGGTAACCTGGGAAGCTCAAAGCCATCATACACATCCTGCTTTCTGGAAACCATTTTCCCTTCAAGAAAAAACAAGGTGGTTTAAAAAAATTTTAAAGTGTGTTTACTCCAAATAAGTCCAAGAGTGGCTTCTCCCTGCGAGTCGGGTCCATCACAGCAAGCACCCCTCCCCAGTGTCTTGGCTACCTTCTGACTTGTGCTTCCCTCACACACACAGAGACACACCAGACACCCATTCCCTGAGACTTCCACTGCCCAGCCTGAAGGATGTCCTGCCCTGGTTTTATCCAAAGTGAAAGTGTTGGCTGCTCGGTCATGTCTGACTCTGCAACCCCACGCACCATAACCCGCCAGGCTCTTCTGTCCATGGGATCCTCCAGCCAAGAATACTGGAGTGGGTGGTCATTCCCTTCTCCAGGGGATCTTCCCGACCCAGGGATCGAACCCAGGTCTCCTGCACTGCAGGCAGGCTCTTTACCATCTGAGCCACCGGGGAAGCCAAGCTTTGAACCTATAGAAGAAGAAAACTGTCCAAGAAAGATAATCTGCAAAAGAAGTGGGTCCCAAGCTGTCTCCCTCAACCTCTGATTTCACAGTGAGAAGAACTAGGGTGCATCACACAGTTACTTTTTGGTGAAAACTTACTAGATCTACACGTAGCCTGGTGCCCACACAAGACCAGCTCAGAAGATGTTTTTTGTATCTGAAAAATCTGTATCTGCGTGGACTGGGTAGTATGCTGCAACCCACCGTAAGACCATATATTCATATCTTATACAAATCATCATCAGACTCTCTGTCTTTCTCAAATACCCTTTTAAGCAGTGGGTAATGAGAGGGGTAAATGAAGTTCGATGAATCATGATTGTCTGGGTAAGTGGGAAATGCAGGGTTAAATACAATCAACCCAGTTTCTGCCCTACAGTCTTCTCTGGGAAGGCGGAGGAGGTGGATGGAGGTGGACGGAAGAACTCCAGGGCTAACAGACCCCCAGCATTCAGCCCAGAGCTACGAGGTAACTTTGGGCACATGGCTTAAGCTCTGCAGGCCCCAGCCTCCTCATTCAGAAGGCAGGGATAATCACCTCATGTGTTTCTCTGGACCAGAGAGAGGACTACATGAGATGATATCTCTTAAGCTCTTTGCACAATGCCCGGCGCTCAGCATGTATTCAATAAGATGAAGTGGGAAATGCTTATGGTGATTTTTAAATATTTCCTCAAATTCTTTGACACTCTCTCCTTCCAAAGTGCATTTAATCACCCCCTCATCCCAAATGTAGTGGCTCACATCTCGTGAAAGAAGGAGGCAACAAATCCATTTGCGGCCACACAGATGGACCTTGAGAACATTATGCTAAGGGAAATAAGTCAGAGAAAGACAGATACTGGGTGATCCAACTTACGTGTGGAATCTAAAAAACCAGGCTCAAAGAAACAAAGGAGAGGCTGCTGCTACCAAAGGCGGTGGGGTGGGGAGCAGGCGGGCTGAGTAAAGGTGATCAGAAGGCACAAACTTCCAGCAGTAGGATAAATAAGCCCCAGGAATGCAACAGACAGCATGGTCGTTACAGTTAACAACACTCTGATATATGTTTGAAAGTTGCTAAGAGTGTAGACCCTAAACGTTTTCTCATCATAAAAAATTGTTAACAATGTGAGGTGATGCTGCTGCTGCTGCTGCTAAGTCTCTTCAGTCGTCCGACGCTGTGTGACCCCATAGACGGCAGCCCACCAGGCTCCCCCGTCCCCGGGATTCTCCAGGCAAGAACACTGGAGTGGGTTGCCATTTCCTTCTCCAACGCATGAAAGTGAAAGTGAAGTCGTGTCCGACCGTTAGCGGGCAGCCCACCAGGCTCCTCCATCCATGGGTTTTTCCAGGCAAGAGTACTGGAGTGGGGTGCGATTGCCTTCTCTGGTAAAGTGATGAATGTTGACTAAACTTACTGTGGGAATTATTTGACAATAGATAAAGATATCAAATCATTATGCTTTATACCTAAAATTAATACATGTTTTATGTCAATTATATCTCAATAAAACAAGAAGAAAAAACAAAGACTATGGTAATAATAACAATATATGATTTTTTTTAATGACCTTATATTTAGAACCATTTTATGCTTTATTTAGGAGAAGGCAATGGCCCCCACTCCAGTCCCCTTGCCTGGAAAATCCCATGGACAGAAGAGCCTGGTAGGCTGCAGTCCATGGGGTCACTAAGAGTCAGACACGACTGAGCAACTTCACTTTCACTTTTCACTTTCATGCACTGGAGACATGGCAACCCACTCCAGTGTTCTTGCCTGGAGAATCCCAGGGACAGCGGAGCCTGGTGGGCTGCCGTATATGGGATCACACAGAGTTGGACATGACTGAAGCAACTTAGCAGCAGCAGCATTATGCTTTATTTAAAAACAAAAAGCAAAACTCACTCTGCTTTTAATATTCCTAAAAGCATGTTAACCAAAATCTTGATTTAGGAAGACTTAGGACACTGTGTCTTAGGACATTTTAAATACTTTCACTCTTTCAATAACTATTAAAATAAGTTTACCACTAGGGTTTCAGATGTCCTAATCATATCTAGTCTGTTCTCATTTAATATTTTATCAATTCCATTGTGTGCACACAGATTTCTGAGGTTAGGTCATAAAAGGCCTAACTGTACTCTCTCTTGAAGGGCTTACTCTGGAGGAAGTTGGCCACGTTGTAAGGATACCCAAGCAGCCTGTGGAGAGCTTCACAGGGGCAGGGAGTGAGGTCTCTCCCAGTGAGGGCGGCAGTCTGCAAGTCACATGAGCAAGTCATCTCAGAGGCAGATCTCCCAGCCCTAGTCAGGCTTTCAGACTCTGGCAACTATATGTTGCCAGCCGCAGCCAACATCTGACCACAACCAACAACTGACCCCCAGCCAGACAACCCAGCCATGCCACTCCTGAATTCCTGATAGAGACAATAAACACTGATCGCTGGCTTAAGTCACTAAACACTGGGGTCATTTGTCACACAGCAACACTAACTCTCCAGGAGGGAATGAGAACAAGCCACTCTGCAATCTCACGTGGCCAAGAAAATGGTTGCTTTTCCACGCATCGTCTGGAAAGACCACTTGTGTCTCATCAAACACACTTTGAGAAATGTTGGTTGACAACTTAATTTATAGATCTTGTTCACATTTATCATCTCATTTGATCATCGCAGCAAATGTGAAACAAACGTTACTGTGCTCTACCCAGGAGAAAACTAAGTCTCCAAAAGCTTAAGTGACTAGTCCAGGTTCATGCAGCTACTAAAATTGGTAGAGCAATAACTCAGACTGAGTGTTATGGGTCCAAGCCATGTTTTCTCTTTCTTATTTTCTCTGGTTCGGTGAGAACCCTAGGTGCTTAAACTCGGGATGAGAATATGAGAAGCCTGGGGACTGCCCTGCTGGCCCCACGGTTAAGACTTCACGGTCCCAATGCAGGGGGCCCCAGTTCGATCCTTGGTCAGGGAACTAGATCCCATGTGCTGCAATTAACACCCAGCACAGTCAAATTAAAAAAAAAAAATTATAAGAAAGAATATGGGGAGCCTAAAGGGTCCCAAAAAGGAGGGGGCTCTGGAATAGGAGACCCCCTCAGATGGTCTAGAGGATGAACCAGACGCTTCTGAAGAGCGTGAGCCTTCCCTGACTTATGCAGAACAGGGGCCCCTGCAACCGTGATAACAAGGGGACACAGGTGCCACTCAGGGGCCCTTAATACCCTCCAGCACTCTTCTGAGAGCTCCGTGTGTATCACTCCATTTAATCTACACAGCAAATCAAGGAAGCGTAGGCTGTCATCATCTCCATCTTACGGATGAGGAGACCAAATCACAGAGAAATGAAGCAAGTTGCCCAAACCAGCCACCAGTCAGTGATGGAGCTCAGACTGGACTCTCAGACTACCAGGGCATGGAGGCATCTCATCAATCTATGCCCCAGCCCTCTCTTTTTCCCTAAGAGTGGAAGAGCTGAAACTCGCACCCACATCCTCCCACCCTAAGCTCCTGTGATGCGCTCTAGCCCAGAGGTAGGTGAAATGGACAGAAGATACATTTATGCCTGTCCAGTTATTTTAAGGAGGCATACGCTAAACCATAATACTAAACTACTTCCCATATGGCCTCAAATTCCACCATGAGGCATGAATGCCTTTGGCCAAAAGCAACATTCTCAGTTGGTGGAGTGGAAGTTCAATTGCCCAGTATCACGTGACACTGAGCATCTCCATTCGGCCTGTCAGGCGCTTATCACCTTAAATTTGCTACGTTACACTATCTTTATCCTGCTCACATATGTGATGTGTTATCTGGGGGACCCACAGGGTCGTTTACACATTAGAAACTCATTTCTTGGTAGTAAAATTGTTGCTAGCCAGTACGACAGAGTTACAAATATCGGCATTTTAGCCCATTCTGCAAAGGTCACCATGACTTTCAGACTCTCCATCACTTGAGCAAATCTGCACTGACTTATCAAGCATTTCTTTTTAAACTGCAAACCCTACTGTTGCCCCTACATCGCGTAACTGGGTGAATAAAAACTAGAATCCTTTGCATAAGAGATAGCAATTGAGATCAGAGCTCTGTACGAAACAGGGCGGGGGCGGGGGGGGCGTGGAGTAGGGAGAATGAATGAAGGAAACAGAAGGGAAAGAGGAAGGGGGAGTTCCTGTGATCACACGTTTATGGCAACGTGGACTCTACAAATGCTATACTTCGCCACCGTTCCCCTTTGATTCAAAGTTCCCTCCACGGAAAAAAGAAAGTGAAGTCATTGGTAGAACAGAAACTGGGATTCCCTGAAATCCCGCCCACCTGCCCCTGCACTCCACCTCTTAATGCCCACCCCGCCTGCCTCCCTGGCACTGGGAATGGAGGAAAGGAGCGGTCACTTCTCCGGGCCCACCCCGCCCCCTGCCAATGGTCCCGGCCGCCACCCCGCACGCCCACCCTACAGGGAAGACAGGAGACCAGCTTTCAATGTTCAATTCCCAGGAGTCAGCCCCAGCACTCACAAGGGGAAAAAGGGAAAAGTTTCCCACTGTGTCCGCAAACCACAAATAGATGTTTTAGGAGGTAAACATGCGGTTTCTGTTCCTCCATCCTGGGTGCCAGTAATGAGCCTGACACGGTGAAATGTCCACTGAGAGATCGTTAGGAGCAGAGCCCCAGCGTGGCTGGTCTGGTTTTCTGTGAGGAGGCTGCCCGGAGGGGGGCCAACATGTTCCTGGTGCTGCGTGGGGGCTGATTCCATAACCAAGCCGCGCAGAGCCGAGCCCCCAGCCAAGTCTAAGCCCAGCTGGCTCACCCAGAAAGCGCCCTTTATAACAGAGCCTGAGCAGAGCAAAAGATGGTCACCTTTACCCACCTTCCAGCTTCAGCCAACGGAGATGTCCAAACTGAGACTTCCTAATTGGCTTTCCGTAAAACGGTTTCATTCTGTTTCATCATTAAACTCTCTAATTCCCCATGGACTAGAAGTTAAGTGATTCCACTCCCTCAAAAAAGGTACATTTGAGACTTCACTGGTGGTCCAGTGGCTAAGACTCTACACTTCCACTGCAGGGGCATGGGGCTGATCCCTGGTCTGGTCAGGGAACAGAGATTCTGGCATGCCATGTGGCATGGCCAAAAATAAATAAAATTTTTTAAGTGTTAACAGCTTTAGAGAATGAACTTACAGTTATAGGGGGAAGGGTGGGGAAGGGGGAGTTAGGGAGTTTGAGACTGACATGTATACACTGCTATATTTAAAATGGAGAACCAGCAAGGCCCTACTGTGTACCACAGGGAACTCTGCCCAATTCCATTCTGTGGCAGCATGGAGGGGAGGCGGGTTTGAGGAAGAATGGATACAGGCCTAAGTACACACTTTGCTCTGCACCTGAAACTATCACAACACTGCTAACAGGCTACAGTCTAATACAAAATAAAAGTTTGTCTTTTCAAAGGGACGGACAAAGGTAAAAAAAAAAAAAAGAATTAAAAACAAGTGTTTGTTTTGTTTTTAAAGGTACAGTTTACCTTTTTTGGCCAACAGTGGGTCCCTAGCACTGTGCTGACATTAAAAACCATTATCTCAGCTGTGGGTGAAATTTCCCAGTTTGGGGCAAGATGTGGTTTGCATTTTTTAAATGCATCTGATTTAAGATGATGCTCATAAAGAGCCTACTATGGACTGAACTGCATCCCCTCCCCCAAGGAAAAAAATTCATATGTTGAAACCTAAATCCCAAATGCCACTGAATTAATAGCAGGGCCTCTAGGAGGTAATTAACATCAAGTGAGGTCTTAAGGGTGGGGCTCCCATTCAATAGGGCTGCTGTCCTTTAAGAAGAAGAGGCCTCAGGGCACCCTATGTCACAGGAAGGTATGGCAAGGAGGTGGCCATTTTCAGCCCTGGAAGGGAGCTCTCACCAGACACCAACCAACTAGTGCCTTGATCTCCAGGCTTCAAAACCATGAGAAGGTAAATTTCTGTTGTTTCAGCCACCCAGTCCAGGATATTTTCCTATGACAGCCTGAGCAGACTCACATGGAGCCCAGCGCAGATGTTTCAGAAGCAGGGTGGGATAGCAAAATGGACCTGCCCAGTCTGCATCGCACCCAGTGATCACTGGAATCGGCAAAAGACTGGAGCTCGCCCGGAAAAGAACCTGAGCCAAACCTGGGCCCCGATCGGCTTTGGAACATCTTCCCTCTTTACTTTCTAGGATAATTGTGCTGATTCTGGCATGTTACTAATCCCATTTGGAAAGCTGATCTCCTGAAAGTTGGGTATTAATTCAACATAGATTATTTTCTTTCCAGAAAATCTAAGCAATATAAGTGTGTGTTTGGAAACACATTAATAAAGATGGCACTGAATCCGTCTTACAGGTTGAGCGTGGCTCATATTCACAAGGGACCAAAATCTCTTTTGAACCAAGAGCGCAGGAGTGAGATCCAAGGCTCTTCCATTGAATTCATGGACAAAGAAAGGGTCTTCAATAGAACTCAGACAGCGCAAGAACAACCTGCAGAAAACCACCACCAACCCTGAGGACTCGCTGATCAACCGAAAGCCTTGTTCCTCTGAAGCTCCCCAAGAAGTCTGTGAATACACGTTTGGATCAGAAAGAACGATAGAGCATGGAATGGACAAAGATCCTGCAAGGGAAGGAATGCCTGAGGGAAACTGCCCTGCACGTAAGCAGGAGAGGCTGCGGTTGGCACTGCCCGTTTGCAGCCTTGGGCCCCCAAAGAAGCCATTGACTTGTTCTATTCCCAGTAGTACTTCTAAGACTCCAATATTGACAAAAATGGGGCTATTTAAAGAACAAATGAGATCATTTGTAAAAAGCGTTCTGTAAACTGAAAGGCAATACACACATACGATACAGGTCTCTCTGGAATTTTGCGTTAAACTATTCACTAAAAATGCAGCTTAAAAAAAAACAAATCCAGCTCTGGCTCTAAGGCCTTGCTTCTTTCTTTGTTGTTACTGTTGTTGTTTAGTGGCTAAACTGTGTCTGACTCTTTTGCCACCCCCATGGACTGTAGCCCGCCAGGCTCCTCTGTCCATGGGATTTTCCAGGCAAGAATACTGGAGTGCGTTGCCGTTTCCTTCTCCAGCAGATCTTCCCGACCCAGGGATCGAACCCGAGCGTCCTGCATTGGCAGGTGGGTTCTTTACACTGAGCCACCAGGGAAGCCCTGCTTCTTTCTCAGATGGGTTTAAATACCCAAAGAGAGCTGTACGCCAATGGCCAATATGTGCTAAAGTGTTCCTGGGACACCAACCGTTTCTGTGCCAGGCTACATCTGCCCACCCACCTGCCCCCTCCACCCCTACTCCTGGTGAAAAGGCGGACAGATGGAAAACAGTTTGCTGGAGGCTCTGGAGAGCTGGGAGCTTGCAAGGAGTTGGAACTATCAGCGTCCTTCCTGATAACTATTAAAGAAAACTGTGCCGAGATGTGCATGAATCTAAAGACTCTCACACAGGGTAATCGGAAAGAGAAAAACAAGTATCGAATAGTACCACATATATGCGGAATCCAGAAAAGTGGTATGGATGAACCTATTTACAAAGCAGCAACAGAGACAGAGATGGCGAGAACAAACATACAGACACCAAGAGTAGATGCAGGGCATGAACAGGGACCTTGGAAATGACACGTATGCACGATTATGTATAAAGTAGATAAGCAATGAGAACCTACCGTGTACCACAGGCAACTCTATCAGTGCTCTAATGGGAAGGAAATCCAAAAACGAGTAGACGTGTGTGTATATGCGTAGATGATTCACTTTCCTGTATATGGCAGAAACTAACAGCCTTGTAAAGCCACCACATTGTAGTTAAAAAGAAAAAGAGCGCAGAGGCCCTCTTTGATCCATCCCTGTATCCCTACATATATTCAGCAAAAGATTAATGAGCCTCCACTGTGGGCTGGGCACTTCCCAGAGCCTGGGGCTAAGACAGCGAACGGGGCAGGGAACATTCCTGCCTGGGGGGCCCACCCACTAGCCAGGGAGGCTGGCATCAAAGGTGACACATAAGCAAGTAAGATGGTTTCAGCTCCCGACAGGTACCAGGAAGACGGCTGAGCCAGGGACACCGTGGAAGTGAGAGGCTCAGGGAACAAGAGGCGAGGGCTTTCGATGCGACGGGGAAATCCCTGCGAGCAAGGCATCATGTGGACTGAGACTGACAGGACAGAAAGAAGCCAGCCCCGCCAGCACACGGCTGTAAGCCACGGACAGTGCCAGAGCCAAGGTCCTGAGACGGGACGCATCTGATCTACCTGCGGAACAGGAGGAAGCCAGGGGGCCCTACGTCAGGTCAAGGGGAAAGCTGAAGAGACGGGTCAAAGAGGTCGTGTCAGCGGCCTCCCAGCAGAAGGACGGAGGGGAAGTGAAGCGCAGAGAGGCTAAGTGAGCAGCCCAAAGGCACACAGCTAATTACTGAGACGGCTTCTTTTAAAACGAATTCTTCTGCCCCCCAGCTCCGTTCTCCACACCCTGATGATATGCTTGCCTCAAGCTGTAAGGACAGTGTTGCTGATCTTGTTGGTTTTTAAAAAGCTTTCAGCATACACAAAAGCAGCCAGTCAATCCCAATTTTCAGAAGAACATCCTCAAGAAAAGATCCGAACCATTTTAAATGCACCTAAGTTCTACTCTGAAAGCCAAGACTTAGAGCCCATCTCCTTCCGCAGTCCTGTGTGTTAAAGGCTTAGCTTTACAAAGACGGAGGAAGGCCAAAAGCTCGCCAGAGCATAACCGTTTCACACTCAGGTCTTATTTCTGCACCTAAACCTCTTGACAGTGTTTTGCTTAATTCACCCAAGTGCAATCGAAACCAATCTGTTCTCAAACCACCTTCATTTTGTGCTATTCAGTTGTCAGGTAACAGGGCTGTGAGCAAAACATAATTACAGCTTCCTTCCAAAGTCTGTGAGCAGAGCCACCTGATGGTGCAAGCCTGCTCACACCTGGCGGCGGCTCAGTCGCTCAGTCGTGTCCGACTCCTGCCACCCCGAGGACTGTAGCCCGCCAGGGCCCTCTGTCCATGGGATATCTCAGGCAAAAATACTGGAGTGGGCTGCCATTTCCTTCCCAACCCAGGGATCTAACCCAGGTCTCCCGCACTGCAGGCAGTCTCTTTACTGGCTGAGCCACCAGGGAAGCCCCCTTCATACCCTGATTCTAAGGAACTGCCCCTCCTCACTTCTGTTGTAACACTAGATTCACCTTCATCTCCCCCTTGCCAAACACATTCAGTCAACGTAAACCCTAGACAGCATATTAAAGCAGAGACATTACTTTGCCAACAAAGGTCCATCTAGTCAAGGCTACAGTTTTTCCAGTGGTCATGTATGGATGTGAGAGTTGGACTATAAAGAAAGCTGAGCGCCAAAGAATTGATGCTTTTGAACTGTGGTGTTGGAGAAGACTCTTGAGTGTCCCTTGGACTGCAAGGAGATCCAACCAATCCATCCTAAAGGAAATCAGTCCTGGGTGTTCATTGGAAGGACTGATGCTGAAGCTGAAACTCTAATCCTTTGGCCACCTCATGCGAAGAACTGACTCCGTGGAAAAGACGCTGATGCTGGGAAAGATTGAAGGTGGGAAGAGAAGGGGACAACAGAGAATGAGATGCTTGGATGGCATCGCCAACTCAATGGACATGAGTTTGGGCAAACCCCGGGAGATGGTGAAGGACAGGGAGGCCTGGCGTGCTGCAATTCATGGGGTCACAAAGTTGCACAACTGAGCAACTGAACTGAAACTAAAACCCAAAGTTCCAAAGAACAGACCCAATGCCTGTCCTGTGACCAGGGACTAACCTCCTCCCCCAGGGGTGGATGGAGAGAGAATGTTTGGTTAGATGGGTTAATGGAGAAAAGGATGAGGTAGAAAGACTGACTTACTGCCTCCCTGCCCTCCTCCTCCTTCCCCACTGCCCCCTCCATCTCACCTTCTTGTCTTCTTCCTTGGAAGAAGTTTCTCCAATCCCTGAGCTCTGGGAACCTCACCAGGTAGGAGACAGAGGTCCCAGTAACATAAGGGACAGACAGGAAGAGTGTTTAGGGGCTCATATTTTAATCTGATCCACTAGCTATGTGACCTTTGGTAAGTTACTCAACCTCTCTGTTTTCAATTCCCTCACCTATAAAATTAGGATCATCTCTTGCTTCTATGGGCTTCCCTGGTGACTCAGTGGTAAAGAATCCGCCTGCAATGCAGAAGACTCAGGTTTGACCCCTGGGTTGGGAAGATCCCCTTAAGAAACAAATGGCAACCCGCTCCAGTATTCTTGCCTGGGAAATCCCATGGATAGAGAAGCCTAGAGGGCTACAGTCCACGGGGTCGCAAAAGAGACAGGACAGCAACTAGACTACAACTTCCTTTTATGATTAAAAAAAAAGAAGACTGAATGAAACTTCTGGTTAAATAATAAATAATTTAATTAACAATCTAATTAATCATTAATAAATGTGCACTAGTTCTATACTGGTGTGAGATATGGCACCGTCACACCCGACTTGCCCCCTGCCTTCACCCCCTGGCTAGGAAAATCAACTGTCACCCACACCTCCAGGAACAACTGTGCCCCAAGTCAGAGTATATTATTGGAAGGCAGCTCCGTGGTGTCCCGAAGGCAATCAAGTGTCAGGTGTGGTCAATAACACCGTGTCATCAGATAGCTATTGTGAGCATAACTATGAAATTCCATACGTCAAACACCCGGCATGACGTGATTGCTCACTGAATGCTGTGGCTTTTATTACGGTCTTTTCATTTTTAGCACTGTCCGTTGTGACCACAGGTGCTACTTGCTTGCTTCTTCACTGTTTCAGGCTGTAAAATATGGGATTCATCTGTATTTATCACTGTGACATAAATAGGTAGAAGGATGATTATATAGAAATGCATTTTAAAAGCCATGGCAAGCTTCACAAAATCAGCCCTCCCTATCAGAGCTCCTTGAAAATCCTGATCTGATATTTTAGACAACGGCCCACTTGACCCACCTCCTAAATGACTCAGGGATGTCTCCCACTCACCAAGTCCTGGGCTGAACTCAGGAGTTTTCCCTCAAGACTGGTCCTGCCCTCGCTCTTCCCAGTCATCCCAGCCACCCCACTCCACGCTTGATTCACACGAAGCCTGTGCCCTCCCGAGCTCCCCAGTCCATCCATGGCTCCATCCCCACGGCCACCACCCCGGTCCACTCCACTACTGGGTCTGGTCCCTCACACCCACAGGAGCCACATAGCACTTGCTTCAAAACTTAGTGCAGATCATGTCACTTCTCAGCTTGAAACACTTCAGTGACTTAAGATAAAAACTACTCTCCAAACCCCCAATCCACAATTCTCCCCTACCTGCAACAACACCAGACTTTGGGGTCTGAGTCTACCAGCCATGCCTCAAATCACATGCACTCTTGGTCTCTGCTCCAGCCATGGAAACCTGCTTTCAGTTCCTCAAATACTCATGTTCCCTCTGCCTCAGGGCCCTTGCACTTGCTGTTTCTTCTTCTGCAAGTTGCCCTCTTCATTAGCCAGTTCATCCCTACCTATCCTGCAGGTCTCAATACACTTCTGACTATCTTCCCTGACCACCCAACTCCTCTGGTTCTTGTCAGTCTCTTCCATCAGACACTCTCTCAAACCCTTGTTGCTCTTTTTCATGAAACATACTGGAACACATGGAACAACATATAAACTTGTAATTATGCACTTCCCTCTGCAATGATTGATTTAAGTCTCACCATAGACTCCAAAAAGACAGAGCTTTTTGTCTGTACCATTCTGACTGTGTTTCCTGCACCTGGGACGACATTTGGTTTGTAGTAGATATTCAACGAATATGTTTTGAAAGGATTCCTCCCCCCACCCCCAAAAAAAGCAAACAAACAGACCGGAAAAGGCACAATTCCCTATTTCCAGAGATGGAGAGAGAAAATAGAAGGTCTGGGTTGTATTCAAGATAGAACAGCCCTGGTGTTGAGAATAGGCAATTATCTCCTCACTCTGTCTTCAAGAACCCCGTCAATTCCTAAGACGTGTCCTCAACAGTGACTGGTTCTCCTCTTTTACAAACAGAAAAGAAGAAATGCACTCGTAATAAACACACACAGAGATACACACACACATCAGACACATTTCAACCCCAACCCGCACAGAGGCATTGTCTTGCCCAACTCAGCCTCCGGATGAGCTAAGAGAAAGGCTCGTCAAAGGCAAGACAAAGCAAGAGCGTTCTTGTCAAAACTGGACACAAGGTTTCAACTTGCTCGGCTGGCAGAGGGATCGCCCAGGAGCAGCCTTCACATCTGTATGCTAACTAGAGGCGCCGCGACCCTCCGCACACACGAATCTGTCTCAACCCTCGCTTTTGAGTCCAGGGAACACTGCCCAGCATTTCTAAGAGCCTGTACTAGTCGGGCCGGGGGCACACAAAGCGCCCCTCCCCGAGCCCTCAGCAGCCCCACCCTTCTGGAAAACCACCCTCGCTCCCCCCTTCCGCTCCCATCGGAGCCAAACTCGCCGCCTGGCTTGGTGGGAAGACCGAGCAAAGATCGGAAGGCCCCGAGGGGCGTCATTATTCCGCGTGCCCCAGAGAAGGGCCACCTCCAGCGGCTGCTGCTGCGAGGCGCGGCCTCTCTTGCTGCCAGGAAACCCTCCCCGCTGGGGACACCCCGGGCTGGCCGGGGAGCGCCAGGTCGAGGGGAAGGCACCCCACCCATCTTTGCCAGAGACAAAGATCACGAGAAACAAAGGAGACACACGCACACACTAACACACACCAAGTCAGAAGCAAACACCGACACTTGCTGCAACCTCAAGCCAAACAGCCCGGCTGGAGTGGCTTTAGATAGATGCTGAAACAGCCCAGCAGGGACAGTGTTAGGGATAACGGCAGGCGCGACCCGGGCCCGGCACCCACGCGGCCTCCGCCCGCCTCCCGCCCCGCTGCAGTCCCCAGGCGCGGTTTCCAGCCTCCGGACACACGCCGCCGGGAGCCTGGGTGCCCGCACTCCGGGAAGCGCGCGCGCACGCCAGGGATGGAGGCAGGGCCAGCGCGGCCAGAAGTAGGAAATACCAACCTTTGGGATCCCAGTTCACCTGTTTTCTTGGAGTCTCGATTGGAAATTTCATTGCTCCGTTGCCCAGGAGGGGAGGGAAAGGAAAAGAATCGAAATAATAATAGAGTCCTGGAGCTTTACCAGCCTCGGTACGGCAGTCCAACAAAACAATTTCCGAGGATGGGGGAGCCTCGGGCTGGCTCGTGGAGGAAGCCCCGAGAAAGACTAGAGCAGCACTCTTGACTAAGGAGCGAACGGGAGGCTGTTTGGGTGTTTGCACCGGTGGCGGGGCGGCCGGCAGCCCCCCGCCCAGGGTAAAAGGAAAAGTAAGACCCGCGAGGGGTGGACGGGCAGGGAGACTCGGGCCGAAGAGGGAGACACGCGGCTTCGCAATCGCGGGGCCGGCAGGCGTGGGGCAGAGCCGCCGGAGGGCGGGCGCCAGGGAGAAGCCCACTGCAGTGTCACTCCGGGCCCCCGAAGGCGTGTGCTCACACACTCCCGCAAGCGCGCGCACACGCACACTCGCACACACTCGGCCGGCCGCGCGCTCGGGCGGGCACGGCCTCCTCGCTCGGCCGCGCGGGGCGCACAAGCCCCACCCCGGCCGCGGCTCCGCGCCCCCCGGGCGACGCCCCCCACTCCCCGGCCGGCGAAAGCCATTGGGCCGAG
>CM035273.1:3049014-3072453 GCA_020226075.1 Hydropotes inermis | reverse complement strand
CTTACTGGCGGGGCCGGCGCGCTCCGCGGAGTCGCCGCGGGAGCCACGCTCGGCCGCCTGGCAGGCACTGTAGGCGGCGGAGGCAGGGCCGCGGCGGCCGCTCCGCAGACCGCGGGCTCGGCGGGGACCGCCTCTCTCCGCGTCCAGCCTGGGCGCGCCCCCAGCTGCGATCCTCACTTCGGTGTTCCCTCTGGCCCCTCGCCCGCACCCCGAGCCCGCGTCCCCGGCGCGCTCCGAGGAGGCCGGTGCCAGCCCCAGCCTTTTGTTCTGGGGCCGCCCGGCGTCCGCCGCGCTCTCTCTCCGCCCGGGGAAGCTCGCTCCCCAGGCACAGCCGGGCCCGGCCCCAGCTACCTGCCGCCCGGCCGGGGCCGCGGCTTGGAGCCCCGGGAGGGGCGGGGCCGGGGGGCCCGGAGGGAGGCGCCGGGGCCCCTGCGGAGAACCGAGCTGCCAAGACCTGGCGGCCCCGGGAGCCCGAGGGCCTGGGCAAGGGAACCCCAGGATTGTTCCCGGAAATTAGCTGAACCTGGCGCCCTCCCCCGCACCCCGAAAGCCACCCCTCGCTTGAAGCCGCCCCGGGGCTCGCGGTGGGACCTCAAGTCTCCAGAAGAACCTGGTGGTGCTGGGATGCTCTTGAATGAGCTACTCCAAGTACCAATATCTATAATGTTTACAAATTACTTTGGATGCCTAGCGACAGAGACTTGCACGCAGTAGATGCTCAATAAATACTAAATGAAGGAAGTAATGCTACAACAGGACGGAGTTCAAGTTCCTGCCCACTCACTGTCCATTCTACGTATATCTTGACCCCTGCTAGGGGCCGTCACTGTGCTAGGTGCTGGCGATATGACAAAGAACCAACCTGACATGGACCCTGCCTTTACACGGCTTACTGTCCAGTGCCATGAAGTCGGGTTAGATCGTTGTGGCCTTTACCTAAAAATAAAAAACAAACGGACTTGTTCCCCAGCCTGCCTTTCGTGTCACTAACGGCCTGCTGGAGCGTTTGCTCTGGGAATGCATGCCTCTTCAGGGCACCTTGAGGCTTCTGGGGAGCCCTGTGTCAGCAGGCTCTTTCTCATCATCCATCTCCTGCCGTCAAACTCCAGGTTTCTGAGTTCCAGGCCAAGAGCCGCGGAGCTGACTGTCATCGATGGGAGGGGTGGGTAAGTGCTTTGTCACTGACCCGACAGGCGCGGGGGAGCTCTCTGCAGACCCAGCTCAGGAAAACTGTAGCGAGCTGACGGCGCTGCTCTGACTTAGACCTTCAGGAAGGCGCAGTTTCCTAGGTGCTTCAGAGCCACCTTCTCTGGAACTCCCGTTCTGCACTTTGCCTCCCTCTGCTAGGAGGCTGAGAGGATCCGTGAGATTGGGAAATAAGACAAATGAAAAATTGCCCCTTCCCCGACTATGCCTCCAGCGTGTGTCCCTGCTCAATCACTTCTAACTCTCTGCGACCCGGTGCCTCCAGAGACACCAGTGTATATGTAAATTCTGCTCCGGAACCCAAAGGGAACTGCTTCTAAGCTCCTGCGCCAGCCTTCAGAGCCTCCTCTGTCCTTGCCAACTCCACTGCTCGTGGGCTGAAGGGCGCCAGGCCAGTCACTGCAGTGCATTACCTGAATCCTAGTCAGAGAGAGGTCTCCACAGAGAAAAATAGTCTGTCTCCTGAATCAGGGGGAGGAGGGGAGGCAAGACTGACATTTATCAACTGCCCCTTCACCTTCTCATACTTCTCTCCATCTTCCCTACATCACCTCCAACTGGCCTCACCTTGCAGATGAAAAGATCAAACCCCTGGGAAGTACAGGAGCCCGCCTGAGGTCACAACACAGAGATTCAGACCCGAGGGACCTGGGCCTTGGACCCGTGACTCTGACCCTGAAGCTGTCACAGGGGTACTTTGGGTTAATGAAGACCTGAATACAGTAAGTTTCGAAGACTCCAGCCTCTCCGCCTTTGCAAAATGGCTTGGACTAACTTGGTGACCTGGGATCTACTATACATCAGGGAATTAGTTCACTGTCCAGGGCAAATTTGCATGGCAAGAAATGCAGCCTCAAGGTACCTCCTTCAGTCAATCAACAAACATTCATTGAACACCCCCGTGTGTACGAGACAGTGGACAGGTTTTTGTCTGAAGTTATTTTGGCCCCTGGAGGATCTTCCCCAGAAAAGCATCAGCAGAACAATAGCAGTTTGGGGTGGACATGTTGGGGTGAGGTTGCAGAATCAGGGGTCCGGAGTTCCTGACGTCGACAAAGACTTGCACTAGTCTTTGGCTCTGAGGATCATCTCTCAGCTAAGTCCCCCTTCCCAGCCTCTGGGGCTTCCCTCACCTCCACTTTCATTCTCCCTTCTCAGAATGTACACAAAGACAAGTTTTTGATGGGGGGGGGGGATCCACCAAAATCAATGAATTCATGAATTAATCCCAGTACCCCTCCCGTGAGGTGCCTGAAATCGAGCCCGACCCCTGAAGTGCGCACTGGGAAAGGACTGCGGGGCGGGGGCTGCGGAGAGGAGCAGGGGGTGAGGCGCCCGGAAGGGAGCCCCGCTCCCAAGAAAAGCAACTGGGCGAATTAACCGCTTGTGCTTCTGCAGTTCCCTTCCTTCGCCTCCAGTTCTGCCCCTTCGTCCCTGCAGACTCGATGACACTCACCCCGAGGAGGAGGAAAGAAGTGGTCGGCGCAGAGAAAAAGCAGCCGAAAGAGGTGCGGCGCCAAGCGGTTCCCTCGCCTTCGGTGCCGCGGCAACTTCCATGGCTACTGCTGCGGGCGGGTTGAGGCTGGCGGAAAGGGGCCGCCTGCGGTCCCTGCGGTGGGAAGACAAGGCATCGTGGCGCCGGGGCTCCCCGCAGCCGCCGAGCCCCGCCGGCGGCCCCCGCGCCCTGGTCGCGTTCGGGGGTCAAGGGCGGCCCCCCTGCCCGGGAACGCGTTCCCGCGGGCCGCCGGGTCGCTGCAGCCCAGAACCTGCGAGGGTTGCGGCAGCGGGTTATTGGGTGCCGTGTGGCCCGGCGTGGAAGGGACGCTGGAAAAGCCCAGTCATTTCCCGCGAGAAAGTTTCCCGCGAGTTGGTGGCTCCTTTCCCCCTCCCCGCCGCAGCCCCGGGCGGGCTGAGAGCGGAGGGGCGCTGCCTGCCGCGGGGAGTCCGCCTCTCCAGCGCCTGGCAGAGGACAGCTCCGCCGGCGAGGAGCTGGACCCGGGATGCGGGGAGACGCAGGGACAGTCCCGGACAGCGAATCGCAGCTTGCGGGACGCCGCTCGCTGCGGCTTCGGCCAGCGGAAGGGGAGGAGGACGGATGTGGTTAGAATCTACTTCGAATTCACGGATAATAAAGCGCATTCCGTATTCTGCCTTGGATTATCTCCCTTTGGCTTCCCCCTTCCTCCCTGAGGTCCTCAAGAGATCCCCATCTTCCTTGACTTTCCCCACTCCCAGACATGTCCAAGTCCTCTTCTCAAAAGAACTGCAGAGAGATTTCCAAGTCATTTTGTGAAAATAGTTCCCCCCACCCCCACCCCGGCCCCTTCACACACACACACACACACACAACCCCAGTGGAGGTGGAGACCCACTCAGTGGTCAAACTGATAGGACTATTCACTGAAGTTAAACTGCTCCACCAGGTCTGTTTTCTTTCCCCAGCAGAGTTTCCACGTTGTTCTCAGCATGTAATCATTCCTGCATTTGTCTTCATGTCCCAACCAGCATCTGCAAAAACACACCCTTAAATATATGTTGCTCTAATCTGAGGCTGTGCTTTTGGCTTGAAAAAGCTGGAGACACACCAGCAACTAAAGGGCAAGAGGGCGTCCTGTATCATCCTGCTCAACAGTGAACTCCGGGGTAAGTCCTGCAGAGCATTTAGGTGACTCAAACCTCTGACTAGGGGCTAATGAAGACAACATACTGTGAACCCCCGGGAAGCTGTAATTAAAGCACCCAGGCTGGGGAACAGGTTTCATAACCAGGAACTACATCTGCTTCCCTTTTCAGTTTCTCTCCTTTAAAACCTTTTTTACTAAGATATAATCGACATGTAACATTATATCACTCAGGTTTATAACATAATGATTCTATATTGGCATGCATTGTGAAATGATCACACAGTAAGTCTAGTTAACACCCATCACCAGGCACAATTACAAAACTGTTTTTCTTACAATGAGAATTTTTAAAATCATCTCTCTTAACAACCTTTAAATGTACAATATAGTATTATTAACTATCGTCACCATGCTGTATTAATATAGAGGACTCTTTTAAATTTTTAGAGAATATTATTTAAGATCATGTACCAAACGTTTTACCCAAAAAAAAGTACAGAGCCATAATCCTGCTTATTATAAAACAAGTTTTAAGGAGATTCCCCCTCTCTGGGTTACCACCAAAACATAATCCCAGGTAATTTTCTTAAAAAGATGGAGCTGGATTTTTCGTTGTTGTTGTTTTCCCCTCAAATTCTCATTTTGAAATTTTTCAGACACACAGAAAAGTTATAGTTGTTCAATAAAAACCAGAATCCAATCAAAGATTTCATTTGGTTATTATTGCTGTTTATTTTACTTTAGAGAATTCCCTCCATCTTATTTTATGGCATTGATTTTTTTTTTTTTAAGAGAACAAATTCATTTGCTTTCTGGCAATGTTTAATGTCATGATGCAGCTAAAGATAAGTCGAGTCAAGGAGAGAACAAACAATTTCCTGACAATAGCAGGTCATTAAAATAGCTCAAAAATAATAATAAAATAAAGTAGCTCAACACCTTTTAGTTGAATTCAGTGTCTCCACCAATATCTATGGAACAGAAGGCAGTTGCCTCCTCAGTCACTCAAGTGTCTCTCTAGACCTAGCCCTAGCCTTAGTCAAAGAAGTTATTTTTGTTTCTTTTCCTCAAATTGGCCATGTTTCAGGGATAAACGAGAGTTTTCACGCATCCACACCAGTTGACAAGCACATATGGTACTTTTCTGAATTTAAAAACAAGAACTCAGCAAGGTTACACACCATAATGAATAATCTTCATGTCATTCTAGGAAGGTTTTAATGTGAACCGAAATTTGAAGGCATGTGGAAGGCATACATACTCTCAATGACCTGTTTATTTATGGGCAAGTCATCCCCAGGACTTTAAGCTTGACAAAGAGTTGAAAACTGAAAATCCTTCAGGAGGATCTGATGTCTCCAAATATTGACAGGTGCTTCTACCAAGCAGCCAGTGAAAGACTTGGGATAGCCTGACCAATGGAAAAAGTTGTTTTGCTTGGTAGAGAATAGGACATCGACACAGGGTCCACTGGGAATGTTTTATATATGTTCATTTCATTTTTCTTGCTTTTAAAACAGTATCTGATTGGGTAAAAATGATTGGAACAAATGTAATGTTAGAATTTTCCTCTCCTATCATTAGGTCATCTAAATGGTTGCTGAATCATAGAACCAGATTTGGAAGAGGTCATTTCAACATATTGCCTAGTTCCCCTTTCCACCTCTGAATAGGATTCCAATGTATATGACCATCCAAGACTTCTATAGACCAGGTCCACATAGCCAAAGCTATAGTTTTCCAGTAGTCATGTACGGATGTGAGAGCTGGACCATACAGAAGGCTGAGCACCAAAGAATTGATGCGTTCAAATTGTGGTGTTGGAGAAAACTCCTGAGAGTCCCTGGGACTGCAAGGAAATGAAACCAGTCAACCCTAAAGGAAATCAATTGGAAGAACTGATGCTGAAGCTGAAGCTCCAACACTTTGGCCACTCATTGGAGAAGACCCTGATGCTGGGAGAGATTGAAAGCAAAAGAAGGCAGGGGCAGAAGATGAGATGGTTCGACTGCAGCATCGGCTCAGTGAACATGAATTTTAGCAAGCTCGAGGAGAGCATAAAGGACGGGAGCCTGGCACGCTGCAGTATGTAGAGCTGCAAAGAATCAGACACGGCTGAGTGACTAATCAACAACAAGATTTCTAAATATAGCTAGTGACAGACATTCAGAATTACATATTGATAGGCTCCGCCCAAATTTGCAAACTTTGGGGAAGTCAAAGCTTTTCTCACTTCCAATCTAACTCTCTTCCTTCCTAAGTTTTCCAGTACTTAAGTGAAGATCAGCAAGACGCTTACAATAACTTCTCTATTAGAGATTAAATTGTGCACCAACTTTGTCTTTATGTCAAGTGATTCTTTTTACTAACCCTTTACCAAGATGTTCAAGCATTTGGCCAACACATACTTATCTTAAAAACATTTTTTTTTACCTCAAGTGTCAAAAAAGAAAATCAAAATCTCTTTGAGCCTTACTGAGTTTCTCCACCTATAGAATAGGAATAAGTAATAAGTGTTAATACATAATACTTGGCCAATCAACACCCATCTTCTTCAGTCGGAAGCACAACCAAGCAAGTGAACTGTGCCAAGTTTCATTCAGTCTCTTCATCTGTAAAATGGGACAATAAATGTCCAACCTAAATGTAGTTCCACCTACAGGGTGGCTTAAGGGGAAAATGGGTAATGAAAGTGCTTTGTGAAATGTGCAAGAGTTCACAGATGTAAGGAATCATTGTTATGATTACTGGATCCATAAAGTTTTTCTTACTCTATGCCAGGCACAAAGCAAGCACTTTTAAACATCACTCCATTTATTTCTGATAACAATCCTAGAAAATAGTTACTATTATCATCATGATTTCATTTAAAACAATGCCTGACATGTATTAGGCACTTAAATATTTGTCAAGGAAGAAGTTGGAGCTTGGAAAGGCTAGTGGCTTGTCGAAGTAAATGTGCCTCATTAGAGATGGTAGAAATTGAACCAGGCCTCCACTCATCTCTAAGTCAAAGTACCATTCTTTATGTGGACCTAATTACATAAAGATTTCGATATCCGGAGTAGAGTCAATTCTACTTGAAATTGCAGCTGAAACTGTCTCTACATTTTCCCATCTCCCTGGCATCTACCCACCTTCCGGGTCTCTTACATTCTTCATCCTACCAAAGTGTGCTCTCTTTCCTCTCTGAAAGAGCTAATGGATGTTCTTCCCATCCCAGAAGTATTAGCATTTCAACAGTGATGGTGAGTGCAGCCATAAAATAAAAAGACGCTTACTCCTTGAAAGAAAAGCTATGACCAATCTAGACAGCATACTAAAAAGCAGAGACGTTACTTTGCCAACAAAGGTCCATCTAGTCAAGGCTATGGTTTTTCCAGTGGTCATGTATGGATGTGAGAGGTGGACCATAAAGAAAGCTGAGCACTGAAGAACTGATGCTTTTGAACTGTGGTGTTGAAGAAAACTCTTGAAAGTCACTTGGACTGCAAGGAGATCCAACCAGTCCAGCCTAAAGGAAATCAGTCCTGAATATCCATTGGAAGGACTGATGTTGAAGCTGAAACTCCAATCCTTTGGCCACCTGATGTGAAGTGCTGACTCATTGGAAAAGACTCTGATGCTAGGAAAGGTTGAAGGCAGGAGGAGAAGGGGATGACAGAGGATGAGATGGTTGGATGGCATCACTGACTCAATGGACATGAGTTTGGGTGAACTCTGGGAGCTGGTGGTGGACAGGGAGGCCTGGTGTGCTGCAGTCCATGGCGTGGCAAAGAGTCAGACACAACTGAGCAACTGAACTGAACTGAACTGAATTGAGTGAATATGAATCTTAAACCATTAGCATAATCAAATAAACTGTTGGGGAAGAGGTGAGCAAGAACAGTGAAAGTAGTAATCACTCAGTCGTGTCTGACTCTTTGTGACCCCATGGACTGTAGCCAACTAGGCTCCTCTGTCCATGAAATTCTCCAAGCAAGAATCCTGGAGTGGGTTGCCACATCCTTCTCCAGGGGATCTTCCCAACCCAGGGATCGAACCTGGGTCTCCTGCACTGCAGGGAGATTCTTCACTGTCTGAACCACCAGGGAAGCCAGTGAGCAGGGAAGGAGGTGGGAAAGTCTTTATTTTGACTCTGAAATCATACCCAATCATAGCAGGTACATGACCATCTTGAAAAATTCATCCAGATAAGCAGTCTTGTTGGTATTACTTTGACTTTGCTAGGTCTTATCCAGTTCTCCATGACCACATGATGTTGCTGGACTATTCTCCTCTTTCAGTGGTCAATTAATAACGCTGATTATAGAAAGAGGATCTCTTTCCAGTTTATGCAGTACTCCTATATTTAGATTCTGATAATATGCTATTTAAAATAGCCCTCTAATGTTACTGACACACACTGAAATATGGACCCACTCGGATCTGTGAAATAATTAATGATCTACACTACTCTCTTCATCAGGATTCAAAGTTAAGCGGACAACTGTTTCTAGGAGTCATATTGTATCTTTTATGGAAGATCATTCGTTTTCATTTCTCTCCAAATATGGGGTGTTCTTTTTCAGTAAGGGGGTCCAGAGAGCTGTATTATCAGTTTCAAAATGTTGAGTGATCATAACCTTTCAGTTCAGTTCAGTCATTCAGTCGTGTCCAACTCTTTGTGACCTCATGAACCGCAGCACGCCAGGCCTCCCTGTTTACCACCAACTCCCAGAGTTTACCCACACTCATGTCCATTGAGTCGGTGACGCAATCCAACCATCTCATCCTCTGTCGTCCCCTTCTCCTCCTGCCTTCAGTCTTTCCCAGCACCAAGGTCTTTTCCAATGAGTCAGCTCTTCTCATCAGGTGGCCAAAGTGTTGGAGTTTCAGCTTTAGCATCAGTCCTTCCAATGAACACCCAGGACTGATCTCCTTTAGGATGGACTGGTTGGATCTCCTTGCAGTCCAAGGGACTCTCAAGAGTCTTCTCCAACACCACAGTTCAAAAGCATCAATTCTTTGGTGCTCAGCTTTCTTTATAGTCCAACTCTCACAGTCATACGTGACTGCTAGAAAAACCATAGCCTTGACTAGACACTAGACGGATCTTTGCTAACAAAGTAATACCTTTAGTTAGAAAGAACTCAGCATTTTTAGAAAACCTCCATCAATAATTACCCCATTATTCATCATACCAGGCTTCCCAGGTAGTTCAGTGGTAAAGAATCCACCTGCCAATGCAGGAGACACAAGAGATGTGGGTTCAATCTCTGAGTCAGGAAGATCCCCTGGAGTAGGAAATAGCAATCTGCTCCAGTATTCTTGCCTGGAAAATTCCATGAACAGAGGAGCCTGGCGGGCTACAATTCACGCGATTGCAAAGAGTTGAACATGACTGAGTGACTGAGGACTAAGCACCATTAATCACTCCGTAGAAAAGTCTTGACTTGTCAGAGCTTATCAGGTTAAATCTGCTCCCGGAAACATCCTGGACCAGTCAAACACTCCACTTACTAGGGCTTCCCTGCTGGCTCAGACGGTAAAGCGTCTGCCTGCAATGTGGGAGATCGGGGTTCGATCCCTTGGTCACGAAGACAACCTGGAGAAGGAAATGGCAACCCACTCCAGTACTCTTGCCTGGAACATTCCATGGATGGAGGAGCCTCGTAGGCTGTAGTCCATGGGGTCAAAAAGAGTGGGACGTGACTGAGCAACTTCACTTTCACTTTCAGTATATAAACAAGTCATTGCAAGTCTAGGTGGACACTTCTATCCTATATGGTAACTAGTCTACACAAACAAGGCCACTTCTAGCCTGTATGGCAACTTGTGGTTATTGTTGCTTTTCAGTCACTCAGTTGTGTCTGACTCCTTGAGACCCTGTGGACTGCAGCACGCCAGGCTTCCCTGTCCTTCACCATCTCCCGGAGTTTGCCCAAAGTCATGCCCATTGAGTCAGTGATGCCATCCAACCATCTCATCCTCTGTCGTCCCCTTCTCCTCCTGCCTTCAGTCTTTCCCAGCACCAGGGTCTTTTTCCAGTGAGTCGGCTCTTCACAGCAAGTGGCCAAAGGATTGGAGTTTCAGCTTCAACATCACTCCTTCCAATGGTTATTCAGGATTGATTTCCTTTGGGATGGACTGGTTGGATCTCCTTGCATCCAAAGGACTCTCAAGAGTCTTCTCCAACACCACAGTTCAAAAGCATCAATTCTTTGGCGCTCAGCTTTCTTTACGATCCAGCTCTCCCATCCATACTTGACACTGGAAAAACCACAGCTTTGACTAGACGGACCTTTGTCAACAAATTAATGTCTGTGCTTTTCAATATGCTGTCTAGGTCGATCATAGCTCTTCTTCCAAGGAGGAAGAGTCTTTGAATTTCATGGCTGCAGTCACCATCTGCAGTGATATGGCAACTAAACGAAAGTTACTCCCTCCAGTGGAAAAAAGCACCATGTCACAGGCTTGATTTGCAGACAGTGCCTTTGTTAGAGCCAGAAGACACTCCTTAGGGGTAGAGGGTGGAGGCTGGGGAGGACATACCAACACCAGGAAGCCAAGTAGCATGTCCAGAACTTGGAATGGGTTTCAGTCCCCACTCACCCATCAGCCTGGCACCCACATGCGGTGCACAAACCAGACAACTGCACGTTCCCACTCTTTACATAAGACACACAGATGGATAAATGAGCAGGGGTAGGTGATGGGTTCCAGTGACTCCAGATCAGTGTAGGGGAAATTTTTAAGTACTTTGTCATTTATGAATTAAAATTAATTTTACATTTGTTTTGTAGGAGAAAATGTATTATTATGTTTGTCATTGAACATTTCCCGCTTCACTTGTTTCCCTAATTTTTCTCAGAGGGAGACCAAAATATCATGGCTTTGCAACATCACAACCATGTCCTTTCTTGAAATCGATAAAATTAAGTTTGAACTTAATATTACAGTGATGCCTCTGCTGCTTTGAGCCATGAGTGATGGAAATAATAAATTTAATTCTAAAATATTAGGGAGAAAAATCCACACTCCACCTCTGACCAGCTGGGTGACTTATTCTTTTATTGGGAAAGCTCCTGAGCTGATATGAAGTTCATACATTTACAGTGCTGTTTTGTTTTCCTCTACTTTACTCTCTCCTTAGAAGATAACATCATCTCTTATTTTCCTCTTTGGTGCCAGGACTTTTATTTGTAATACAGACACATTGACTATTACTCTGGCAAATAGCATTTTAAAAGCTGACATCAGAGAGCTCATCTATTGAATTTTACATTCAAGGGAGTAACCTGGAGTTAGTGAGTTTATACATTCTTCAGCTCTTTTTCCATGGAAAGCTACAGATTCTTGTCATGTATATGATATTTGCAGTGATCCCAGTCCATCAAATAAAGACGCAGTTGCTTTAGAAATTTTGAGATTATTCCTGTGAGAAAGCAGAATCATAGAATGTAATCAGTAGTAAAAGGGATTTTATAGAGATCATATGGTGAAAGTATCCCAACTTTCCAGATGACGTGAGGCGGATCCCAAGGACCAACCGCTGCTTCTTGAGACCCTGTTTCAGTAGGCCTAAGGCCGTGGGATTTCTTTCTTTACTAAGAGCCCCCGGTGACTCTTTTATGCAAAGTCTGGGAGTCTTTGATGTCCTGGAACCCTCTGTTTCACAGATACGGTGATCAGGTCCTGAGAGGTGACGTGAATCAATGACAGAGTCAGGACAGGACCAGAAACATCCTGAGCAGGTCTCAAGGGGCCCATGAAATGGACTAACAGATCTGAGAAACACTTCAACTGGGGCGGGGGAGGGGGGAGCTGGGCACTGTGGGAAAACACACACACAGTTAGTTACCTATCAGAAATGTCGGTTATCCGAAGCTCCTCATTTCAGAAGCGTTCTGGTTAATCAAGCACTTGTGAGACCCTTGTCCTTTATTTGCTGAAACACCTTCAGCAAACCTTCTCTCTGATCGGCCTCCAGATGCTTGCATGTGGTTTGCGGGGCTTCCTCCGTACAGGTAATTCTGGAGCTATCCTCACCTCTGTCTTCACACCTTTGGTCGGTCGTCTTTTCTTCTTAAAACTTTTATCAAACCAAGCATGTGTCTCCTGACTCACAGTTCCTCCCCATACCATTCACTTTATCATCCTTTCATTTATTTATTGCCCAGTCTCTGTAGTTTTCCGTGTCTAACTCTGGCACATGCTCCTTTACATAAATGCTGTTTTATGTATGAGACAGCAGTCACAGGGTGGAAAGACCATTATGAGAGAGAATAGAACCCCTCATGTCTACTCCCAGCTCCATCACTAGTAAACTGTATGACCTTGAGCAAGTCACTTAGCCTTTCTGAGCTTCTGTTGTTCAGTGAAAGTATTGAACTCTGAGCTTTCTTCTATATGTACGCACCATCTCTTTACAAAAGTAGGGAACCACCTCAATTTATTTTTCTCCCTACACTGAGCCTATTTCCTGAAGCTACCTAGAGTACTCAATCATTCAATAGATACTGACACTTACCCACTTGATCTGGCTTGACTTTCCTCCTCCCATCACAGATGTACATGAGCCACATATCTGATCACGGCGACCTTTGTTTTTGGTAAAGATTAGATTAAAAAAAAAAAGTACAAACTGAGTGTCTCTCCAGTATCACCATTCCTTCCCATGAAATGGCACATCCTGTAGATTGGCCCTTCATATTTGACATTAAAACATTATTTCCATGTGTCTCTTGTATCTTACAGATTTTTGAGATAAGTATAGCATTTCTGATTTTTTAAAATGCATTTTTCCATACTATATAGATTATACACTATATAATATATATTATTATACTATTTTATATGTATTAATATATACATATATAATATGTATATATTCATGTATATACATATATTCAATACGTATATATTCATAATCCTGATGATCTAATCTGATCACCTCTTTCTTTAGAATTTCCATTTGCAATTAGGTCTCTAAGGGATTGACTGATGGTTCAGCAGGTAAAGAACCTGCTTGCCAATGCAGGAGACACAGGTTCGATTTCTGGGTTGAGAAGGTCCCCTGGAGGAGGGCGTGGCAGCTTACTCCAGTATCCTTGCCTGCAGAATCCCATGGACTGAGTAGCCTGACATATTACAGCCCAAATGGTCACAAAGAGTTACTGTGGTTTGGATCATATTGGTTGATGGTTTTTTGGGTGGATTTTCTGGACTTTACTTTTAGCCATGACACGCAGCATGCAGGACCTTGGTTTCCTGACCAGGAATCAAACCTATGCCCCCTGCAGTAGAAACACAGAGTCTTAGCAATGAGACTGCCAGGGAAGTCCCTCATTTATGCTTTTGAGTTTGTCTAGAAGTTACTTGGTCTCACAGTCACAACCGTAAGCATCTTGGTTTGCTGTGATGATTTGAATATTTATTTCTAGAAGAGTACCTTTTAAAACATGCAGCACTCTATCACATACAAAAATGCTCTGTTCAGTCCACTGACTCACATTCAAATGCACTAACTTTAAACATACATGAGAGAGGATATGCTGTTGTTTTCCAGTCGCTAAGTTGAGTCCGACTCTTTGTGACCCGTGGACTCCAGCACGCCAGGCTTCCCTGTCCTTCACCATCTCCTGGAGCTTGCTCAAAGAGGACATAAGAAGTAGGAAACGATATGTGGTCACTTGGAGTTCAAAACAATAAACAAGACTGTAGAATAAAAGCGTGTGAGATTTCAGGACCTTGGACAGTCAAAAGTACTGTTGCTGTGATGCCTGGTGTGTGTGTATGTACGAAGTCTTTTCAGGCGTGTCTGACTCTGTGACCCTATGGACCGCAGCCCGCCAGGCTCCTCTGTCCAGGCATTCCCCGGGCAAGAACACTGGAGTGGGCTGCCATCCCTCCTCTAGGGGATCTTCCTGACCCTGGGATCGAACCCGCGTCTCCTCTGTCTCCTGCACTGCAGGTGGATTCTCTACCTCTGAGCCACGGGGGAAGCCATAATGCCTGGCATCACCACGTAAGCAAGCTTGCGGTGCACTTGAATATTTAGAGGGACAAGGTACCTTGAAATACTGGTCCCGTACTTTTTTCAGAGATGCAACAGCAAAGAGCCCGTCCAAAAATAATGTACAGGATGGGTGGCAGCGTCAGGTACTGCTTCCCTATGCTTCCCTGTGCTTTCCTCTGACTTTCTAAAATTGACGTAACAGGAAAAATAATTGCTGGGTATTCTGATGCATAAAGTTATTTGAACTCCAATCTGAAACCTAAGGGTGATCAAAACCCCAGGCACTGGAAAGTGTAAATTGCTGGACCACAGTCTGAAACTTAGATACTAAATTTGAATTTTCCTCTTTATTTCCCCATATGTATTTCAGAAAATACAAGCAACAAGCTTTAAAACTGATCATGGGTGATTTTCTATGACTCATATCAGAAAATAAAGACACTCTGAAGAGAGGTATAAAGTCCAGGCTCTATTCTCAGATGATACAAAAGAGTGAACATTTTTATCAAGGTGTTGACAGAACTCTAACCACAGCATGGTGATAGAGCCATTACTGTGCATGCTGAAAGACTGACACAACTCTTCCTTAGAAAATTTGCCTTTTCTTCTTAAAATATAAGCAAACATATATGCAAATATATGCAAAATATAAGCAAACATATGCATTTTGGACTGCATAATTATGAAGAACTACAGGTAAGGAGTATCAGAAGCAAAAAAGCTCAACTTCACTACCATCCAAGAAATGTAAGTTGAAACAACAATGGTATGCTGTTTTCCATCCCTGAGGTTGGCAGAGATTAAAAAGATTTTGAAGGATGTGGGGAAATGAGCACATTCAGTTCAGTTCAGTTCAGTTGCTCAGTCATGTCCGACTCTTTGCAACCCCATGGACTGCAGCACACCAGGCCTCCCCATCCATCACCAACTCCTGGAGTCCACCCAAACTCATGTCCATTGAGTCATCGATGCCATCCAACCATCTCATTCTCTCGTCCCCTTCTCCTCCCACCTTCAATCTTTCCCAGTATCAGGGTCTTTTCAAATGAGTCAGCACTCCACATCAGGTGGCCAAAGTATGGGAGTTTCAGCTTCAACATCAGTCCTTCCAATGAACACCCAGGACTGATCTCCTTTAGGATGGACTGGTTGGATCTCCCTGCAGTCCAAAGGACTCTCAAGAGCACATTCATGTATTGGTAAATTGGTACAAGTCTTTGATAGGGTGATTTGGAAATATGGATCAAAAGCCTAACAAATAATGATGAAGCTATATAGTTAATAATATGAAAACAGATTCTCAATTCATTGCTAACTAGGAAAAGCAGGTTACCAAGTTATATAAGCATATATTGGTTTGTGCATATATAAGCATGGCATCCAGTCCCATCACTTCATGTCAAATAGATGGGAAAACAATGGAAACAGTGAGAGCCTTTATTTTGGGGGGCTCCGAAATCACTGCAGATGGTGACTGCAGTCATGAAATTAAAAGGCGCTTGCTCCTTGGAAGGAAAGTTATGACCAACCTAGGCAGCATATTAAAAAGCAGAGACATTACTTTGCCAACAAAGGTCCACATGGTCAAAGCTATGGTTTTTCCAGTAGTCATGTATGGATGTGAGATTTGGACCAAAAAGAAGGTTGAGTGCCAAAGAAGTTATGCTTTTGAACTGTGGTGTTGGAGAAGACTCCCGAGAGTCTCTTGGACGAAAGGAGATCAAACCAGTCCATCCTAAAGGAAATCAATCCTGAATGTTCATTGGAAAGACTCATGCTGAAACTGAAACTCCAATACTTTGGCCACAGGATGTGAAGAGCCAAGTCATTGGAAAAGACCTTCACGCTGGGAAAGACTGAGGGCAGGAGGAGAAGGGGATGACAGAGGATGAGATGGTTGGATGGCATCACCAATGCAATGGACATGAGTTTGAGCAAACTCTGGGAGATGGTAAAGGACAGGGCAGCCTGGCGTGCTGCAGTCCATGGGGTCTCAAAGAGTCAGACATGATTGAACAACTGAACAACAACAGAAGCATATATTGAATAATGACATGCTGGTTTATGTCCTGTCCTTTTTCTGAAAGGACACAACCAACATGTCATAACCCTATATGATAAGGTAGTTGGGAAGATAGGGAGAGAGTGTCTACTGTTGTTTACATGCTTTCTAATGTTGTTCAGTCACTCAGTTGTGTCCGACTCTTTGTAACTAACCCCATGGACTGCAGCATGCCAGACTTGTCCTTCACTATTTCCCGGAGCTTGCTCAAACTCATATCCATTGAGTCCGAGATGCCATCCAACCACCTCAGCCTCTGTCATCCCCTTCTCCTCCCACCCTCAATCTTTCCCAGCATCAGAGGTTTTTTCCAGTGAGTCAGTTCTTCTCATCATGTGGCCAAAGTGTTTTGGAGCTTCAGCTTCAGTGTCAGTCCTTCCAATGAATATTCAGGACTGATCTCCTTTAGGATGGACTGGTTTGGTCTCCTTGCAGTCCAAAGGACTCTCAAGAGTCTTCTCCAGCACCACAGTTCAAAGGCATCAATGTCTCAGTGCTCAGCCTTTTATAATGTATCTGTATCAAAATGAGTTACTGATTCTTTGTGTGTGTGTGTGTGTGTGTGTGTGTGTGTGTGTGTGGGCAAGAGAGTGAATGGCCCCAGGCAAGTGTAGACAAAGAGCTGGGGTCTGAATCACTCCCAGCTTTGAAGCCTCAGAGAGGATTTGGATTTCACCTTGAAAGCAATGGACCACCTTTCAGAGACGGAGCAAAGAAGGGGCAATGACTGGACTGGGGAGTTTTGGTTTTCTTCTGTTGTAATTACTCTGGTTTCTCTGTAAAGAATGAAATGAGATGAGCCAAGGTTAGAAACCCTGAAGATCAGAGAGAAGACTGCTGTAGAACAGACGAGATTAAGTCTGTAGGTTGGAAACAGATAGAAAGATTTGATTTACATTTTGGAAGTAGAAAAGGCAAGACTTACCAGTGTGGTAAGGTAGAAGGGAAGAAATCAAGGGTGTCTCATACATTTGAAATTAGGAATAATTCTGACAGTTATTCCTTAATATCAAATTCAGAAAGACTAAATTGCTTTTTTTGGTTATTCGTTTTCAAATGTTTGTATTTAAGTATGTCATCACAGTGGGTCGAATGGTCACTCCTAAAAAGATTTGCTCACGTCCCAATACAAGGAATTTGTGAATGCTACCCTGTTTGGGAAAGGGGTATTTGCCAATGTAATTAAATTAAGGATCCTGAGATGTGATTATCCAAGGTATCTGGGCGGGCCCTAAATCCAATGACAAATGTCCTCTTAAGAGTGAGGCAGAGAGAATTCCATGGACAGAGGAGCCTGGCGGGCTGTCGTCTATGGAGTCGCAGAGAGTCATACGTGACTCAGCGCATCACACACAGAGGGAGATGACAGAGGGAAGGGAAGACAGCTGATGGTGCCAGCAGACACCTGAGGGATGCAGCTCCTGGTGAGCATGGCTGTGCCCGTCAGCCACCCAGTCCTGTCCAACTCTGCAACCGCATGGTCTGTAGCCCACCAGGCTCCTCCGTCCATGCAATCCCCCAGGCAAGAATCCTGGAGTGCGTGGCCAGTTCCTCCTCCAGGGGATCTTCCCGACCCAGGGACGGAACCCAGGTCTCCTGCATTGCAGGCGGATTCTTTGCCATCTGAGCCACCAGGGAAGCAAGGCTACCAGCCGCCAGAAGCTGGACAAAGGATAGATTCTCCACTAGAGGCGCGGGAGGTGCTCGGCCCTGCGGGGTTGCAGACTTCTGGACTCCAGAGCTGTGAGAAGACAGCGCTGTTGTTGCCACCCAGCTGGTGGTACTTTGTTAGGAGAGCAGCAAGAAACTAATAAAAAACACAGAGATCATAAGCAGACAGTGTCGCCAATTAGCTCAAAGTGACAATGCATCTTCACGTTCCCCGAACCCATTTCAATACTCGTCCACACAAAACAGCCAGTCCAGTTTCATGCATACTTGTTCACGCCCCTCTGCAGCGGAATTGTTTGGAAGCAAATCCCAGTCATTGTATTATTCCAACTAAAAATACTTCCCGCGGCTTCCCTGGTGAACCAGTGGTTAAGAAGAGTCTGCCTGGCAATTCAGGGCTCTGGGGTTCAGTCCCTGATCTGGGAAGATCCCACGTGCGGAGGAGCAGCTAGGCCTGCGCGCTCTAACCACTGAGCATGCGCTCCGCCGCCCACAAGCCGCTCGACCACAGAGCCCACGTGCCGCAAATAAAGCCTGCTCGCCCATAGAGCGTGGGGTCAACGAGAAAAGCCACGCAGTGAGAAGCCTGCCCGCCACAACTCGGGAAAGCCCGCACATGGCAGCAGAGACTCAGCACAGCCAGAAATAGTTAACTAAGTAAACACAATTATTTTTAAAATAAAAATAAAAATACTTCCTAATAAACCTCTCTAAGATAACGACTCTTTTTTTAACATGACCAGAATGCCATATGTCACCTAAAAACTAACACAGTATTCCTAAGAATATCAGGGATCTAGTCACTGTTCGCATTCGCCCCGACTGTCTCATATATGGTTTCTTTTGTGAGTTGGCCTGTTTGAAACGGGATCCCAATAGGATCTGCATTTGGTCTGTGGTTCATGGATCTCTTGCCTCTTGATCTATGAGTGCTCTTCCGTCTCTTCTTTTCGCTTCTAATTTATTTGTTGAAGAAACCGCGTCCGATCTTTTGCACAGTCGAGTTCCTTGGATTTTAATCCATTCCTTGAGTGTCAATAGTTCCCTATCTCCCCTGTTTCCTATAAACGAGAAATCAGATCTTGAGCAGAGTCCGCTTCACCAGTTTCAGCACGGACACTTCATAAGTGAGGTTTTGGATTTGCATTGCCTCACATTAATGCCCCCGTGTCTTTTTGGGTGACGGTGAGACTGATCAGTGGTTTCAGCTGTCATCAACCTCATCTTCCCCTTATAAAGTTCCCTGTCCTCTGCTTTCTGTTCATTTGTGATTATTGCCTAGAGTGATTGTTTGGGATTGCAAAATGATGATGTTCTAATTCTTTTGCTCTTTTTGCATTTGTTAGCTGAAACTATTGTATAAAGAAGATCATTTCCTCATAAAGTATTTACTTACCTTGAGGTATGGAGAAGGCAATGGCACCCCACTCCAGTACTCTTGCCTAGAAAACCCCATGGACAGAGCAGCCTGGGATGCTGCAGTCCATGGGGTCGCTAAGAGTTGGACATGACTGAGCGACTTCACTTTCACTTTCCACTTTCATGCATTGGAGAAGGAAATGGCAACCCACTCCAGCGTTCTTGCCTGGAGAATCCCAGGGACGGGGAAGCCTCGTGGGCTGCCGTCTATGGGGTCTCACAGAGTCGGACACGACTGAAGCAACTTAGCAGCAACAGCAGCAGCAACATGGAGAATTCCAGGGACAGAGGAGTTTTGTGGCTTCCATGGGGTCACAAACAGTCGAACACGACTGAGTGGCTAACACTTTTAGACCTTCAGATGGTCCAAGCAAAAGAGGACCTCCCCCCAAAAATGTTCAATTTTTTCTCTTTACGAACCAGTTTTCAGAATAAGGAATTGCTCCCTATCATACTCCAAAGTAACTAATGAGGTTTGTTTTGTTTTGTCTTCTGTCATTAAAAGTGATGAATTTAGTTTTAGTTATTATTTTATTTCTTTTTTGTGTAGGGGAAGGAGACTAGCTAGAAGATACAAGTGTACTATTTCCTTGTCTGTGTCTCCCGGGAGCCAGTGTGTATGAGTGAATCCTAGACCCATTCGCTCTTAAATCTATAGATTCATCACTGGTTTCAGTGCCCTTTATAATAAGGGAGAAGACAGAGGGCCAGACAGAGTGCCACTCTGCCAGACAGAGTGATCTGGCATTTGCCAGAATAACTCACTTGGCCAGTAGCAGGCTCCAGGTGAGATTCCAAGTCCATGCTACAAATGCACATTTGGGGACTCCACCCCTTGAATAAGGTTACTTTTTCTAGCCAAGTGTCATTAGAAGCTTTCCAGGTCTTAATAAACATCAGTCTAAGAGTCATAGTAAACAGAACACCTGAAAACATAAAAAAAAATTCCTAGCATAAATATGAACACTAAAAATCACATTGTACCTAAGAAAATCAAGAAATTATCCAGTGGATGTAAGGAACTCCTGCATATCAATAAGAAAAGAAAATAAGTCTTGTCCAAGTCTTAGTCGTGCCCAACTGGAAATTGGGCAAACGCCGTGAACTGACATTTCACAAAAGCAGCTATCAAAACGACCAATACACATATGAAAGAGTGCTCAACGTTTTAGTCAAGTAAATGAAGATTAAACGCGTGATGTGATACCATTACTCACCCACCAGAAATAACAAAGAACAAAAAATAACAAAAGACAGCCACCAGGATTCTCATCAGCTACTGTTGGGAAGGTCTCCTGGAGGAGGGAATGGCCACCCACCCCAGTATTCCTGCCGGGAGAATCCCACGGACAGAGGAGCCTGGCGGGCTGCAGACACAGGGTCACAAAGAGTCGGACAGGACTGAAATGGCTTAACGCAGACACACACAAAGTTGAGAGTGTAAACTGGTACAACCATTTGGAAAACTAGTTAGCAGTACCTATTATGTGCTTGTCCTACGACACAGCAATTTCACTCTTAAATGTACACTCAAAAGATATGATCAAGAATGTTCATTAGGGGCCTCTCTGGTGGCTCAGTGGTAAATAATTCACCTGAAAATCTAGGAGACACGGGTTTGATCCCTGATCCAGGAGGTGCCACAGGCGTTGGAGCAACAAAGCCTCTTCACCATATGGGACCCACAACTCTTGAAACCCAGGAGCCCTAGGGCCCGTGTTCCACAACAAGAGAAGCCGCCACAACGAGAAGCCCGCGCACTGCAAGTAGAGAACAGCCCTTGCTTGCCACAACTAGAGAAAAAGCTCTCGCAGCAGTGAAGATCTGGCATAGTCAAAAATAAATACATAAAATTACACGTCTACATAAAAGGAATGTTCATTAGCAGGGTTGATAGCAGTCAAATCCCCAAAACTAGCAAAATGGCCACCGACAATGGGATGGATGGATACATCGTACAGCTTCACAAGTTACTACTCTGCAGTGGAGTGAATGTAGACTGTCAGAAACATCGAGTTAAATGAAAGGCCCCAGCCACAAAAGAGCACATATTGTATCATTTCATTTACAGACAAGTCAAGGCCACCCTAAACTAATCTAAGTTAGAGGACAAGATAACAGAGCTTTTTCAAATCCTAAAAAATGAGGCTGTTAAAGTGACCTGGAAGAAAGGCAGTGACTTGAAGACTTAGGGGTTTTCAGTACTATTCCGTTTCCTTATGAGTACTAGTTACACAAGTATGTTACGTTTGTGAACATTCAGCTAGGTGACATTTATGTGCATTTATCTGAATACATATTACACCTTAAAGGTTAAAAATAAAAAAATGAAAGTCAGCTAAGTCTCCAGCCTGTCATTTCCAGCCTATTTCCTTCCATTACCAATTCCCTTGATGTTTTATAAGTTGACTTTCAGTGTTAAAATACTTGCTCTGTTTTACCAAGTGGTGGGTGGTTGATGTGATTTCTCTATAAACAGTCTGTAGAGTGGTTTTGGAAGTACAGTGCAAATGTTAGTTTTAAGCACAATATATTTTTCTCATAGAAATCACACTATAAATCACAGTACTTTTACTTAGCTTTATTTTACCTGTGTAGCTCAACACTTGGAAGCACCCACACTTTCAGTTGCAGATTATACCACAGTTGATTCCTAGGCAGATTACAGCTATTAAGAGACATTAAGACAAGAACCAGATAAAGTCTTCATTGTTGATCCTGAAATCTTCTCTGAAATACTGAAATTCTGAGATTTGCTGTCCTTTTTCATTCTATTTCCCAGTAGTGGTCTATGTTTACTAGAAATGGAATAAAAAATCATTTTTATCAGGTTTTAATAAAAGCCATTCTGGAGTCTAAACTCCAGCTTCCTCCACAGGAGCCCTCAAGTCTTTCCTCCAACCAGTGCTTTTCTCAGCATTGCAACTTCCCCTCTAAATAAAAGAAAAAGAGTCCTGCATAAATACAGACAGAGGTTGGTTTAACACTGAGAATAATCACATCATCTCTAAAAGCTGCATTCTTTTGTTCAGATTAATGGACTTGGTGGACTATGCAAAGCCATAACAAAAATCTAAAAGAAAATAAAAACTTTAAAGTTATGAAATGATGAGTTAATGGTTAGATATTCACCCATCAAAACAAACACACACACAGCAAAGGGAACACATCTAGCAGCTGATCGCTTCATTGTAAGTTAAGAACTGCACTCGGTTCACATTCAGTAAGGCTGTGCTCAAAATCCTTCAGGCCAGGCCTCAGCAGTGAGTGAATAGAGACCTTCCAGATGTGCAGCTGGGTTTAGAAAAGGCAGAGGAACCAGAGATCAAACTGTCAACATTCACTAGATCATAGAGAAAGCAAGGGCATGCCACAAAAACATCTACTTCTGTGAGCCAGACATCTTGGAATGCAAAGTCAAGTCGACCTTAGGAGGAATCGATGTGAACAAAGCTGTTGGCAGTGATGGAATTCCAGCTGAGCTATTTCAAATCCTTAAAAATGATGTTGTTAAAGTGCTGCACTCAATATGCCAGCAAATTTGGAAAACTCAGCAGTGGCCACAGGACTGGAAAAGGTCAGTTTTCATTCCAATCCCAAAGAAAGGCAACGCCAAAGAATGCTCAAACTACCACACAATTGCACTCATTTGTCAAGCTAGTAAAGTAATGCTCAAAATTCTTCAAGCCAGGCTTCAACAGTACATGAACCATGAACTTCCAGATGTTCAAGCTGGATTTAGAAAAGGCAGAGGAACCAGAGATCAAATAACCAACATCCAGTTGGATCACAGAAAAAGCAAGAGAATTCCAGAAGAACATCTACTTCTGATTCACTGACTATGCTAAAGCCTTTGACTGTGTGGATCACAAATAACTGTAGAAAACCCTTAAAGAGATGGCAATACCAGACCACCTTACCTGTCTCCTGAGAAACCTGTATGCAGGACAAAAAGCAACAGTTGGAACCAGACATGAAACAACTGATGGTTCAAAATTAGGAAAAGAGTATGACAAGGATGCACATTGTCATCCTGCTTATTTAATTTATATACAGAGTATATAACTTATATACTTAGAAGTTATAAGTTATATACTTATACTTAAGTTATACTTATATACTTATAAGTTATGTTATACTTATAAGTTATATAACATAACTTATTTAACTTATATACAGAGTATATCATGTGAAATGCTGGACTAGATGAAGAGATGAATCACAAGCTAGAATCAAGACTGCTGGGAGAAACATTCAACAACCTCAAGTATGCAGATGATACCACGCTAATGGCAGAAAGCGAAGAACTAAAGAGCCTCTTGATGAGGGCAAAGAAGAGAGTGAAAAAGCTGGCCTGAAACAACATTAAAAAAACTAAAATCATGGCATCCGGTCCCATTACTTCATGGCAAATAGATGGGGGAAAAATGGAAGCAATGACAGATTTTCTTTCCTTG
>CM035273.1:2994362-3049004 GCA_020226075.1 Hydropotes inermis | reverse complement strand
GGTTCAAAAATCACTTCGGATGGTGACTGCAGTCATGGAATTGATAAGACACTGGCTCCTTGGAAGGAAAGCTATGACAAACCTAGACAGCATATTAAAAAGCATAGACATCACTTTGCCGATAAAAGTCCGTATAATCAAAGCTATGGCTTTTCCAGTAGTCATATACAGATGTGAGAGTTGGAAATAAGGCTGAGAATCATGGAATTGATGCTTTCAAATTGTGGTGCTGGAGAAGACTCATAGCATCATAGCAACCATAAATAAGGCTGAGCATCAAAGAATTGATGCTTTCAAATTGTGGTGCTGGAGGAGACTCTTGAGAGCCCCTTGGATTGCGAGGAGGTCAAGTCAGTCAATCCTAAAGGAAATCAACCCTGGATATTCATTGAAAGGAGTGATGCTGAAGCTGAAACTCCAATACTTTGGCCACCTGATGCAAAGAGCTGACTCATTGGAAAAGACCCTCACTCTGGGAAAGATTGAAAGCAAAAGGAGAAGGGCGTAGCAGAGAATAAGATGGTTGGATGGTGTCACCAACTCAATGGCCATGAATCTGAGCAAACTCTAGGAAGTAGTGAAGGACTGGGGAGTCTATTGTGCTGCAGTCCATGGGGTCGCAGACTTGGAGACTGAACAACAACAAAATAATAAATAAACCTTGGGGAGAGGACTCACATCTGTGTCCCTGAAGGTCAAGTAGCAGGAAAATCAAGGCCACGGCGCTTATAACCCATAATGCTAAAAATCATAATTCCTGTCTTTTGGAAGTTGCTAGGCTTTGATTTTGTTGGTGTAGGATGGAGAGTTTAGCCTTCTAAAAATTTATGACATTATTTTTTGAGATTTCTCAGAACTGACTTTTGAAATTGAATAAAATATGGAAGTTTATCTTTAATGTGTCTTCAATTTGCAGATCAATGCTTCTCAAATGGTGCTCTAGGAAGCCCTAGGGGCTCACACTTAACAAGTCAAGGGCGGGACCAGCATCAACAGGCGGAACCCTACTTCTCTGGCTTTCACAATCAGTTTCCACGTGGGTTTTATTTAAAGAAAGCATACAGTGATTATTGAAAAAGAAAAAAAGTTGTAAGTAGACAGCTCTTCTGATTGAAGTATCCTCAAAATGGAAGAGCTGACACTTAAGGAAACTGAGGCCCAGGCAGATTAAGTGACTGATTTGCCCCAAATCCCAGAGCCAACCAGGGGCAAGACTGGATCTGGAACTTCTGTTTTCTGATTCTGATTTGGGTGGACTTTGCAAACTACCAGGTGCCCATAAAGAGCCTCTGCAGTTTTCAAAAAGAGGGGTTGGAAATCTTGAGTTGAAATTAGTACATGCCTTTATAGTTCCCTTTAATTTCAGTGTTAAAACCCTTGATACAGTTTTTAATAACACATAGCATGCTACATGAAATAACATGGGTAACAGAACCAAGGATAAACTATTAAGGCTCGACTGCCTGTTTGCTCCCAAGTGCTATTTGCAAACAGAAAAAGAAATTAGTTGCTAAAAATGTTTAATTGGTTACAGTCTAGAATCCTTCAAGAGTAAAAGTGCCATGGGAACTGACTATTTCATTTTTAAGCTTAAAACAGGTCTTTTAAGTAAAGGTTTTTTTTTTTTAATATCAGGGTGTTAGTTCAAAAATACTACATATTTAAACACTAGCCTTCTCTCTGTCATGCCAGCTTTATTTTCTGAAGAAAATTCAATTCACTTCTTTTTTCCAGTTTGGTACCCAAAGGGTTAAAGATGGGGACCACTTTTTTAGCTGTTACTATAGTCAGGCTCCCTTTCAATCTAAATATAGCCATGGCTTTGCACCATTTTTAACCCTACAAAGCTGAGATTCCTGTCTATCCAAATTAAGGATAAGCTTAAATAGCCTAGCCTCAGTCGAAACCATGGCAACCAGTACACAGTACACATCCTGCATCTTACCCAGTAGTCCTTAAAATTCTTTAATCACAAGACAGGAAATCTGTTTTGTTTGGTAGTCCCTAGACAGATTCACACTATAGGAGGGTCAACCATCTGCTTTTATTTAGGGGGAAGAATGGATTTATGATAGGATAAGCTTTAAAATTAGGGAGAGACAGAGTGGTTTTTATTTGTTTATTTATTTACTTACTTACTGCCTTATTTCAAAAAAGGGACCTAGGGAAGTCCCAGAACTTCCAAAATGGGAAGTGGAGAAACTGAGAAGACTGGAGTGTGGGCTTTCTACAGTTATGGCCATGTAAACACCTGGTCTGGCAGTTAGCTAAATAATAAAAACAAAATTTAGCTGCACAGTGACACTCCTAAGCAGCATAATTAACTTGTGAAACATGAAGGAATATTTATTTTTCTGACTTTTGTTTCAAACTGAAAATAGCTTTATGATTTTTTTCTGATTGCAAAGTCAGTCAACACATGCTCAAATAGACAATCCACGCATTTTAGAATGGAAGAAAGTAAAAAGTAGCCCAAATCACCCAGAGGTAACTGTTTAAAACTGCTGACCCTCCTCCAACCTCCCTCTGTGCATGGACACATGCATGCCTTAATAAATGTATGTAAATAAAGATATTTTGGATGATGTTTTGTGACCTGCTTTCTGGCTCAATTCATCATGAAGATCTCTCCATATCGATTAGTATAGATTTGTTATATATTCTACCACAGAGATACACCCAGATTAATTCAACTAACACCCTAGTTAAGAGTATTTAGTATGACCAGCATTTTTTTATTATGAGTAACACTGCAATGAAAACTGTTTACATAAATCTTTATGCTACTGATCAGTTATCTCCACAGGATAAATTTCTAGATGTGAGAGTGCTAAGTCAAAGGGTATATATATATATATATGTTTAAATATTTGGTCCATATCATGGGGACTGTACCCTGGAAATTGTATACATAAACAAGGGCATTCGTGTAAAGCTTCTGTACACCCTCATCAATATTGGATATCTCATTCTTTATCTGTTCCTATCTAATAGGCAAGATGTTATTACATTTTGATAACAGGTCTTCTCTCATCAATTCATAAATCAAGGAAAAGGAAAAATACAATTGAAATTCAGTGTGATAATTGCTTAGATGATTTTGAAAGTTTCTTCCAGTTTAAACACCCTATAATTCTACAAAATGTCTTCAATTTCTCTATTAAGAATCTATTATAAGCAAGAACCCAGGAGAGAAGAAGCTAATCGTGAGCGCCTAATATATATGAAAACAACCCTTTGAGATCCTTGTTTTAGTGCTCATTTTATAGAGTAAAAATATGGAGGTTCAGAAAAAGTTAAACAAATATAGAATCAGAGCGAGTAATCTGATTAGAAAGCTGAGGATTTTTTCTGGTATCATGCTGTGTATTATTGGGGTTCCTGTCCTTCAGGAATATACAGTCTATGCTGAGGCAGGGTTGGGAAGTGTAGGAGAGACCATCTTCACATAAAAAGGATTTGAAGTCACATCTCCTGATAACTCAGGTCAAGCCCTTTCCCTCCTCCACCCACCCCAATCACCACCTTGTGTCCCTCTCTTAGTACTCAAAGTGGCGCTTTATGGACCATAGATGCTCAACAAATAAAAGTCCATGCCCCTCCCCACCTGCCTGCCTATTTGTCCAGGGGTGTTCTCACTGTAGAGGTTCTACCATATGATAGTTGCCTGGCAGCTAAAAGCTCTTAGTCTTGGATTGGTTGTAACGCTAACTGGTAGCCTCCCCCCAGTCCCCTACCCAGCCTGATCAGGCTTGGAGCCATAAGCCCAGAGAAACAGAGTGAGATCCAGAGACACAACTACAGTCAGCTCCAAGGCACAAGTGAGCCACGCGGTACCCTCTCAACGTTCTGCCTTTACCTTTCTGTTTATTCTGATTAAATTATTATATCTTATACTTTTGACATTTTCTCCCTAGCCCTTTGACATTCTTAGTGTCTTTAGGTTTACCTAAAGGCAAGATTATCATAATTACCACTAGCCACGGGTAACTCACATTTTCTATCACATTTTCTACAGCTCAATGTTAATTCAGAATGGCACATCTCAACCACCATTACTCTAGCTTAGTTACTAGTTCTGAGAGCTAACAAAGAATATGAGCAACAGCTGAGGACCAAAAGGTTACTGAATTCTGACTAGTTACGTTCACTTGTGGTCAACAGGTCCAAAAGTCAGTGACTGATGCACTCATTGTGGTCCGGGATCCTGACTCTTCATAACCATTCTTGCTAAGAAATCATATTTCACATAGTGTGAAATAGCTTTTTAATTTGTGCAAATATAGGACAAGATGCAATTCAACTGTTTCTGCAGATTAAATATCCTCAAGCAACAGCTGGAAAGAGATACACATTTCCATTGTAAAGTTCACAGAAAGCTCACCTAGTGTATACAGCTGGGCTGTATTTCCAGACAGTGACTAAGTGTTCCATGTTCCTTGGGTAAGCTGCAGAAATGTTGATTTTGATCAATTCCTATGGTTTTTCTAGACTCTTGGATATGACAAGCCTTCCTTGGTGAGTGGTCTACCCCCCTCTAAGATTAGCCTTTCTATGTGAGAGAGAGCACCACGGAATAAGGACACACAATGATAGCCCATTCCGAGGAATAAAAGTGGGCCTATTATATTTGCTGCAAGACACATGCTCTCCTTTCTAATTTGCCTTCTTTTCCCCCCAAACAAAAGTGTTATTATTCAACAACAAAGGGTCTGACAACACGCCACAGAACTCATACAGAGTGACAAAAGCAGGAGATGATGAATGTTACGTGCATTCCAGCTTGATTTACTTTAAAGAGATCACTTCTAAGAAACACTTGGGATCAGTACTTGGGGTATTAGAGATGCGTCCTGACAGCTGGGGTTTGTCAAAACACGGGTGGCTTTGTTCTTTTTCACGTCTGTTTATTCCCATGCGTTTGTTGTCAGTCACCGCTCAGGGGGAGAGCAAACCAGAAGATGGCACAGAGAGCGGCAGCTAAGAGGTGAGACATTGTCTCTGGCTAGTGCGGGGGAGGGTGGATCGGCTCCCAAGTGCCGCTTTCAGCAGTTGCTGCTATGATCTTTTCCGCCAGTCCACCGTGTCCCTGCGAATGACTTCCCGTTTGGGCACCGATACACAAGCGTAGGTCTTCCCTGGCGGTCCAAACGTTAAGGGTCCCTCTGCTAATGCAGGGGATACAGGTTTGATCCCCAGTTCAGGAAGATTCCACGTGCCTCGGGGCAGCTGAGGCCGAGCACCACAGCCGCTGAAGCCCACACGCGAAGCCCGTGTTCGGCAACGAGAAGCCGCCTTAACCGGAAGCTCGCTGACCGCAGCTAGAGGAAGCCCAGGCGCAGCAGCGAAGGGCCAGCGCAACCAGAAGCGCACATTAAAGGGCATATATCCAGCTGTGCTACCGATCCATGACCTCTTCCTCCTGGACACAGAGCTAGACTCAGCCGCGCAGCCGCCCTTGAGACCCGGATGGACTATGAACGGAAGCGATGAGGGCCACTTCCGGCCCTGGCCCACAAAGCGGTCCACGGGTAAGCCGCCTCTCGCTTCGCTCCTCTGCCGGCCGGAAAGCCATGCCCGAGTCGCCATGAAGTCACGTGGGAAGAATGGTGACCTCCCCCTCCAGAAGTCAGAGCCTTGCATAATTGTTTGAAGAGCAGCTGCCTAACACCAAGATCCCTGTCAATTGGAATTTACAAAAAGGAAATATAAACATCTATAATATCAGTTTAGTTCAGTTCAGTCGCTCAGCCATGTCTGATTCTTTGCGACCCCATGGACTGCATCACGCCAGGCCTACCTGTCCACCACTAACTCCCAGAGTTTGCTCAAACTCATATCCATCGAGTCGGTGATGCCATCCAGCCATCTCATCCTCTGTCGTCCCCTTCTCCTCCTGCCTTCAATCTTTCCCAGCATCAGGGTCTTTTCAAATGAGTCGGTTCTTCAAATGGTGGCCAAAGGATTGGAGTTTCAGCTTCAACATCAGTCCTTGTAATGAAAAGTCAGGACTGATCTCCTTTAGGATGGACTGGTTGGATCTCCTTGCAGTCCAAGAGACTCTTCAAGAGTCTTCTGCAACACCACAGTTCAAAAGCATCAATTCTTCAGCACTCAGCTTTCTTTATAGTCCAACTCTCACATCCATACATGACTACTGGAAAAACCACACCCTTGACTAGACGGACCTTTGTTGACAAAGTAATGTCTCTGCTTTTTAACATGCTATCTAGGTTGGCCATAAGTTTCCTTCTAAGAAGCAAGCATCTTTGAATTTCATGGCTGCAGTCATCATCTGCAGTGGTTTGGGAGCCCAAAAAAATAAAGTCTGCCACTGTTTCCACTGTTTCCCCATCTATTTGCCAGGGCCCCTGAAATCTGGTGGGAAGGGGATGAAGGTATTTTATAGTAGTTATCCTACCCTGACTACTACAGCATGGAGGAGCCCAGAGAAAGTAAGTCATGCTCACTCTGAATGGGCCTGTTCTGACCTCCTTTCTAGTCACCTTTTCTTTGACCTCCCTGTATATCTGCTGTCTAATAACTGACCCTGAGCATGATGGGGAGAAACATTGCAAAAGACATTATGAAGACGGAGAAGGACACACATTCTTGCAGACAGAAATGCTATCCTAACCAACATATGAGCGTTAGACACATTCCCTAAAGAAGTCATTCTACTAGGTGCTGGGAATACAAAGGCATCAAACCTCTTTTTGACCTTGGAATTAAGACAGATGTAAAAGGTTCAATCCTGTCTCTCAATAGGCTTACAAATTTGGGAAAACATGTCTTCAAAGATAGTTGCCTGATGAAAGAAGGATGTGTTCGAGATGAGCAGAACTGATTTGCCATGCCAGAGATGACCCTTATTTGATTTATAGAAAATTAAATAATCTGTGCCTCAGTATCTTCATCTTAAAACTCAGAAGATACCTGAGAAACATGGTTAAGTTTTTTCTTTTTTTTTTTGGCCACACTGCATAGCCTGCAGGACCTTCCTTCCCTGACCAGGGATCAATTGAACCCAGGCCCCTGCAGTGGAAGCTCGGAGTCCTAACCACTGGACCGCCAGTGAAATCCCTTAATATTTTTTTTAACTGGAGTAGAGTTGCTTTACAATGTTGTGTTAATTTCTGCTCTACAGCAAAGTGAATCAGATACATGTTTACATATGTTCCCTCTTTTTTGGATTCCCTTCCCATTTAGGTCAGTACGGAGCACTGAGCATTAGACACAGTAGGTTCTCATTAGTTAACTGTTTTATACATAGTAGTGTATATATGTCAATTCCAATCTCCCAATTCATCCAATCCCCACCATGTATTTTTTAAAAGTAGCTTTTTCCTAGGGCTTTAACAAAGACCAATGTCTAAAACTTTGGAGTTATGTTTCAACGGCCAAGCCCAACCCTAACTGAATTAAATTAGAACTGCTGTGAGGGAGGCCTAGGTATAAGTATTTTTCAAAAGCTCTCCAGGAGATTGTTAATAAGCAGCCAGGTTTGGGCTCCAACACCTAGAGATCAGGACTTACCAATTGGTTTTTTTTTTTTTAATTGGTACTTTCGAATTGTGGTGCTAGAGAAGACCTTGAGAGTCCCTTGAACTGCAAAGAGATCAAACCAAGTCATCCTAAAGGAAATCAACCCTGAATATTCATTGGAAGGACTGATGCTGGAGCTCCAATACTTTGGCCACCTGATGCGAAGAACTGACTCACTGGAAAAGACCCTGATGCTGGGAAAGACTGAAGGCAAAAGAAGAGGGTGGCAGAGGTTGAGATGATTAGATACTATCACCGACTCAACGGACATGAATTTGAGCAAACTCTGGGAGACTGTGAAGGACAGAAGAGTCTGGCATGCTGCAGCGCATGGAGCCACAAAGAGTCGGACACGACTTAGCAGCTGAACAACAACAAAATGCCAACTGGAGTTTGTGTGTGCTCTGCAAATGGAAGGTGTGTTTGATCATGTCTGTTGTTGAAAAGGAAGCAGTACCTGTGACCAAGCACCTATCGTCCTCACACATTATGCCAACTGTCCACTCACCGCAGGCTTTCCTGACTTCTGAATTAGACTGTAACCACTAGAGGACCCTGAAGTATGGTATAGGGAAGATGTAAAAACATATTTAACAGAGAAGAAGGTAAAAGAAATCAATTTCTTTTCAGTTTAATACAAGATGCCTCAGTCCAATCAGTCAAGAAGATACCAGGCAGAATAACTTACTCCCTCACCCTGAAACTTTTCAATTTTTTTTTAAGATGTTAGTGTCAACAATTTGGGTTCTTAAACATAATTTAAGACCATGAATAATTTTCTAAGATCAAAATACCAGTGAAATCACTAACACTAAATCTGCCATCTTCCATGAGCAGCATGATAGCATGGGTTCAAAATAACTCCAAAGTTTTAGCAATTTGGCCTTTATCAGAACATGAAGAAAAGGCTACATTTTAAAAATACATGGTGGTTTTCACCATATAGGGACTGGAAAGTAACATATATTGCATTTCAACTCTTTGAAAGGTCAAGAAACTGAGGCTCAGAGAGGCTCAGGGAGGTATCATACTCAAGTTCACATAACCAGTCAGCACCGTGCACCTCAAGGATTTCCATCTAAGTCTTTAATCTTTAATATTTTCATGATATTGTAAGCGAAATTTTTAGAATTGTTAGAGCAATTATTCAGCATAATGCCAAGAACAGAGAATACACTGGGGAAAGGCAACCTTTACATAAAATTTGATTATGAGTTTGGTTTATTCCAAGTCAATTCTCAAATTGCTTTTATTAGAAATAATGAAAATATCCATAAAGAATAGTAAAAAAAAATCTATTGTAATTTCTAATTTGAGGAGACATTTTGGATTGTCTATTCCAAGTGGCCAAAATGTTACTTTCTAGAAGAATCCATTTTCATAGTGTAGTTTGAAGTCTACAAAAATTCTAACTATGTTGGGTTAGGATTATATATAATAGTGAGAAATAGAAAATGTAGGAAGTTCCCTGGCAGCCCATTGCATGCTTCCACTGCAAGGGGCACAAGTTCAATCCCTGGTCAGGGAAATAAGATCCCACATGCTACATAGCATAACCAAAAAAAAAAAAATTGCAAAAGTTTAGTTTTTACTTTTATGAAAGTTTGACCCCAGGGTTGGAGTCTACTAGGATTTATATGAAGCTCCATGGTGTCAAGGTCTCAGGGTCCTTCTAACTTGTTACTATACTGAACCTTCATCCCCAGGGCCACTTCATGGTGTGAGAAGGCTGCTTCATGTCCTGCCATCACATCCACTTTCCAGCCCAGAGAAAGAAAGAAAGAGAAAAAGAAAGACATACTCTTAGCTTTAAGGACACATCCCTAGTGTTGAACACCTCTCTTCTCTTTTACACTTTAACCAGAATTTTGTCGTATGTATTGGACTTCCCAGGTGACTCGGCAGTAAAGAATCCACTTGACAATGCAGGAGACATGGGTTAGATCTCTGGGTGGGGAAAATCCCCTGGGAGAGGAAACGGCAACCCACTCCACTATCCTTGCTGGAACATTCCGTGGAGCTTGGTGGGCTACAGTCCAAAGAGTCACAAAGAGTCAGACATGGCTGAACACACACACACACACACATTCTAGTTGCGGAGCATGGGCTCCATATGCACAGGCTTCAGGGGTTGTGGTGCATGGACTTAGTTACCTCAAAGCATGGTTGACCTTCCAAGACCAGGGACTGAACCCGTGTCCCCTGCATTGGCAGGTGAATTCCTAACCACGGGATCACCAGGGAAGTCCAGAGAAGCTGCCCCTTCTGAGGGGTTAATTCTCAAATGAAAAATGCTGCCAAATTCAACGTGAATGACAGATTATCTCTGGATTATGGTATAGTAATCATCTCTCAGTTCGGTTCAGTTCAGTCACTCAGTCGTGTCTGACTCCTTGTGACCCCATGGACTGCAGCACGCCACACCTCCGTGTCCATCACCAAATTCCCAAGCTTACTCAAACTCATGTCCATCAAGTTGGTGATGCCATCCAACCATCTCATCCTCTGTCATCCCCTTCTCCTCCTGCCTGCAATCTTTCCCAGCATCAGAGTCTTTTCAAATGAGTCGGTTCTTCACATCAAGTGGCCAAAGGATTGGAGTTTCAGCTTCAACATCAGTCCTTCCAATGAATATTCAGGACAGATTTCCTTTAGGATTGACTGGTTTGATCTCCTTGCTCTCCAAAGGACTCTCAAGAGTCTTATCTAACACCAAAGTTCAAAAGCATCCATTCTTTGGCACTCAGCTTTCTTTATAGTCCAACTCTTACATCCACACATGACTACTGGAAAAACCATAACTTTGACTAGATGGACCTTTGTCAACAAAGTAATGTCTCTACTTTTTAATATGTTGTTTAGGTTGGTCATAGTTTTTCTTCCAAAGAGCAAGCATATTTTAATTTTATGGCTGCAGTCACCATCTGCAGTGATTTTGGAGCCCAAGAAAATAAAGTCTCTCACTGTTTCCATTTGTTTTCCCATCTATTTGCCATGAAGTGATGGGACCAGATGCCATGATCTTGGTTTTCTGAATGTTGAGTTTTAAACCACCTTTTTCACTCTCTTTCATTTTCATCAAGAAGATTATTGCTATTTCCCCAGCAGTCTTGATTCCAGCTTGTGCTTCATCTAGCCCAGCATTTCTCATGATGTACTCTGCATATATGTTAAATAAGCAGGGTGACAATATACAGCCATGACGTAACTCCTTTCCTAATTTGGCACCAGTCTGTTGTTCCATGTCCAGTTCTAACTGTTGCTTCTTGACCTGCATACAGATTTCTCAATGAGGCAGGTCAGGTGGCCTGGTATTCCCATCTCTTGAAGAATTTCCTACAGTCTGCTGTGATCCACACAGTCAAAGGCTTTGGTGTCATCAATAAAGCAGAAATAGATGTTTTTCTGGAACTCTCTTGCTTTTTCGATGATCCAGCAGATGTTGACAATTTGATCTCTGGTTCCTCTGCCTTTTCTAAATCCAGCTTGAACATCTGGAAGTTCACGGTTCACATATTGCTGAAGCCTGGCTTGGAGAATTTTGAGCATTACTTTACTAGCATGTGAGATGACTGCATTGTGCAGCAGTTTGAACATTCTTTGGCATTAGTCTTCTTTGGGATTGGAATGAAAACTGACCTTTTCCAGTCCTGTGGCCACTGCTTTTCCAAATTTGCTGGCATATTGAGTGCAGCATTTTCACAGCATCAATCATCTTCCAGGATTTGAAATAGCTCAACTGGAATTCCATCACCTCCACTAGCTTTGTTCACAGTGATGCTTCCTAACGCCCACTTGACTTCAGATTCCAGATGTCTGGCTCTAGGTGAGTGATCACACCTTGGTAGTTATCTGGGTCATGAAGATCTTTTTTGTACAGTTCTTCTGTGTATTCTTGACACCTCTTCTTAATATCTTCTGCTTCTGTTAGGTCCCTATCATTTCTGTCCTTTATTGAACCCATCTTTGCATGAAATGTTCCCTTGATATCTCTAATCTTGAAGAGATCTCTAGTCTTTCCCATTTTATTGTTTTCCTTTATATCTTTGTATTGATCCCTGAGGAAGGCTTTCTTATCTCTCCTTGCTATTCTTTGGAACTCTGCATTCAGATGGGTATATATTTCCTTTTCTCCTTTGCCTTTTGCTTCTCTTCTTTTCACAGCTATCTGTGAGGTCTCCTCAGACAACAATTTTGCCTTTTTGCATTCCTTTTTCTTGGGGATGGTCTTGATCAGTGCCTCTTGTAAAGTGTCATGAACTTCTGTCCATAGTTCTTCAGGCATTCTATCAGATCTAATGCCTTGAATCTATTTGCCACTCCCATTGTATAATCATAAGGGATTTGATTTAGGTCATACCTGAATGGTTCGGACTATAAAGAAAGCTGAGCACCGAAGAATTGATGCTTTTGTGTGATGTTGGAGAAGAGTCTTGAGAGTTCCTTGGACTGCAAAGAGATCCAACCAGTCCATCCTGAAGGAGATCAGTCCTGGGTGTTCATTGGAAGGACTGATGTTGAAGCTGAAACTCCAATCCTTTGGCCACCTGATTCGAAGAGCTGACTCATTGGAAAAGACCCTGATGCTGGGAAAGATTGAGGGCAGGAGGAGAAGGGGACGACAGAGGATGAGATGGTTAGATGGCATCATCAACTCGATGGACATGGGTTTGGGTGGACTCTGGGAGTTAGTGATGGACAGGGAGGCCTGGTGTGCTGAGGTTCATGGGGTCGCAAAGAGCCGGACATGACTGAGCAACTGAACTGAACTGAACCATTTCCCCCACTTTATTCAATTAAAGTCTGAATTTGCCAATAAGGAGTTCATGATCTGAGCCACAGTCAGCTCCAGGTCTTGTTTTTGCTGACTGTATAGATCTTCTCCATCTTTGGCTGCAAAGAATATAATCAACCTGATTTTGGTGTTGACCATCTGGTGATGTCCATGTGTAGAGTCTTCTCTTGTGTTGTTGGAAGAGGGTATTTGCTATGACCAGTGCCTTCTCTTGGCAAAACTGTTAGCCTTTGCCCTGCTGCATTTGGTACTCCAAGGCCAAATTTGCCTGTTATTCCAGGTATCTGTTGACTTCCTACTTTTGCATTCCAGTCCATATAATGAAAAGGACATCTTTTTGGGGTGTTAGTTCTTGAAAGTCTTGTAAGTCTTCATAGAGCCATTCAACTTCAGCTTCTTCAGCATTACTGGTTGGGGCATAGACTTGGATTACTGTGATAGTGAATGGTTTGCCTTGGAAACGAACAGAGATCATTCTGTTGTTTTTGAAACTGCATCCAAGTACTGTATTTTGGATTCTTTTGTTGTCTATGAGGGCTCCTCCATTTCTTCTAAGGGATTCTTGCCCACAGCAGTAGATATAATGGTCATCTGAGTTAAATTCACCCATTCCTGTCCATCTTACTTCACTGATTCCTAAAATGTCGATGTTGACTCTTGCCATCTCTTATTTGAACACCTCCAATTTGCCTTGATCCATGGACCTAACATTCCAGGTTCCTATGCAATATTGCTCTTTACAGCATTGGACTTTGCTTCCATCACAAGTCACATCCACAACTAGGTGTTGTTTTTGCTTTGGCTCCAAGTTTTCATTCTTTCTGGAGTTATTTCTCCACTGATCTCCCGTAGCATATTGGGCACCTACCGACCTGGGGAGTTCATCCTTCAGTGTCCTATCTTTTGCCTTTTCATGCTCATCTCTAGGGTAGGAGAAAAACTGGGCTGACTGAGTTTGCTCTCATTTTAAAAGAATCATATAAGTTGGTCTTTTAGAAAAATGTAAGACTTTATACATATTTCATTTCTCTTGGACAGCTTAAATACAGGTTTGCCTATGACAAAGGACTTAAGCAAATTCTCATTTACCTTTTCCATTTTATGTGTCCATGATTGCACAATAAAATAAAATTTCCATTTTGGGGGGTAGTATATGCATAAGACAGCAAACACATATAATGAAATGTCACTGAGATAATTGTCTCAGTGCCTGTTTCCTGACTTAGTGGAATGAGCACTAAATCAGGAGTCAGAAGGCTGAGTTGTGTGGGCTGAGGGTGTGCTCTGGGCTCCAGCCGTCTTTTCTGCAAGATGAAGGTTTTGGCTTGATTACTGGCATCCTTCTAGCCCCAACATTTTCTGATGTACAAGGGAAAGTATTTGTTTACTGTTAGCCTTGTTTAGAAAGTAAATGAATAAGACTCAGAGCGTCACTTTTTTTTAGCTTATTTGTCCAGTTATCTTATCCAAGGATCTACTCCGTATGTTATAAATGACACAGAGGAAATCGTTCTGTGCCCAGACCATGACCAACGTTTCTAGACTGTGCCTTCACTGTAGGCTGTGTCTCCTGCACGCATTTTTAAACTCACAACGCTTTTCTTTAATTTGAAGTTTCCTATGGGTATACACTTCGGTGGACACTTAATATTAGGTAACAAGAGCTGTTTTCATTATGTATTCTCATACTGTTGTAAATGTTAGATTTAAAAAAAAAAACATGAAACACAGTGAACACTGAAAAACTGTTGCAGACAAGGAAATGAAAGGGCTCAGAGAAGGTTAGAGAAACCTATATTTCAGTCAACAAAGGCAAAGACTGAACATGTCTGGGGGAGTCGGCAACCCAGGCTCATCTCCAGCATCTCAGCTCTGTGGTTCAGTCTCTAAGTCTGATTTCTGTGATCCCATGGACTGCAGCACGCCAGGTTCTTCTGTCCTTCACTGACTCCCAGAGGTTTGCTTTCTTCCTCAAATAGTATAAAGAAGCAATGAATGCAGCTTCCCTTGTGGTTCAGATGGGAAAGCGTCTGCCTACAATGCAGGAGACCAGGGTTCAATCCCTGGGTTGGGAAGATCCTCTGGAGAAGGAAATGACAACCCACTCCAGTATTCTTGCCTGGAAAATCCCATGGACAGAGGAGCCCATGGGGTCGCAAAGAGTCAGACACAACTAAGCGACTTTACTTCACTTCAAATTTAAATAGTCCTGAATGTCCTTCATTTCTGTCCTTAATTTTGTTTAGAGTGGAGATTAGCTCCCTTAGGGCATTAAAAAGGGATGGTCTTCATTGGTGGCTTACAAACTCAGGGTGGTTTTTTTTTTTTTTATTTGATTGCTTGTGGCCATTTGTGATTCATCAGTACACTTAGAGGAGCCTTATTGCAACTTCCCAGAAATTCACTAATCATTAAAATTCCAGACTCTATTTTTTAAGTGAAAAAAATCATATCAGGGTAAAGTAACACGTTAGTTATGCTTTTTGCTTTGCTTTCTTTTTAATGGTGAAGATACTTATAAACAGAGAATGCATTAAGTGGAGATAACCAAACCTTTAGGTCAAGCATCACCTTCGATGCATTGTGGCAACTTATTGGCAGTGGAAAAAGAGATAAAATGCTCTTCTTAAGCTATAGAACAGGCTACCTAGTAACCACAGAATGATTAAGTTCTGTTCACAGAGATGTTTTCTCTTAATTGGACGAAAAGACTTAAGGATCACACCTGGGGAGCCATGGAGACGTATGATAGTTACTAGTCGGCTTAATACACGCAATTCTATGAGTGACTCTTCTCTAGTAGCAAGAAATCAGCTAAGCTCCCCCCAGAAGCCTAAACTGTAGGAAGGGACTTCCTTGGTGGTCCAGTGGTTAGGAATTCCCCTGCCAGTGCAGGTTCAATCCCTCATTTAGGAAGATCCCACATCCCACAGAGCAACCAGGTCCATGCCCGTAACTACTGAGCCCAAGTTCTCGAACCCATGAGCTGCAACTGCTGAAGCCACCACGGCTAGCGCCCACGGGCTGCAAAAAGAGAAGGCACCGCAGGGAGACGACCGAGTACCGCAGCTAGAGCAGCCCCCCTGCCCCCCCCAAGCTAGAGAGAGGCTGCCCGCAGCAACAAAGGCCTAGAACACCCCAAAATAAAATAAATAAATAAGCTTTTAAAAAATGTTTTTAATAATAAATAAACTGCAAGAAAAATAAAAACGGAACTGTGGAATGGAGCATAATAAAAAGTGCAGTGACCCCTGTGTAGTGTTACACAATGGACAATGATAATTTTCTACAGACAAGATGATGTTTGTGTTCAGATATCAGAGTTCTTTTTCCCGTGGGAACTCAAAACGGTCTTTTGGGATCGGTTTATCCTATTACCACCCTTTCTTGTCTTTTTTTTTTTTCTGTTAGGCTCATGTTGCTTTATTGAGAATTATGGTCATCACTGTTCTCTCCAGCTTTAACAATTAAATTAAGAAAAATCAAGTTATAGGTTGACAATGATGACCCTTTTTATTCATGAAGGGCCTTAAGATAATACAATAATTTCTTCCTGTGCTCAGGAAAGAATTCAGTATACATGTCACTATTATTGGAGAAGTTCTACCTTGGAGTCACATTTCAAAATGCTTTTCACTCCTTACACTCCTTGAGTAAGATTTGTAGGTTAATATTGCCTCCTGTGGCTTGGCTGTCTTCCTCACAGAGATGCAGTTTAAAACTTTCCTAAAGCCCCCTCTAGTGACAAACAGCAAATTAATCCATTACTTCATAACATTTAATACCACCAAGCTCTAAAGTTCCATTTTCTCATCTATTTATTAGATAAATGAATAAGCTACAGTATTTTGATTGAAGAATGGTTAAGAAATAGTCAATAGTTCGAATTTCCAAGGTTCCCACCAAAACCTAGGGGATTTTGAAATGAAAACCAACATCATTTTAAATTCCATTTCTTTTCTCTGCCCTGAAGGGTACACCTTAAAAAAAATCCTCTAAAAAATGTCCTTCATTTTTATCCTTAAGGGACATTAAAGATGAAAATACGTTTATAATTAGCCACCGAATGGGAAAAGATTATCTTGGCCTTTATCTCATGGTGTCTCCATTTCATTCACTGGATAATTTTTATTCATAACGCTGAGCATGACCAAACAGAGAAACATAAATTCTCTAAATTATGAAAGCAATGGTAATCTATAAAGATATAGATTAAGTGTAAATTTAATAATACAATGTTTTAAAATAATAATAAAATACAATAAACTATATAGTATATGAACTGGGCTATATATTATGGCATGTAATAATATATAGCTTACTTCATTTGTATCTCTTTTTCCAAAGAGCTTCAAACTCATCTAATTAAAAGTAGGCTTGATGAAACAATTAAATATGAGAAGAATAAAATCCTTGAGTCGTATGTGTCTGTGACCCCATGGACTGTAGACCACCAGGTTCCTCTGTCCATGGGATTCTCCAGCCAAGAGTTCTAGAGTTGGTTGCCTTTTCCTTCTCCAGGGCATCTTCCCAACCCAGAGATTGAACTCGTGTCTCTTATGTCTCCTGCATTGGCAGGTGGTTTCTTTAACTGCTAGCTCCACCTGGGAAGCCCATATAGAGTATATGTATTAGGCTATATATTATGGTATATAATAATACAGAGCTTATTTCATTTGTATCTCTATTTCCAAAGAGCTTCAAACTCATCTAGTTAAAAACAGGCTTGATTAAACCATTAAATAAGAGTAGAATAAAAGTCACCTGCATAATATAGGAAATTAAAGAGATAAATAGAAAAATAGGCTATGAATAGTTATTGCAGCTAAGCATAAGTCTTAGTTTTGAGCTGACAAGCTAAGACAAAAAGAAGAAAGTCAGTAAGAAAAGTAAATATACCAGTGCATTAAGGGAGAAAACTGCTTTCCTTCTAAAATACAGATAAACAAGCCTCTAGATATCAGTAACAAAAATATATCATTGGAATGATTTCTTAACAATGAGAAATTCACGTTTTAATATTCAACAAAAGGTCTCAGGAACATCTATGCTGCAAGGACATTGCAGTTGGTGGTGATTCTCCATTGGAAGTGTGTTCCTGGGAGTGACCTCAACAATAAACCCAGGCCAGCTGCATACATTTACCCGTGATCAGGGTTATCTCTGGGAAAAGCAACCAGAAAGGATCTTCTTTCTATTTTTTACACAGAGTGAAGACAAAGGATATTTAAATGAACTATCATAAAGGAACTCATGATAATATGTTCTCTGCCATGGTTGGAAAGAAAAGGACTCCATCGCGCACTTCTTGAAAGAACTGGAACAAAATACTTAAAAATCATGAAGTGAGGATGGTTTCAGTTGCAGTTGGCTACCGAGCAATGTCGTCTTCACAGCCCTCATTTTGCTGTCTCTCGATAGTGCAGCCCCTTTCCTTTTGGAAGCCAAAATTTACTTTTGACACCCAACGCCCACTCTCACAAGGGAAACTGGCATGACCCCTGAGTGAGTCAGGTCACTCTCTGTGTGGCCTCTCCCAGGGCTGTTTGCCCTTTATGCTTCAGTTCTAATTCAATTTAACAAATGCTTACTGGGGGTCTAGTATATGCAAGATATTTTCCAGATGCTAGTACTGGAATAAAAGGCTTCCTGTTCTTAGCGACTTCAAGCATTAATGAGTAGGTAAGGCAAGAGTGTCTTTGTTCTCGAGGTAACACCTGACTCTCTGCCCCTCACTTCAGTTCAGTCGCTCAGTCATGTCTGACTCTTTGCGAGGGCAGCAGAGTCCGTGGGCTGCAGCACAGCCCCGTACCCCTGGGTACCCTGCCCCTGTATCCTTCTAAATGACTTTTTGTCGTTGGGGCCACAGAACCGTCACACACTTCCCCATTTCTCAGTTCTGGATCTAATTTTCTCCTTTCCCTGGAGTCTTAGAAAATCAGGAATTCAGGTGAATTTCTGACTATAGATACCCCTTTCCTTTTCATAATATTCCTAATTTACTCCTTTGTGCCTGAATTACCCTTCTGAGACAAAAGTCTTAAAAGAGAGAAAACTGTGATTTGCTGAACATCTTCTGCCAGGCATTGCACCTGTTAATCCTTACAACTCCAAAGTTAGTAGCATCTTTTACATCTTAGACAAGAGGGGCTTCAGGCCTGGAGAGGTTTACAAAGCAACTCGAGAGATGCAGGAACTAATTGCAGCAGAAAACTCACAATTATGTTCCACACATCTGCCCTCAAAGACAGGACTTTTGCCATTACAGAAGAGATGCTGGTGGGGGTTGGCGGTGCAATTTCGCGTCTCAGAGGACCTTTGGCAACAGCTGGGAACCTTTCCTGTCACAGCCAGGGGTGGAAGAGGTGGGCTGCTACTGCCATGCCGCGCGCAGAGGTCAAGGCTCGCTGCTAAACACCCTGCACTGCTTACGACAGCCCAACAATCATGCATCCAGGCCCGAATGTCCGTAGACCCGCTGCGGAGGACACGTTACAGAACACTGCCTGGTCCCAGTCTATCCTCACGTCCAAGGATTCAAACGTTAACTCCTTCGAAATTAAACAAATTGTGGAAAGACACGGATAGTTCAACGCCTTGTTCATGTTACAACTCTCTTCCATCATAAAGGGAAACTGAGGACTTAAGCTTTTAAAAAAGGCGGAAGGTGGTGGTGGAAGAGGAGGGGGTGGGGGGAAGTTCAGGAAGCAGAAAGGAAATGCAAACTGATTACTGGGGTTAAGAATTAAGATAATGTGTAGATGCTTTCCATTCCCAGGATTTTCACTAATCCAAATGTTCAAGTACTGTTGCTTGTACATTTAATTATTTTGGGCTTCCCTGGTGGCTCAGATGGTAAAGCTTCTGCCCGCAATGCGGGAGACCCGAGTTCGATCCCTGCGTCGAGAAATGCAAACTGATTATTGGGGTTAAGAATTAAGATAATACGTATTTTCATAGCCAGGATGTTCACTAATCCAAATGTTCAAGTACTGCTTGGAAATCTAATTATCTGGAGCTGGTTAAATGTTACCCTGAGCTCAACCGGGACCCAGGGGACACGGACGCCCGATGAGGCCGGCTTGTCTTCCCGCTCGTCCCGCAGCGACAAGGCCTGCCAGGTGCCGGGGGCGGAGTCCCGGCGGGCAGCAGAGCCGCAGAGCCGCAGGCCAGCGCTTCGCCCCGGCGTCCTACAGTCCTCCGCTCCCCTCTAACCCAGAGGGCGGGGCCACGGGGCGCGTCCCTGTGAGATGACGTCACAATCCGGCGCCTCGGGGCCCGCCCTCAGCCGCCCGCCGCGCGTCAGGCTCCGGCTGCTGCGCCGCCCCGCCCTCCGGCTCTCTTTTCGCCGAGCCTCTGCAGCGGGGAGCCGTGTCGGCCCCGGGAAGGGCCGAAGGGGACGCCCCAAGTCCCCGCGGTGTGGCCGCAGGAGGACCCGAGCATGGACGCCAGCCGGAGAGGTAAAGGGCGGCCGTCGCGGACTCCCGCCGGGTGCCCGGCCCCCTCAGGTGTGGGGTCGGTGTCGCGGCGGCGCGCGCGCGCTCCCGGGCCCCTGCCGAGTTGCCACCGACCCCTCCACAAGCTGTCTAGGCCTCTCGCCGCCGAGGAAGCCCTGCGTGCGGGCTCCCCAGGTGCGCTCCTTGGCTCAGAGTTTGTTACCCCGGCTCCGGGAGGCCCTGTCCCCCTCAGGTCGGGGTCGGAGGCAGACCAAGCAGATGTGGCCTTTGGAGTCAGACTGAACCCCGAACAAAGTCTACACCCCCGCCCCAGCCCCCTGCACTTAAGGGTGGGCTTCGGTCTCTTCATATCGAACGTGGTGGTAAAAAACACCCATGTCTTGGAGCTCTTGAGGATTAAATGCAGATAATACCTACAAAGCTCTCGGCACACTGTTACTTAGGAAATACAAAATCCTCCGTACGGTAACCACGCCCCCCAGCCCCGCCCCAAACTACACGGCAACCCAGGAATTCGCCAACTTCCGGGTGAATATTGATTGCCTAGGAATCGTGTTAAAAATGCAGGGCTTGACGGAGGGGCAGAGATGACGCATTTCGAATGAGCTTCCAAATGATGTAGTGTTGCTGGCTACAGTTTCAGTAGCAAAGGACTAATCCATTTTCACTATGTATACTTGGACTTGACCAAATACTCTGGGTTAAAATGGGCATCACTGTGGAACAGTACGAACCATGTAACTTGAAATCTCTAGGAGTCAGCCCAACCCACATAGTTTGCATCTAAACATTTTGTGAGCAAGGCAGATAAGGCGGTCTTCAGACTTCTCCCTATTCAGTGTTCCCATCTATTTTAAATTTAAATTAAATTTAATTTAAATTATACCTTTAAACCAAGCTGCCAGATGGTTCCTAGCAATGTCTTGCTTTGCATACAAGTGTGCCTTTATTATGTAATCATGGATCAAAATAAGTGCTGTTCTGAATGGAGGAGATAACTATTCATTGATCAGCAAGCTGTATTTTCTGACAGTTTACCATCTAAGTTCCAGAAAAAGCAAACAAAAATACGTTTATGGTTTTCAAAAGTTTTACCACAGAAGCTAACATGACTTGCTGTATACTGGAAACTTCCGAAATTATCTCGAGTTTTCATGCACAAAACATCTTGTACGTTGATTTCATGGAGAATAAACTAAAAAGATCATAAAAAACTTGCCAAGGTCCCAGTAAGTAACACAGCAGACTTTCAATCCAGATGTGATAAAGCAAAACCTTAGAGCAACTTAACTATCTCATGATAGAAATGGGAGCATGGGAAAGGATATATGTAAAAATTAGAGTATCATAGACTTAGTCTATTTGTTAATTAGGTTGTTTTTAAAATCAGGTTTATGGGAATCCACTGGTGGTCCAGTGGCTAAGACTGTGCTTCCACTGCAGGGGGTGTGAGTTTGATCCCTGGTCGGGGAACTAAGATCCCACATGCTGTGTAGTGCAGGCGAAAATAAACAAACAAACAAATAAATAAAATCAGGTTCATGTAAAAAAAGTAAAAAGGTTTCTGTTTTATAACTTATCCAATTTAGCTCCATTTTTAGGACATTATATAATGTATAGTATCAAACATTGCTTTTTATTGAGCTTTTAAGGAAAATGTAATACTCAACAGAGATCTGGGGTAATTGTTAATGGAAAACCATAAATAAATTTAGCTAGAGCTAAAATACTTAACCAGACATGGAACAATGAACTGGTTTAAAATTGGAAAAGGAGTAAGACAAGACTGTATATGGTCACACTGCTTATTTAATTTATATGCAGAGTTTTTGAAGTCCAAAGTCCCTACCTCAGAATTTTATGGTATTGGCAATAGGACCCTTAAAGAGGTAATAAAGTTAAAATGAGATGGTTAGAGTTGCCCTAATCCCACTTGGGGGCTTCCCAGGTAGTGCTGAAAGTGAAAGTGTTAGTCACTCAGTCACGTCTGGCTCTTTGGAACCCCATGGATTACATAGCCCACCAGGCTCCTCTGACCATGAAATATATGCAGAGTATATTACGTGAAATGCCAGGCTGGATGAATCACAAGCTGGAATCAAGATTTCTGGGAGAAATAACAGCCTCAGATATGCAGATGATACCACTGTAATGGCAGAAAGTGAAGAGAAACTAAAGAGTCTCTTGATGAGGGTGAAAGAGAAGAGTGAAAACTCAACATTCAAAAAACTGATATCATGGCATCTGGTCCCTTCACTTTATAACAAACAGAAGGGAGGAAAAATATAAGCAGTGACAAGTTTTTTTGGGCTCCAAAATCACTGTGAATGGTGACTGCAGTCATGAAGTTAAAAGATGCCTGCTCCTTGGAAGAGAAGTTATGACAAACCTAGACGGTGTATTAAAAAGCAGAGACATCATTTTGTCGACAAGGGTACATATAGTCAAAGCTATGTAGTCATGTATGGATGTGAGAATTGGACCATAAAGATGGTTGAGTGCTGAAGAATTCATGCTTTCAAATTGTGGTGCTGGAGAAGACTCTTGAGAGTCCCTCGGTCTGCAAGGGAATCAAACCAATCAATCCTAAAGGAAATCAACCCCAAATATTATTGGAAGGACTGATGCTGAAGTTCCAATACTTTGGCCACCTGATGTGAAGAGCTGGCTCAGTGGAAAAGACCCTGATGCTGGGAAGGAAGGAAAGCAAAAGGAGAAGGGGACAACAGAGGATGAGATAGTTGGATGGCATCACTGACTCAATGGACATGAGTTTGAGCAAGCTCCAGGAGATGGTGAGGGACAGGAAAGCCTGACATGCTGCAGTCCATGGGGTCGCAAAGAGTTGGACATAATTTATCGACTGAGCAACAAAATTGCACTTCTTAAATTGATTACATTTCATTACCTTTGATGATTTTAAGAGCTCAAGGTACTAAGACATCTAAAGTTATTTATCTTTTGTCATTTATTGTCTTGACACTGTGCTCTCTAACTTCTCTGTATAGACCTGCTTTTTCTTTTTCTGTGAACTGTAGGGAAACACACATTCATTAGGAAGGAACTTGGAAGGAAGAAACTGCATACAGGGAATAAACTACATACTTCTTAGCCTGTTTCATATGATATAATAGTAGCATGGAGCATGATTTGAGTACTGAGCAATTTATATTGATCAGGACAGTGTAATGGTTAAGACTCAGGAGCCAGACTGCTGAGGTCTTGGGCAAATGACATGCTTTACCTCTTTGTGCTTCATCTATACAGTGGACTGACTTCCCTGGTGGCTCAGATCGTAAAGCATCTGCCTACAATGCGGAAAACCCAGGTTCAATCCCTGGGTCGGGAAGATCTCCTGGAGAAGGAAATGGTAACCCACTCCAGCATTCTTGCCTGGAAAATCCCATGGACGGAGAAGCCTGTTAGACTACAGTCCATGGGGTCCCAAAGAGTTGGACATGACTGAGCAACTTCACTTTCACTTTCTTTCACTTATACAGTGTGAATAATGATAGTACCAATCTCATAGGATTGTTTTAAGGATTAAGTGAGTTTCTAACTACAGAGTGGTTAAAACATTGCCAGGTACACTTAGCGGTATTCAGTAAGTGAATACAAGTGAAGAAATCCAACTCAAATTGATTTAAGCAAAAGTGGGAATTTTTGAGCTCCTGTGGGAAAAAGTCTAGGGAGGGTAGAGCTTCAAACATGCTTATATCCCAGTGCTCAAGCAGTGTTACCAGGGATCTTCCTTGGTCTTGGTTCCACTTACCTCTGTGTAAGTTCCCTTCTCAGACAGATTACCATTGTGTAGTGTCACGCCTGTTTATGTTCTAGGGATTTCCTAATAGTTCCAGTGAAAGTCCCAGGACTGTGTCTCATTGTCTGGACTTGGGTCACATAGACCTTGCTGATTTAGTCAACATAACTGGCCAGTTTGGGATGATATGCCCACCTCCGACAGTGGGATCCTCTTGAACCAACTAGGCTAAGAGAGGGGAGGAGTGGTTCCTCAAGCAGGTTGAGGTCCTGTTTTCCTCAAAGGGGCGCTGGATTCTGGGCAGGCAAAAAGTCAGCAGTTTTTTCCTCTGGAGAAATAAGATTTGTTTGAGACTTTGGTGGTTAGTTTTCTTCTTTTATATTTCTATATACTCCTTCATGACTATCTTTACTACCAACTCAAGTGTTACCACCTTGACTTCTCTTGTCCTAAATAAGTTAATGTTTTTCCTTCTTGCTCTCTGACTTACAATGTAGACAGAGCTTCTTGGATATTCTTATTTCAGGTGGTTTTTTTGTTTGTTTTACTCTGTTTAGCAGGATTTGTTCTAGCATCCTGGATTTTAGTTCTGCTGTCTCGATACCTGTTTTTCTGTTTTCAGACATCCATATTTCTTTGAGGCTTTGACTGTTTCTTCCCCACACCTTTATAACTTATAAAGCAGACTGGCCATTTACCCATTTAAAATATGTCTTGGGATACACTATATTTTGCTTGTTGATATTTTGCTTGTTGAATTCCATTAAACTCTGTACAAAAAAGATCTTCACAACCCAGATAATCACGATGGTATGATCACTCACCTAGAGCCAGACATCTGGAATCTGAAGTCAAGTGGGCCTTAGGAAGCATCACTATGAACAAAGCTAGTGGAGGTGGTGGAATTCCAATTGAGCTATTTCAAATCCTGGAAGATGATGCTTTGAAAGTGCTGCACTCAATATGCCAGCAAATTTGGAAAAGTCAGCAGTGGCCACAGGACTGGAAAAGGTCAGTTTTCATTCCAATCCCAAAGAAGAGTAATGCCAAAGAATGTTCAAACTGCTGCACAATGCACTCATCTCACATGCTAGTAAAGTAATGCTCAAAATTCTCCAAGCCAGGCTTCAGCAATATGTGAACTGTGAACTTCCAGATGTTCAAGCTGGTTTTAGAAAAGGCAGAGGAACCAGAGATCAAATTGCCAACATCTGCTGGATCATCGAAAAAGCAAGAGAGTTCCAGAAAAACATCTATTTCTGCTTTATTGACTATGCCAAAGCCTTTGACTGCGTGGATCACAATAAACTGGGTAATTCTTCAAAAGATGGGAATACCAGACCACCTGACCTGCCTCTTGAGAAACCTACATGCAGGTCAGGAAGCAACGGTTAGAACTGGACATGGAACAACAGACTGGTTCCAAATAGGAAAAAGAGTAGTCAAGGCTGTATATTGTCACCCTGCTTATTTAACTTATATGCAGAGTACATCATGAGAAACGCTGGACTGGAAGAAGCACAAGCTGGAATCAAGATTGCCAGGAGAAATATCAATAACCTCAGATATGCAGATGACACCACCTTTATGGCAAAATTGAAGAACTAAAGAGCCTCTTGATGAAAGTGAAGGAGGAGAGTGAAAAAGTTGGCTTAAAACTCAACATTCAGAAAACTAACATCATGGCATCTGGTCCCATCACTTCATGGCAGATAGAGGGGAAACAGTGGAAACAGTGTCAGACTTTATTTTTCTGGGCTCCAAAATCACTGCAGATGGCGATTGCAGCCATGAAATTAAAAGATGCTTACTCCTTGGAAGGAAAGTTATGACTAACCTAGACAGCATATTAAAAAGCCAGAGACCTTACTTTGTCAACAAAGATCCATCTAGTCAAGGCTATGGTTTTTCCATTGGTCATGTTTGGATGTAAAAGTTGGACTGTAAAGAAAGCTGAGCACTGAAGAATGGATGCTTTTGAACTGTGGTGTTGGAGAAGACTCTTGAGAGTCCCTTGGACTGCAAGGAGATCCAACCAGTCCATCCTAAAGGAGATCAGTCCTGGGTGTTCATTGGAAGGACTGATGCTGAAGCTGAAACTCCAATACTTTGGCCACCTGATGCAAAGAGCTGACTCATTGGAAAAGACCCTGATGCTGGGAAAGAGTTAGAGCAGGAGGAGAGGGGGATGACAGAGCATGAGATGGTTGGATGGCATCACCGACTCAATGGACATGGGTTTCGGTGGACTCCGGGAGTTGGTGATGGGACAGGGAAGCCTGGCATGCTGCAGTTCATGGGGTCACAAAGAGTCAGACATGACTGAGCAACTGAACTGAACTGAACTGTAACTCAGCCTTCCTATCTTGGAGGTCACCCCTCAAAACACAGTTACTTTTGGGGGACAGAAGTTGTTTTGTGATGAAGTATATATCTAGTTTTCTGACAGCCCATCTTGTCTGAAAGGTGAGACACTGACGTTAGGGGAGATATTAGTTTTCCGTACCCCAGTGTTTGTTACAGCACTATTTTACAACAGCTAGGACATGGAAGCCACCTAGATGTCCACTGACAGATGAATGGATAAAGAAGCTGTGGTATATATATATACAATGGAATATCATTCAGCCATAAAAAGGAACACATTTGAGTCAGTTCTAATGAGGTGGATGAAACTAGAGTTTGTTACACAGAGTACAGTAAATCAGAAAAACAAATTTTGTTTACTATTGCACATAATATGGAGTCTAAAAAGATGGTACTGATGAAATTATTTGCAGGGCAGCGTGGAGACACAGACATAGAGAACAGGCTTGAGGACGTGGCTGGTGGGGGGAGGAAGGAGAGGGTGGGATGTGTGGAGAGAGTACCGTGGAAACATACGTTACCATATGTGAAATGGAGAGCCAGTGGGGTTTGCTGCATGACAGGGAGCTCCAGCCAGGGCTCTGCGACGACCTGGAGGGTGGGGTGGGGAGGCGCACATGAGGGAGCGTGTGCGCACCCCTGGCTGGCTCCTGCTAATGTTTGGCGGTTCACAGTTCTGTATAGCGATGATCCTTCAATTAAACAATAAATGTAAATAAAAATATAAAATAAATATAAATAGAAAATTAAATATAAGATGTATAGGTAGAATCCAAGCAGGATGGTAAGTGGATTAGACTAGATGAAGCTTAAGACATTTTTAATCATTAAGTTCTGACATTTTTATGTACTTTTACGTAATAATTTTATAGTATATAATTTTATAAATTACTAAAGTACTCTGAGAGGATTACTTTCTGAAAATTATTTTTAAGGACTGACCAGCCTTTGATTAACTAAAATAGTTAATATGTATATATATAAATTCAAAATCTTGTTGATTGTATCTCAAAATCATTTAAAAACCAATAGGTCAGTGATTTACAGAATAAAGTCAGTACATCCTCAAGTAACATAATTTATGTGTTTATCATTTTATCCAGTGAAACTTAAGTCTCAAGGCAGAACTTTTTAAAAAATAATTTATTTTCTTAAAAGAGAAAGCCTTTTATCTATGGCAACAGGATTTTTATGTGATATATTATTGCTGGTTAGTATTGAATTGATTGAATAAATTTTAAACAATTTTGGTAAAAAGCTTATTATTTTTTATGTGTTCAATAATGTCTTTGTGAAAGTTCTGTTTGATTTGTCCTAATTCATGTTTTTTTTTGTTAAAAGTCAGAGCAACCTCTGTCCTTCCCACATTTGGTCCATCATGCCTATTTAAAGGACACTTGGGCACCAAAAGTAATGGTAAGTGAGGTACTTAAAATGGTACAAGATGGTTAAAAGGTTGACCAGCAGTGTTTCCTTATTTGTAAATGACGTAGCTTGGTGAGAAAAGGCTTCATTTAGTCAGTGTTTGAGCTTCACACTCTGCTGTGCTGTGCCCGCTCGTGTGCTGCCCTTCACGGCCCTGTGGACCGTCGCCCACAGGCTCCTCTGTCCGTGGGATTCTCCAGGAAAGGGTACTGGGGTGGGCTGCTGTTTCCCCCTCCTCATACTACCACTAGAATTAAATATTGCAAGAATTCCTGAGACGAGAGAGTGTGGGAGTCCATCCTGCCCTAGATGTGGCCCTGGTCACCTTCTGCCCCCTGCAGCAGCTCCAGTCCAGCTCTTCTGTTGCTGGCAGACTGCCCTGGCTGAAGTCTTGCCTTCCTTGTTAAACTGGTGATTAGCAGGTGATTAAAGACACAGCCCTGAAGAGGAAAGCCAGGCAGAGAAAGAGAGCACTTAAAAAATCCATTTTGTACCTGGAACAAACACTTGTCCAGTTGGGCCTCTTTATCCAGTTGGGATATCTGGATCCTCTGAAAGGAATATCTATATTCTCTAAGATGTTCTCTAAATCTCTCTTCTCTAAGATCTAACATCTTAAGATGTTTTCACATTTTAAGGACTTTAAATTTTAATGTACATTTTAAATATTTTATAATTATAGCTTACAATGTTTAAGCCTGGGTTTTGGGTCAAAATAATTGGAAGTCTTTTTTTCCTTATTTACATGGAAAAATATGATGCTGATCCTACACATGGGAAAGAATAATCATTTTCAATTACTCATTTATTTCTTGATAATAAAGTATATATACACATAGAGCCAGAATCATAAACTTTGAAAAATAATTTTTAAATAAAAATTTTGAACTAGCTTTAAAAGATACCTACATAGAAAAACAGGCTGAAAAGCAGTATGTCATTTACTAACTTTTTCTTAAAAAGAATATGTGTGCAGAGCTGGTATAGGAACAGTGATTGTAAGTATGAGATTGCTTTGGTTCACATCTAAACTACATCCTTTATCAGCTGTGTGACCTTGATGACTTTACATCCCTATTCCTCAGTTTTCACATCTGATGATAATGACTAAATGAGTTATTACATGTAAAGAGCTTAGAACAATATATGCATTGTACCTATTCAAGAAATGTTTTTAGCGGTAGTTGTAGGATCAGTGTCAAGGTTATCATTATTGCATATACTTTTATTATGCATAGAATTTTCTTAGACGTATACATTAAAGAAATAGCAAAGTTTACTTCTGGGAGACAACACTTAGGGTCAGAGCAGGAAATTCACTACTTTTCAGTGTCTGTGCCATTTTAGCTGTGATTTTTTTAAACTACATGCATGTATTATTCTCAAAAACTGTTTAATATTTTTAAAAGTTATGCCTGTGTTTATGTTTATATCTTATATGTTTATACTTGTATATGCATGCTTAATTCTAAGATTTAACAGTTTAGATGAGGTCAAGAAGTTTAATGTCATCTAATTTCTTTGTGATTGTACTTGTCTTAAAGTTGTCCTAATACTTCAAAAGAATGCAGTAAACTGATTTGTAGGTCTTGTTTTCAGATATAAAATTAGAAATTTTCATCTCAGAATAGAATCTTCACCTGTAGGATTTGTTTGATTTCCCAGACCAGTGAATTCGAATGTTAACCATGATACCATTATTTTATCATCAGGCAGGCAGCTAAACATTTTTAGTTATGAGGTTGAGAGCTGTCAATAAGAAATAGTTTTGTAAATGTAATGGTAGATCATCCTCCACAGTCTCTTACCAAAACTCTCAGGCTTGTGAAACTTAGGAAGATTAGAACCCAGAGTAGTCAGTAGCTCGTCAGGTATCGTTGCAGGATGACGGCTAGGACACACTCAGCATCACAGATACAATGCCAGTATCTCCATGGTTAAAGTTCAGAACATTTTATAAAAATGTACTTAATAATGAGTAACTTGTTTATCTCATGATGATTTTTTAATTAATTTTAAATATATAATGATTAAATGTGTTTTAATTTTTAGCTTTTTGCACTGACTCCTCCTCTGTCAGACTAAGTACCCTCCAACTGGTCAAGAATCACATGGCTGTTCACTATAATAAAATACTTTCAGCCAAAGGTAAACATGTGCAAATGTTACTTTCTGTATCCAGTTTAAACCCTTCCCAGCTTCACTTCTAAATTTGTGTTAATGTGTAGTGAAAACGAATACATTATATACCAGTGGGTTTGTGCTTGGTGTAGTAAAGTACTAACTACAGATTCTATACACCTAGCAAATTCGGAATGCCATTTATTAACTGTGTTTGAATATAATGTCTCTGTTGTTTCATTTTACCTGTGTTATTGCTAATATATTTTTGTAATTAGATGCTGATCTTAATACTGTGATTAGACAGTAACTTATGATCTGTTCTTTTTAACCCATTCATTCTTTTACGTATTGTCTATAGTGGCTTTTGTACTAAAAGGCAGAGTTGACTAGTTGTGATGAGGCTCTGTGATCCTGCAAAGCCTGAAGAATTTACTGTCTGTCCTTTTACAGAGCACGTTCACTGGCTCTCGGTACAGACCATTTCATCATTTCACCAAGAACTTCTCCTTGGTCCTTTGCAGTCACTCTCTTCCCTCCAGTTCCCGGCAACCACTGATCTCCTTTCCTTACTACAGTTTTGCCTTTTCTAGAATTTCATATAAGTGCAATTATACTATATGTATCATTTTGGATCTGACTTATTCAGTTAGTTAACACTCTTGAAACTAATCCATGGTCAGTATTTCTTTCTTGTTATTGCTAAGTAGTATTCCATTTAATGAATATAGCATAGTTTGTTTATCAAAGTTCACCAGTTGGTGGACATTTGGGTTATCTTGACTCACTTTTGGCTATTAGGAATAAAGCTGCTGTAAACATTCATATAGAATCTTTGACCCTGTGTTTCCTTTTCCCTTGGATAAATTTATTTACTAGGAGTGGAACTGTGGGGTAATACAGTAAGTGTTATGTTTAACTTTATAAGAAACTGCCAAACTGTTTTCCAAAGTGGCTGTCATTTTTCATTTCCACCTCTTCCACATCCTCACCAACACTTCCTATTGGCAGTCCTTTTTTAGCCACTCTGTGGCTGTGTAGTGGTATCTCATAGCATTTTAGTTTGTATTTCCCTAATGCCTGATGATGTTAAGCAGCTTTTTTTCCTTTTTTTTTTTTAAGTTGAAGTATAGTTGATATACAATAGTATGTTAGTTCAGATGTACTACATAGTGATTTGACATTTGCTTATGCTCTGAAATGATCAGCAAGGTAAGTCTACTAACCATCTGTCCCCATAAAAAGTTAATTACTGTATTATTGACCCTTTCCCTTATGCTATATATTACTTACTTGCAGCTTGCTTATTTCATAGAAGGAGGCTTGTACCTTTTAATCCCCTTCACTTATTTTGCCCCACATTCTCAGCTTCCTCTTTTTTGCCAACCTCATTTACTCTCTGTATCTGAATCTTTTCATTTTGTTTGTTTTTCAGGTTCCACATATAAATGAGATCATACTGTATTTGTCTTTTTTGTCCAGCTTCTTTCACTTCTAATAATACCCTCTAGATCCATTCATATTATAGCAAAACACAAAATTTCACTTTTTGTAGCCAAGTAATGTTCCATTGTGTATATATACCACACCTTGTTTTTTCATCCATCTGTCAAAAGATACTTAGATTGCTTCTATATCTTGGTTATTGCAAACAATGCTGCAGTGAACATAAGCATATAGCTTTCCAAGTTAGTGTTTTAATTTTCTTCAGATAAATTCTCAGAAGTGGAGTTACTGACTCATATGGCAGTTCTGTTTTTAACTCTGAGGTGCCTCCTCACTGTTTTCCGTAGTGACTGCACCAGTTTACAGTCCCACCAGCAGGGCATGAGGGGGTCCCTTTCATTGAGCAACTTTTCTTACTCTTATTTCCCATCTGTGTGTCGTCTTTGGTGAAATATCTATTTAAATCTTTTGCCCATTTTTTAGAAAATGGGTTGCTTGTCGTCTTAGTATTAAGTTGTGAGAGTCCTCTTTATATAAATACAGTTCTGTTTCAGATACCTGTTTTGCAAATATTTTCTCCCAGTCTGTGATTTGTCAATTCATTTTCTTTATTTTTTAATATGAAGTAAGTTTAGACTTAATAGGAAAGTTGCAAAAATAGTACAGGATGTCACAGAAACCCTTCACCTAGCTTTCTCTGATATTAAGATCTATAGCTATATTACAATTATTAAAACCAGAAAATTAATATTGACAGCATACTATTAACTGTAGACCTTATTTGAATTTCACCAGTTTTTCACCAATGTCTTTTACAGAATTTTTTATCATTTGAAGAACTAAAGTTTTTAAAATTTTGTTTAAGTTTTAGCTCCTACATTAAGTTTATAATCCATTTTGAATTAGTTTTTGCATGGGGCATTATATAAGGATCAATTTTTATGCCTAAAAATAAGTGCCTTTTGTTGAAGAGATTGTCCTTTCCCCGTGGATTTGCCTTGGCACTTTTTAAAAGATAATTGACCATATGCAAGGGTCTGTTTCTAGACTTACTTTTCAGTTCTGTTGATCTGTATATGTCTGTTACAACACCACACTGCCATGGTCACTATAGCATTACAGTGAGTCTTGAAATCAGATGATGTCGCTGCTCTCATTTTGCTTCTTTTTCTCAAGATTGTTTTGGGACTCCAGTTACTATGTTAAGTGAATGATACAGGTAGGTGAAGTCAGTGATGCTCAATACATTTGTTTTCCGATGTTCACGCTTTCATTTTGAATAGTTTACTTTGCTGTGTTTTCAAATTCACTAATGTTTCCTTCTGCAGTATCCAATGAGCTGTTAATCCCAACCAGTGTGTTTTTTATCAAGGATATTTTTCATCTCTAGAAAATATCAAAACAAGGAACTTCAAGTTTTGGAACTTCTGTGATTTTCACTTTTCATAGTTGTTGTCATTTGTAAATATTAAGAGTAGTATTAAAACAGCTGATTTCTCTCTTTCAGCTGCAGTAGACTGCTCAGTTCCACTAAGCATGAGTGCCAGCATCAAATGTAAGTAATTTTTAACATACCACCTTTTTAAAAAAAATTATGGTGAATTGCACACACAACTTAAAATTTACCTTCTTAACCGTTTTTAAGTCTACAATTCATTGACGTTAAGTGCATTCTTCTTGTGGTGCAGCCATAACCACTGTCCATTCCAGAATTCTTTTCGTCTTGGCAGAACTGAAACTCTGCCAAGTTTGTTGTGATCGGTGTATACAGGGCAACAGCAAGAAGAGCTGCGTAGCTGGTGTGAAATAAACCAGCTGAAGAGTGACAGGTGATGAGGTCATTGAGATAGGTCAGAGAGATGCAGACCACCAGGGCTTGGCCATTTGCAAGCGCTTGGGCTTGCACTGTAAATGGCATTGGAAGCCGTGAGAAGGTCTTGGGCAGAGGAAGAGGACTGGCCAGTTTAAAAGTATTTGTCTGCCTGGTAAGCTGAGAGTAGTCTACAAGGGGCAATGGTAAAAGCAGAATGACAGTTGGGAAACAGTAATTCAAATGAGAAGTACTGGTGACTTGAATCAAAGTGCTTGTAAGTCGGTGTGTGTGTGTGTGTGTGTGATGTCTAGAAGAACTGCAAAGATTATCATCACCACATTGAAGTATAGTTAATCATTACTTTGTGTGTAACATAGCTGATGTACATTCTAAGCAATACAAACTTTCTTAGAAACAGGCTTTATAGACATATTTTCAAAAAGAAATAAGTCTCTGGTTTTGAATCATCTCTGTTTTTATAGTCTTCTGTCAAAGCAGACAACTGAATTGATGATTTCAGTCATTTCTGAACTAGGATATCTCTATACTTTGTTGAATTGTTTAAGTAACTCCATATTCTAATGCATTAGAAAGAAAGGCTTTCCTTTTTATGTTTCTAGTTTTGGCTGTGCGGGGTCTTCGTTGCTGTGCGTGGGCGTTCTCCAGGTGCAGTGAGCAGAGGCTGTCCTTAGCTGGGTGCCCGGGCTCCCCTTCGCTTTGCTTTCCCCTGCTGTGAGCGAAGGCTCCGGAGGTGGGCTGTCGTCATGGCGCCTGGGCTCAGCTGCCCTGCTGCATGTGGAACCGTCCTGGGCCAGAGACTGAACCCGTGTCGTCTGCCTCAGCAGGCAGAATCTTAACCATTGGACCACCAGAGGAGTTCCAAGAAAGGCTTTACCTTTTATAGCAGTTTTATTGACAAATAATTTTCATACCATAGAATTCATGGATTTTTACTAAGTTTACAAAATTGTGCAGTCATCACTACAAACCAGTTTTAGAATATTTTCATCATCTTAGGAATTAAAAAGCATATGTTAAATTTTAAATTTTACATGAAAATACAAGTCATTTAATTTATGGTTAGCCTTAAATTTTTTATTTTTGGCTGCACTGGTTCTTCATTGCTTTGTGCAGACTTTCTTTTGTCATATAAAACTTAAATTTTTATAGCATATGATGGTATTGACAATATTTCATTTGTAGGGGAGTATAAACTCTGCATTTCTAGCCTTTGTATCTCTCTGTCTTCTAGCAGTTGTTCCCTTAAGCGCTTAAGGCTTAATCAGTTTGTCATATCTTGTTTGTGCTCTTTAAATAGTTAATACATTTGAAGTTTCAGAAAACCATGTGGATTTTTATTTACATATCAGTAGTGTAAACATTTTTAGCAAGGAAAAAAGTACTCTTTCTTAGTCTTCAATCATCAAAAAATTAATTTTTCTATTTTACTCTGTATTTCAAAAGAATTTTTTCCCCTCAGATGCAGACCAACAACGAAGAGAGAAACTCAAAAAGGAATTAGCAAGGTGTGGAAGGGAGTTGAAATTTACTAAGACTACAGTGCATTCTAAAAGTCATTCCAAATCATTACTTAACACTCTACAAAAGGTAAGATAGTATTTTTACCTTTTCAAAGTAAATGTTTCTAAGATACTTCATTGATGGTACAACCTGAGTTTTTGGTAATGTTTACTATAGGTCAGAATTGGTAACCTTTCCTGTGAACAGTCAAATAGTAAATATTTTAGGCTTTCCAGGCTACACAGTCTCTGTTGCAACTGTTGTGCCCCTAGAAAGCAGCTGTGGACAGTACTGAAATGAGTGGATGTTGCTTTGTTCAGTAAACCTTTATTAACAGAAAAAGATGATGGGCCAGCTTTGATCTGTAGGGGTATAGTTTGCTGACCACTGCTTTAGATTTTTTGGGATACCCTTTATCATCTGATTAAGGAAGTTCTTTTCAGTTCCTCACTGCTTAGAGAATTTTCTTCCTGACTCATGAATATATGTTAATTTTATCAGATGCTTTTTCTGCATTTTTTGAAATGATGGTCCAGTTTTTCTTTTTAATGTATTTCAAAGATACTGAGTTAAAATTGAGTTTCTAATGTTAAATCAATTTTGCATCCCTAGTATAAATATAGCTTTGTCATGATATATTACCTTTTTTAACACATTACTAAATACAGTTGCTAACATTTTGTTTAGGATTTTAGCATCTGTGTCCATTATTGATATTGACCTGTCATTTTTCCTTTTTCTACTATGTCAGGTTCTGGTAGCCTCCTAAAATAAACTGGGTGCTACTTCTTCTTTTTCCATGCTCTAGAGTAGTTTATGTAAGTTTATAATTATTTGTTCCTTGAATTTGATGGATTCCAACGTTAAAATTATTTGGGCCTAGAGTTTTCTTTGTGAGATTTTTTGACTGATGGAATTTTTGAAATCATTATAGAACTATTTTCATAAGTTGTACATGTGTAGAAAGTTGTCCATATCATCTAACTTTTCAAATTCTTGGCATAGTCTTGCTCATAATCTCTTAAAGCATATCATAATCTCTCAAAATATGTATTACTTCTTGTTATCTTAATATTGCTTATTTTTGCCTTCTTTCTTCCTTTCTTTATTATTCTCACCAGAGATTTGTCAGTATTATTAATCTTTTTAAGGGCATATTTTTCACTCTGTTGATCCTTTGATAATTTGCTTTCTAGTTCAGTAATGTAAATGCCTGTCCTTCTCCTCCTCTTGGCTTTCATTGAGTTTATGTTGCAGTATTTTTTCTGCATTTGTTTAGCTTATTTTCAGCCTAACTTTTATAGTGTGAACATTTTAAGGCTGTGTGTTTTTCTCCAAGTACTACTTCAGCTGCACTCCTCAAGTTTTGATATGTGGTATTTTTATTGCAGTTTAATTCAAAGTATTTTATAATTTCCATTATAATTTTTTCTTTAACTCATTGTCTTTTAGAAGTATTCATTAATCTCTATGTCTGTTTTTTCTCCTGGTTTCCTCTTTGCTACAGATTGTTAGCCTAATTATATGTTGATCAGGGAACATCTGTATGATACTCATTTCCTGAAATCTGTTGAGGCTTGTTTTATGTCCCAGTAGGTGGAGAGTTTTTTTTTAATGCACTATCATTATGTGTTTGAAAATAAAATACATTCTATAGCTCTGTGCAGTGTTTAATATATAGTGTATTTATTAGATTAAGTTTTATATACTTTAGATGTTCAAATCTTAGAGATTTTTTTGTCTGATTAGTCTGTTATGATTATGTATTTAGGTATTTCTCAAAAATAAGCACTAGCGATTTTTGTTTTATATATTTTCAGTCTGTATAATTACATACAGACAGACTTGTTCTTATTTAGTTGCTAAGTCATGTCGGACTCTCTTGCAAAACCATGGACTGTAGCCCAGCAGGCTCATTCTCTCCATGGCATTTCCCAGGGAAGAATACTACAGCAGGTTGCCATTTCCTTATCCAGGCTATCTTCCCAACCCAGGGATCAAACCCATATCTTCTGCATTGGCAGGCAGGTTCTGTACTGCTGAACCGCCAGGGGAGCCTGCATAGAGACTTGATGATATATTTTCTTGATCAATCAGACCTGTTGTTGCTATGCTTTGAATTTCTTTACCTTGATGCTTTCAGTGTTAATATTGAAGTGTTTTCTGATAGTAATATAGTTAAACTAGCCTTCATTTCATTGGTATTCCTTTGTATATCTTTCTCCATTTTTTAATCCTAATAATTTAGGTGGGTCAGATTATTCACTGATAATTTTTGTTCTTTACAGTGATGCGCTTCATATATTTTTATTTCTTCCTTCTTATTATGTTGTGTATTTTCTGTTTGATCCATGGTAGTAGGCAGAATTCTGAGCCCCACAGTGACGCCTACCTTTAAACAATCCCCTCCTCTTGCATGTAGGCAGGACCTGTAACTTGCTTCTAACCCATGGCATGTGGCAGAGGTGATTGGCTATCACTTCCATAGTTGTTAATGGCAAAGTGAAGCGAATTTCCCCCTGTGACCGAGAGAAAGAGGAAGTAGGTCTGGGAGTAATTTCTGTAGTAGTTGCTGTTCGCCTCTCCTAGCCATGTCAAAGAAACATGAGAAAGGGGCTCTTTCCGCTCCTCCCTGAGAGCTTTTGGTGTGGTTCCTAGAGGAAAAGGCTTGCAAGCAGGTACAGACTCCCCAAGCCTCAGAGGCTTCATACACCTACGCTAGTCTACACCCAGTCTTAGCAATTAGCTGAAGACGTCTAGCGTAATATTACCAGCTTGTGTGCCATTCAGCAGCTTCTGTCGCAGATAAGCACTTGCTCTGGTCCTGTTTCTCCCTGCGGGCGCCTACTCACCCTGAAGTTCAGGCTAGTTGTTTGCTCTGTGACCTTGTTTCTCTCATTAGTTCAAGAAACCGTATTAATTTGCAAGGTGTCCAGCTTTTTTCTTGTTGAAACATTGAGAGCTGTGTTTTTACCATTTCTCAGCTAAAACTGGAAATCTTTGTGTGTATGGGATGGTCTCTTTAAACTTCTTAATTTTGAAGATTTTAGTATATGTAAAGACAGTGGTATAATGAACCCACATGTTCTTGTCCCCCAAGTGCAGCCATGATCAGTTCAGGGCCAGACTTACTTCACATATAGCCTCATTCACTGCCTCCTTCCCAGATTATTTTGATGCAGATGCCAGATATATATATATATTTTTATCTACAAATATTTCTATATGTATCTGAAAGACCACCATACCATTATTGTGCCTTTAAATTAATAATTCGTTGATATCATCAAATATCCACTGTTCAGATTTCCTTATTGTCTCTTTCTTTTTAGTTTGTTAGAATTGGCATCTTAAATAATTTCAACTAATTGATAGATTTCTTTTCATCTCTCTTCCTCTCATCTTTTTATCCCACTGCAGTTTAGGTGTTGGGAAAAACCGAGTCATTTGTCTTGGTTTGCAGTTTCTGTGGTCCATCTGGGTATTGCAGATTTAGGCTGCAGTCTTGTGTGGAAGCAGTGTATGATTTCAGATCTCAAAGGCCAGTGTTCCCTCAGTGCCAGTGTTGAGATGGGCAAGTTTGCTTGGGGTGTAGCTGTTGAGAGGATCCCAACTTTGTGAGCATAGTCTCCTCGACGGTCTGGATGAAGCCCCGGGCTTTGTTTCCTGTCCCCTAGTAACAGCATCACCGTGGTAAAAGCCACCGTCACAGCTGCCCTTCCTAGGCACCGAGTGGCGTTTTTTAACTCCAGCTCTTGGCATTGTACATGGGGGTGTGAGATGTCAGCAGGCAGGGGGAGTGAGTAAGAGCACTTGTAAATTAGTAGTGAGCCTGGGTCCTTTTTACATGAGGAGTGTGGGGGAATCAGAGACCAGCTCTTAGATGGGAAGTTATGTCATCATACTGACTCATTATGTGACAGTTTGCGGTATGGGGAGGGCTTCCCTAGGGCTCAAATAGTAAAGAATCTGCCTGCAATGCAGGAAGCCCAGGTTCAGTCCCTGGGTTGGGAAGATGCCCTGGAGAAAGGCACGGCTCCCCACTCCAGGGTTCTTGCCTGGAGAATCCCATGGACGGAGGAGCCTGGTGGGCTGCGAAGAGTTGGACATGACTGAGCGACTTTCACTCACTGCAGTGTGGGGAAGAAGTGATTAAGACCTGACACGTAAGACAGCAGAAGGAGCACAAGGAAGGTAAAGTAGGGCCCCCAGGACTTGGTGGCTGACCCGGTGGAAAGCGAGAGGCAGGAATTACAGTAGGACCCCCAGGACTTGGTGACTGACCCGGTGGAAAGTAGGGCCCCCAGGACTTGGTGGCTGACCTGGTGGAAAGCGAGAGGCAGGAATTGCAGAGTTCCCAGGTCTCTGGGTGGGCAGCGGGGAGGATGGTGGTCCTTCACTGGAAGAATAACAGGACAAAGTGCAGGGGTTTTGGGGGGAGGGGGGTTGAGGAGGCAGGTAATATAAAGTATGAGTTTACTTATTTGGATATATTCGGTAGAGAGTTGGACAGAAGTATCTGTGTCAAGAAAGAGGTGTGGGCTGACAGTAGATTTGGGTGTCATCAGGAAAGCTCTAACTACGGTGAAGAGCCGCCAAGGCTGTTACACTGATAGAAAGGACCAGAAATAGAGCTGCTTCCTTTAGAGCGAACCTACTCTACCCTGTACCATCTGGGAGCATGTGCTTCAATATTTGACTCATGTGTGTATTTTCATTCTTAGTGAATATTTTTAAACTGAAAATGTTAAATGCATTTCTATTATCTAGCATTTTGAATATCAATTAATAATTATATTTGGAGGTAAGAATCAGACTTGTTGAAAACAAAATATATAATTAAGTCTGTAAATGTAGGACTTTTTCATTCATTTTTCCTTCAGTCATTGTAACCCTATAACTTTTTTTCTCTATATAGGAATATTTTTTACTCCATTTAGACTTCATAGTAATTTGCAGTTCACTTACATTTTTATAAAACTTGATAAATGTTTAGGTACATTTAAATTAAAATTATCATTTGAGGCATAATATTTTGATAATTGGATGGGTTTTATGGGTAACAGATGCCTGTGGTTATAATCTGCATTTACTGAAAAGTTTTCTATAACTAAAAAGAAAGTGGTAACTTTAGCCTGTGGATATACTAGCTGTTTATATACATGAGATCAAGTAATCAAAAACCTTTTCTTTAATTTCCCACACTCTTAATATGGGCTACTTTTTTTTTCTCACAGTTTGACTCACATGCTGTCACCTCAGACACTCCAGTCTGCACCCTGTACCCTACACACAGATGTTCACCATTCATTACCATCACTGGTATAGCACATACTATGTGCTGTTAAGATTAGTTGAATATATGAATGTGATTATGTTCTTAAATAAATGTATTTTAAAAGCACTATAAAACAGCAGAAATGAGAAGCTCTTGGTTGTCTTATAAAGTACAATCTGAAGCTTTTTGCAGAATAAGCGCAATCAAACTTTTAGATTGTGCCCGTCCTGTCCCACACTTGAATTGGTTCCTTACCTGTTTTAAAACTGTCTTAAAACCTGTTTTAAAACTGTTTTACAGTTGGAAAATGTCTGTATACCATTTTTTCTGACATTATCCCTGAAAAAGATTGTTTTAATACTCAGTTGTTCTGTGATTATAAAACTGGATAGGTATTCTTGACATAAAAACATGTTTCTGTAAACTTTCAATGATTATCACTTTATATAAATTCTTAAATCACAGAAACAGTTTGTAACAAATTGCGGTAAACTAGAAAGTGACAGTAGTCAGATTATCACCAGAATTTTTTCCCATTGACATAAAGTTGATGAGTCGTTTTCTGATTTTAGAACTTTACAGTGATTTGCTATTTTAATTTCGGTGAATTTACCAATGTGTTGCACATTTTCTGTGAAAATTATATCCGAGCTTTCTGCTATTCACAGCTAAAAAGTATGTAATCTGAAAAAAGCAGATGGATAATAGTTGATTTTACATTGTATTCTACTGGTTTCCAAGAAAAGACAAGGTAGGTAGGATACATGGTAGAGATTATAAGATATAAAGATACAGAAAAGTTTCATGCCTTCAGTTGATTCAAGAGCAATTTTCCCAGCCCATTTCAGGCACATGAGAGTATATTTCTATCTTTAAAGACTTCAGTGTTTCATTTTGTTTATTAAATAGCCATACTGATAAGAATTTTCTTATAGACAGTCTGATGCTTTAGGCATCTCTGCCTGCTATGATCTCAGTTTGTACTGTTCCCCAAGTGTAAATAATTCCTGTGATTGTTATTTAATAGTCCTAAAAGACTTTTCAGATCGAACTATGAATTGCTTTCCAGGGATTCAGACTCCTCTGATATGTAAGCTGCGGTGTCAGCCTAGTTTGGTATCACTTTTTACAACTACACATTAAAGTCATTAACTGAATAGCGCCCTAGTAACTCACAATTTAATGCCAGAACTTTGTTGCTTTGAGTCATTTTGCCTTATATTTGGATAGAGTTAGAAAGCACTTGGAAAGGAAATAGGGAGATTTGCCCTAACGGCTGTAATCACAATATCCAGTTATATGCAGTTTCCTTACAAGGCAGATCAACACTTGAGTTAGCTGACTTGTTCACTACCATGAAAGGAGTTGAAATCAGTTTAAGATTCCTGGAGGTATAAAGAATGCGTAATTTTCAAGTGAGTCTGTAAAATAGTATGATACAGTGGGACGAGTTCAAATCTGTGAGACCCCGCACCTCGGTTTCTTCATCTGTGAAGCAGAGGTAATAATTGTGCCGCCACCCAGAAGTTGGTGCAGAGATTAAATGAGTTGTACACGTAAATTAACTGGAACAGGCCCTTGCACATGGTTTGTACTGCACCCATAGTACTAAAGTGATGGACGTTATTGCTCCTCTCACTTCTGCTCACGAGCAGTTACAGTGTCTCCTGCATTGAAAGAGCTCAGCTCCTCCTCATTCAGTGTATCTTTCTCCTATTTTCCTCCTCATGAGCTTTTAGGACAGATACACCTGGATAAATCCTAGCCTTTTTCACCTCAGTTTAACTTCCATGTAACTTCCCCTGTACCATTTAATGAAGTGTCTCAGAGTTCTGTTAAAGGTACACAGGTGTCCATACAGTCTGGAATTATAGACAAGATTTCTTGGGCATTTTGTCTGTTAACGAATAAAATATTACCAATCCTCTTAAGCCTTATGAATCCACAGTAGAAATAGTTCTTCCAAAGTTAAAGCATACATATATACAATGTAATACTACTGAGCCATAAAAAATGAAATAATGCCATTCGCAACAACAAAGATGGAGTGAGAAGTAAGTCAGAAAGAGAAAGACAAATAGCATCAGTTCAGTTCAGTTCAGTCGTGTCCAACTTTTTGCGACCCCATGGACTGAAGCACACCAGGCCTCCCTGTCCATCACCAACTCCCGGAGCATGCTCAGACTCATGTCCATCAAGTTGGTGATGCCATCCAACCATCTCATCCTCTTTCATCCCCTTCTCCTCCTGCCTTCAATCTTTCCCAGCACCAGGATCTTTTACAGTGAGTCAGTTCTTCACATCAGGTGGCCAAAGGATTGGAGTTTCAGCTTCAGCATCAGTCTTTCCAAAGAATAATCAGGACTGGTTTCCTTTAGGATTGACTGGTTGTATCTCCATGCAGTCCAGTGGACTCTCAAGAGTCTTCTCCAACACCTCAGTTTAAAAGCATCAATTCTCCGGTGCTCAGCTTTCTTTATAGTCCAACTCTCACATCCGTACATGACTACTGGAAAAACCATAGCTTTGACTAGACAGAACTTTGTTGGCAAAGTAATGTCTCTGCTTTTTAATATGCTGTCTGGGTTGGTCATAGCTTTTCTTCCAAGGAACAGGCATGTTTTAATTTCATGGCTGCAGTCACTATCTGCAGTGATTTCGGAGCCCAAGAAAAGAAAGTCACTCACTGTTTCCATCGTTTTCCCATCTATTTGCCATGAAGTGATGGGACTGGATGCCATGATCTTAGTTGTTGTGTTTTTAAGCCAACTTCTACACTCTCCTCTTTCCGTTTCATCAAGAGGCTTCTTTAGTTCTTCTTCACTTTCTGCCATAAGGTTGGTGTCATCTGCGTATCTGAGGTTATTGATATTTCTCCGGGCAGTCGTGATTCCACCTTGTGCTTCATCCAGCCCAGCCTGGCATTTCTCATGGTGTTCTCTGCATGTAAGTTAAATAAGCAGGGTGACAATATACAGCCTTGACGTACTCCTTTCCCTTTTTGGAACCAGTCTGTTGTTCTAACTGTTGCTTCTTGACCTGCATATAGATTGCTCAGGAGGCAAGTCAGGTGGTCTGGTATTCCCATCTCTTTTAAGAATTTCCCACAGTCTGTTGTGATCCACACAAAGGCTTTGGCTTAGTAGTAAAGTAGATGCTTCTCTGGAACTCTCTTGCTTTTTTGATGATCCATCAGATGTTGGCAATTTGATCTCTGGTTCCTCTGCCTTTTCTAAATCCAGCTTGAACATCTGGAAGTTCTCGACTCACATACTGTTGAAACCTGGCTTGGAGAATTTTGAGCATTACTTTGCTAGCGTGTGAGATGAGTGCAATTGTGCAGTAATCTGAATATTCTTTGGCATTGCCTTTCTTTGGGATTGGAATGAAAACTGACCTTTTCCAGTCCTGTGGGCACTGCTGAGTTCTCCAGATTTGCTGGCATATTGAGTGCAGCACTTTCACAGCATCATCTTTTAGGATTCTGAATACCATAAGATATCACTTACACGTGGAATCTAAAATATGGTACAAATGAAACAGAAATGAGACTCACAGATATAAAGAACAGACGTGTGGTTCCCGAGGCGGAGGGCAGGTGGGGGAGAGATGAACTCCGACTTGGGGGTGAGCAGATAGAAGCTGTTCCATACAGAATGAATAAACAAAAGGGTCTACTGTATCGGGGGAGGGAACTGTACTCACTATCCTGTGATAAATCTTCATGGAAAAGAATATAAAAAAGTATGTGTATATAGCCGGGTCAGTTGCTATACATCAGAAATTAACACAACATTGTGAATCAACTCTACTTCAATTAAAAAATTTTTTGTTAAGTTAAACCAGAAAGAAATAAAAGCAGGCCAAAATGCCTTCCCTTTCAAAGCTTCCCCCTCTCATGGGAAGTTGAGAAAGAAACATGTATGAACTTTTTCTGGCGTAAATCTTTCTTAATTGTGTTTAAAATATCCATTACTTGAACCAGAGCTCCATACATTGTGAGAAGTACCTTTTCATCCCTTCAAAGCATTTAAGTCACAGAGGAGCTGCTGGCACTGAAGATGACCTGACGACAAGGCAGGGAGGGGCAGATGTTGCTTCCAGCTGTAGTTGAGAGCGTTAGTGTTCAGAGTTGATTTAGAAACTCAAGTAAAACTGAGGAGAGGGCCGCAGAGGCTGAGACGGTTGGACCAACCCGGTGGACATGAGTTTGAGTGAAGGACAGGGGAGCCAGGCGTGCTGCAGTCCATGGGGTCACAGAGAGTTGGACACGACTGAGCGACTGAAGAACTGCCGCCTCAGGACGCGAGTTCGAGTCCACAAATGTTGGTAACCACTTTATAGTTTCAGAAAGAAAAATGATTGCTGTTACTTAGGTTTAGAATGATATTTTTATATATAAATAATTAAAAATGAATATAACTTCATGTACGAATTTTCAGGAACATAGGCATTATATTTGCAGGATGTAGCCCTGAGGCTCTACGTTTTTTGATGTGTAATCAGATCCCCAATTATCTGAATTTGTAAATGTGATTGATCACTGTTAAACCAAATGTTCTTAGCCTTCAGGAGAACCACAGAATGAAAATGGCTTATTAATCGAAGAAGTGAATGAATTTCCATCTTTTACACGGTCACCAGTAACTTCTTCCGAGAGACTAAATCTACCTAAGTCTCAGAAGGTCCTCACGGATTGTACTGAGAAGAGCTCCAGCGGCTCCATGTCCAGCATGGATTACGCTGCCTCTGGGTCCAAGAAACCATCCTCTGGAACCTCCTACGGCAGAGGGCCCAGGGGCACATTCCCCAGGTCCCAGAAGTTTCAGTTAGTAATTTCAAAAGCACCCAGTGGGGACCTTTTGGACAAACATTCTGAACACTTTTCTGACAGACATTTGCCATTCACCCCACGCACTTTAAAAACAGAAGCCAAATCTTTCCTGTCACAGTATCGATATTACACACCTGCCAAAAGAAAAAAGAATTGTACAGATCGGCGGATAGAAGCTGAAACTCAGACTGAATTAAGCAGGTATCACACAGTAACCTATAGTAGATCCTTTAAGATGTGGTAGAAATTAATATTCCTTTTACGTTTTACCATGTACCTGCTGTGCCAGGCTCCACGATTAATGTCATGTTTCCCTCTGCATGAATCATTAGAACTATCAGAGTAATTGCTAAAAAAGATAAATAGCTATTAAACTTGTCAAGCTCTTTATAAACATGAATGTTACGGATTTTAATTTATTGTTTCAGACGTGGTACTAGAACTTTTTGTGTGTTTTTAAATATACTTCCAGAGAATCCGTAAAATATGTCATCAAACAGCATTTGTGTAAATATGTTCATTGATTTGTGTTAGAAATGGCAAAACAGTGGACTACGTGAGGGGAGAAAAAGCCGTTGTCTAACTACCCCTGTGTCCCCTTGTCTGCCGGCACTCAGCAGCAGGTCCTCAGGTGTAATGTAGACAATTGGGATAATTTCGGGAAATTAAATATAATTTGCCTTGATAATATTTTCATATACAGTAGTACCTGGAACACAATGAATATTCATTAAAAGTTGCCAAATGATTAAAGAAAGAAGCAAATCTTGTTAAGTATTGAGTATTAGCAGATTGTGATTGTTTTTCCTAGTGTTATATAAATGAATACTTATTTGGTACTAGGTTTTAATTATTTTTAAAAGTAAAAAACAATTTATGACTAGTAACTTTTTCTCTGGGTAAATATAAGAAATATAGCAAGATCAGTCTGTATACATTTAAAGAATTAAGAAATTAAATCGAATGGTAGAATTTTCAAGTGAAGAGGAGATGATGAAAGCAAATGTTAGGTTGCTACCAAAGTAATTGTGGTTTCAGACCTTGAATTTTAAATCATCATAACTAGGCTTACACACATCTTTATAGATCAAAATAGAAACTGTTGCAATCAACACATTTTTGCCAATGAGAAATAAGTTTGTTTATTCCTATAGCCTAAAAATCCATGCCTCAGGATTCAGTGACCTCTTGGAACACATTTTCTGCCTCCTGCTGGCTGTGGAAGATTTTTCCCTGCAAAAAGTTGTCAGGTTGCTTGAAGAAGTGGTAGTCAGTTGGCAAGAGGTCAGATGAGCATGGCGACTGAGGCAGAACTTCGTAGCCCGATGCATCCGACTTCCGAAGCGTTGGTTGTGCAGCGTGCAATTGGGCGTTGTCCCGGAGAAGAGCTACAGGTGTTGGGGTTTGCCGTGAAGCTCGTTGATTTGCTGAGCACACTTCTTAGATGTCATGTTTTTGCCAGGACTCAGAAAGCTGTAGTGGATCAGACCGGCAGCAGACCCCCAGACAGTGACCATGATGTTTTTTTGGTGCAAATTTGGCTTTGGGAAATGCTTTGGAGCTTCTTCTCTGTCCAGCCACTGAGCTGGTCATTTCTGGTGGTTATATAAAATCCACTTTTGGTTGCACGTCATAGTCCAATTGAGAAATGGCTCACTGTTGTATAGAATAAGAGAAGACGACGTGTCAAAATGATGTTTTTGATTTGCATCAGCTTATGACGCACCCACTTATCAAGCTTTTTCACCTTTCTAATTTGCTTCAAATGCTGAACAACCATAGAATGGTCAACACTGAGTCCTTTGGCAACTTCTCGAGTAGTTGTAAGAGGGTCAGCTTCAATGATGGCTGCTAGTTGGACATTGTCAGCTTCTGATGGCTGCCACTACACTCCTCATCCTCAAGGCTCTGTCTCCTTTGCAGAACTTCCTGAACCACCACTGCACTTGTCACATGTGTTATCAGTTCCTGGGCAAAGTGTGTTGTTGATGTTGTGAGCTATCTCCACTGCTTTACAACACATTTTGAACTTGAATAAGAAAATCACTCAAATTTGCTTTTTTGTCCAACAGCACTTCCATAGTGTACATATAAAATAAATAGCAAGTAAAAGTCACAGGCAAAAAAACATAAAGCAGAGTATGTACACTAAAAGGAAATGTAACATAACCACATTTATTTAAGAATGTATTCCAGTATCAAATGGCAAATCTCAACAGTGCAAAAACTGAAATTACTTTTGTACCAACCTACTATATTGGGTAGCTAATATATTGGGTTGGCCAAAAGGTTCATTCAAGTTTTCCATACCATCTTAGAGAAAAACCTGAATGAACTTTTTGGCCAACCCAATAGCATACTTTTCTGATTATGTTTTTGACAGCTTTTTCAAGATAATAGTTTCCATTTCCCTAGCTCCCTTCTATCCAACTGAAATCTAGCTGCTATTTGAAAAAAGGAACAAGAGGCATATGTGATCCAAACCATATCTATTTCCCAGTTGTATCATTAGAAATCTCTCTCATGTTTGAAGTTTTTTTTTTTTCCCTAGATAGTAAAGCTTGTTTTCACATTGTTTGTATCTTGAAGATTTAACAATAATTTCTTTTAAAATATTACAGCTTTAAATCTGATTTTGAAACAGTTGAGATCAAGAATGCCACAGATTCAGAAATAAGACAGGTAATAAAAATGAGACCTCTCTGTGTTACACGTTAGAATTATAGCTGCCTTAATTGAATATATGTAGCTCTTTGGACTGTGAAGAATAATCTCTTGGTGATACTTTTTGCATGTGGTATAACCAGTATATAGAAGTATTGCCTATTTACAAATGGTTATAGCTCTCCATGAGTGGCCAGATGGATCCTCCCCTATCTGGTAAGTCATTTGTTGTTAATGTGTTTTCTAGATGGTTGGTTGGCTGGCTGAATGGATGGATAAATAAAATATCTTAAATTCTTTTTTCTTTTTTAATACCTTAAATTCTTCTCAAAGATGCAGACTCAAATCACTAAAGGAGCCAGAAAAAATTGTGCAAAAGTTTAGTTTCTGTGCCTATATTCTTTTTTTTTTTAAGAATTGCCACTGATAATATATGAAAATAGATGGATATTATTCTCCTGTGCTTGCTCTTTTTTCTAGACCATAAAAATCTTTTTTAGTGTTTGTATTTTGAATATTTAGCAATCATTTCTTTTAAACTATTACAGCTTTAAGTCTGACTTTGAGATAAACTTTTTATTAATCATGTACTTGTTAATCATATACTTGTATCCTAATTTTCAAGTTATTGTTTGTGAAAACACTTTGTTTATTAAAATCTCAGACTCAGGGATAGAAGAATAAAATATAAGCGCACTCAGCTTTTCTCCTTCCTTCTGAAAGTGGGTAGAGGATTGTGGGTTTGCATCTCAGCCATTAATAGCTTTGTGACATAGGGTTCCGCCACTTAAGGCCCAAGGACAGATCAGCTCCTCTGAGAGCTGAGTTACCACATCTAGAAAATTGTACTTTTAATGTTCAGGATCATTGGAAGGAGTAAGTGTTGCCGGTAGTAAAATACCTAGTCTGACCTGGACTCAGTAAATGATGGCTATGGCTAGCTTGAGATCTAGGAAGAGGGTTACCTCCATAGATAACTAAACAGACTAAAGCAGAAGCTCATTTTTATGACATTGTACTCCAAAGGTTTATCTGTAACCCCGTAAGAAAATGGCATGCTCCCTTACTCTATAATCAGTACCACCAGCATCTACTTGAGCATTAGCTGCAGTAGATAGACCAACATTCAGAAGCACTTCTGTCAGGCACTACACTTATTTAGCATTATAAAGGTCACATCTGATAATGAAATGCGTGGCACAGTCTGTGGCCCCTAGTCAGGGTTCCGTAAAAGTAGAAGTTTGTTAATAATGTTCAGAGTGCCAGAGCTGCCACTGCTTTTACATGTTGGATAACATTTGGAACAGATGGGCTATTTTGAGTTTCTGAATAAAAGGGTATTTACTCTCAAGTTAATGTAAAACTTGCAGATTTATTTCATTTTCTCTTCATATATATATATATATGTATATATATATATATATATGATATTTAATACCATTTAAAATACTCCTCATTAAAGTATAAGAAATTGTTTTATCTTTAAATAAATTTAAGAAAAAAGTCTTGATTTTATGAAAAATGAATTCTAAAATATCCTTTGTCCTAAAGGCATCAGTTACTTTTTTCTGCTGGGTATCTCCACTCTCTTTCATCAAATATTTTTGGAAATTTGATGCTTTGCTTTAGCTCTTCTTTCGTAATGTATGTGGGAAGCAAAATAAAGATTTATTCCTCTCATTGCATCTCCAGGCATCTAGTTGTGTGTCATATGGTACCAAAGGAAGAATAACCCCTTTACCTTTACAAGGGCGTGAGTTATCATGGGACAAGATTAAAGACGGTGCCCTCCAGTGTTCCTCGTCAAGGTATCTCAGCGCTTTTTATCTAACCACTTTCCTGTGTAACAGACTTCGAGCGGCATGGGTACTGGTTCATCTACATGCACTCCAGTCTAGTTTGGTATTATGTAGTTCAGTTTTACTAAGGAAATATTACAAAGTATTTGTAATGAATTCATTACAAAATGAATTCATTTTGCTGATTCCTCACTAAAGGGAAAGGGGACCCTGGCTTTTGTACTATTTGCCATCACTATTCACCAGAGAAAGAATTTTCCCCAAGACAGATCCTGCAGCAACGGTGCTCACCAGTTTACAAGGCACAGATAGTCTTGGAGGACCTTACCACTTGAGGACTCATCATTTCTGATTTCAACACTCATCATATGCTTTGTAGAGGAGGCAGTAGTTTTTCAAATGATTCATCATGTTTAACAATTATGGAACACAGCCCGTAAATAAAAATGATAGGTTGTAGGTCGTATAGAAGTTTAAAAATGCGTCTGATAGCTTTAACTGTCAAATGCATTTCCAGTGTCAGAGTTTGGATATGAGGTGAAGGTGGCAGAAGGGAGTACAGGACTCAGAGATGAAGACTGAGACCTCCTAGAGGCTTCCCTCATGGAGCAGTGGTAAAGAATCTGCCTGCCAATGCAGGAGACACGGGTTCGATCCCTGGTCCGGGAGGACCCTACTGCCAGGGAGCAGCTAAGCCCGCGTTGAACAGCCGTTGAGCCTGTGCTCTGGAGCCGGGAGCCACCGCTCCTGACGCCCACAGGCCCAGACCCGTGCTCTGCAGCAGGAGAGGCCACCGCGCAAGCGGCCTGCACACTGCCACTGGGGCAGCCCTCACTCTTGACAACTAGAGCAAAGCCAGAAACTAGGAAGATAATAAATAAATAAAAAGTGAATGGTTTAAAAAAAAAGAATCAAAGACATCCTATAGCAAACGGGAAGCAAACACGCAGTCCCTCAGGGCCCAAGTCTTTCCTTGGGCCTTTCCTTGGGGACAGCTCACCTGTCAAGGCTTTGTGGGGGGCTGGGGGAGAGGAAAGGGGGGTTATTGCTAACTGCTCTGTCTAGAAATTCCTGATGCTTTAGCTCTCATCAGTTGAGCCAGTCTGCAATGGATAGAAAGAATGACCTCAAGAAAGCGATAAGTCATCTAGTCGGTCAGTTCAGTCGCTCAGTCCTGTCCGACTCTTTGCAACCCCATGGACTGCAGCACGCCAGGCCTCCCTGTCCATCACCAACTCCTGGAGTTTACCCAAATTCACGTCCGTCGAGTCAGGGATGCCATCCAACTGTCTCATCCTGTCGTCCCCTTCTCCTGCCCTCACACTTTTCCAGCATCAGGGTCTTTCCCAGTGAGTCAGCTCTTCGCATGAGGTGGCCACAGTACTGGAGTTTCAGCTTCAGCATCATAGTCTTTCCAATGAATATTCAGGGATGATCTCCTTCAGGATGGACTGGTTGGATCTCCTTGCAGTCCGAGGGACTCCCAAGGGTCTTCTCCACACCACAGTTCAGAAGCATCAGTTCTTTGGCGCTCAGCTTTCTTTAAAAGAAGTAAAGTACTATAATTGAATATACCTGTGAATAGAAAGCTTGGAATTAACTAACGATGATATTACTGAATAATAACAAAATTTACCATAATGGCCAGGTTATAGTTTTTTTCCATAGGAAAATGTTTCCAGGTGTTTCCAACATCATTTATATTTTAACCTTATTCAAACTGATTATCCTTTTTACATGATAAGTTTCATAGTACAATTTTTAAAAGGGTTATGAATTTGTAATTAGAAGACTAGTTTAAAACATCTGTCTTTGCTACTTACTAACACATGACCTTAGGATTTGTTTAGTGAGAACAGTAATATCTTCCCAGTATACTTGACAGGGTTATCCTAAAAGATTAGTTAGAGATAATGAATGTGACAAGTGCTTTGAAATTCTGAAACCTGTTTATTACTAATGTATTACTGTATGCCAATCATTGCTTTGTTCAGATATTCTAATTTTCTCTTTGCAGGGCAATATGTCAATATTCGCTGCAGCCTCCTTCAGGGAGAAAAGCGTATTCTGAGTAAGATCTCTTTGACTGCCTCATTTTGCTTAGTGGAAATGAAGAATTAAGGCTCACAAATTTTTATTAAATAAGTCAAGATTGAACATGAATTTTTCTTTACAACCAGCTTTGGGGTTTGGTCATATAGTACACACTAAATTTGAGAGAATTATTAATGATTCTTATTAATATTATTGATAATATTGTCCAGAAATATCTGAAATAATTGTTAATCACTTCATTTTTATGTCTAATGCAATTGGTCCCTAGATTAATAATACTTATTTTTTATAATTAGTACCCATAATTTTTATAATTAAAAATAATGAAGATGAGTTTTAGAGAAATGCAGCCTTTGGTAGCTCAGGATACCATTCTTGGGCTTTTTTAACCTGACCAGTTTTTTTTTTTACAGATATTATACTTCTGAGTTTGAAGTTGTTTTAGTTGGACTGCATTTTTTCAGGGAAAGCAATCTATTTTTATAGAGCTTCATTTGTTCTCAAATTTTCTTCCTGTGAATTGGTTTGAAGGCATAATTTTTATGTGGTAATCTTCTGCTTGGTATGCTAATTAACTCTTCCCCTTATGTTTACATAGTCAGTAACTAAAGTGGTTTTAGGCTTGCCGATGGCTCAGCGGTAAAGAATTCGCCTGCCCCAGGAGACCTGGCTTTGATCCCTGGGATGGGAAGATCCCCTGGAGAAGGAAATGGCAACCCACTCCAGGACTCCTGCCTGGAGAATGCCATAGACAGAGGATCCTGGTGGGCCACTTGCTGTTTACATTTTCTGTCAATTCACTGATTTTTAGCTAATTAAGATCAAACTTGTAATAGTACCCTACTTTTTGTGTAATAGCTACTAAAGTATATAACTCATATAAGAGAGTATAACAGAGAAATGTACCCAAGTAATTAAAAATTACCACTATATTTATGTACACAAATTTTTTTCTACTAGAATATTTTTCCTTATCTACAAACTTGTCAAGAAAAAAAAGTTTTTTCTGCCCAATAAATTTCTCCACCTTGGAACCAGGCGCTCTCCTTGGAGCAGAAGAGGATTTCGTCGTCGAGGTTCCTACTTCTCTGGGTGACCTTCCTCTTTCCCTTCTGCCTCACAGAGGGACTCGAGCCTCAGTGGCCGGACCTGGTCAGGAGCCCGAGGACGTTTAAAATGCTCAACAGGAACACGACCTGCCCCCACAGGGTCACCCCAGAGTCACCCTCTTGCCCGTTTCCCTAGTTGCTTTCTGTTCTACTTAATCCCTGCTGCTTTTTTACTGCCTGATCAGTGTTGCAGACATCTATGAAATTTTACTCTCTATTAGGGAATACTTTCTCATCTTTAGTAAATATCCTTGCATAATTTGAGAAAGTAGACATATATTTGTTTTATAATGTTCCTCTTGATAATGTGAGATGGAAGTGCATTTGTAATAGTACAGATATTTCAGTATAGGTACTTAGGCATCCTCTAATTTTCAGCGTAAATAGCAGTAATATTTTTTTTGAATAAGCAGTAACTTTTATGCTGTATATCACTTTGCCTTCACAGTGAAGAAGAACTGTTGTATCTGAGTTTCATTGAAGATGTAACAGATGAAATTTTGAAACTTGGTTTATTTTCAAACAGGTTAGATTTTTTTAATTGTATTGTGGTCATTTGAGCTGTGCATTAAAAACTTTGTTTGGTGTTAATTTTATTTATTTTCACATATTAGGATATGAAAATTATATTGCTTTCTTAGGGGACCATATTCTTATAATTGATCTAAATTATAAAGAACATTTAATTGATACTCTTCCAGGGGATCCCTGGTGGCTCAGATGGCAAAGAATCCGCCTGCACTGTGGGAGACCTGGGTTCAGTCCCTGATTTGGAAAGATCCCCTGGAGGAGGGCATGGCAGTTTACTCCAGTCTTCTGGCCTCGAGAATCCCATGGACAGAGGAGCCTGCTGGGCTGTAGCCCATGGGGTCGCAGAGAGTCAGACACGACTGAGCGACTAAGCACAGTTCATCCTCTAAGGCAGGCTCACAGGGAGATAGAGAAGAGAATAGAGATTTTATTCATCTAAATACGTCTATATCCCTTAAATACAAAGAGCAGATTGCCAGAGGTGGGGTGCTGGGCATGGGGGAATGGGGCAAAACGGTCAAGGGCAGTCAGAGGTCCAGACCTGCAGTTACAAACTCATCAGATCATTGGGATATAATATGCAGCATTGACAACTGTCGTTAACAACACCACATTGTATATTTGAAAGCTCGTAGAAGAATAGATCTTAAAAGTTCTCATTACAAGAAAAAAGAATATTCTCTAACCATGTAGTGGTGACAAATGGTCACTAGACTTACTGTGATTATTTTGCAGTATATACAGATAACAAATCATTATGTTGTATTCCTTAATAAAATGTTGTAGGTCAACTATACCTCAATTTCAAGAAAGTTATCATAAATAAAAAGAAATGGTATCCACATTTAAAAGAAAACTATAAAACTGTTTTTATTCATAGATGACATTATCATACATGTAAAACTCCCAACAGAGAAAAGACAGAAATACTATATCTTTTAGTTTATAATAGGCTAGCACACTAAATTTTTGCTGCTGCTTTACAAAATTCCATCATCTCTTTTTACTATCTGAAACTGTCATGAAGATCAAAAGCAGGCTTTTTTTGTTATGACTGTTACTAGTAACAGTGAGGACAAATTTAAGACTAGGTTTGCACACAGCGAGTGAAAGGGGAAGTTTGTAAAACTATCTTGGTACTATATATCTTAAGGAGCCTGTTGTCCTGAACCAGCTTGAACCTTTAATGAGCTGAAATTCATTTATATAAAACTTTCTGATATGTATCAGAAGATGCTACTGTATATATGCCACGTGCTTTCCCTGTCATAATAGTATGTCAAGTGCAGACATTTTTAATAAGTTGTTTCTATTTAACAACGTGAATATACATACTACTACTGAACTGTAAATTTTTTAATTGGTTAAGATGGTAAATTTTATGTTATATAGTTTTGTTTTTTTTACCACCACCAGAACAAAAACACTGCCTCCAACCATAAATCAAAAAAATAAAAGATTAGAAGCCAAAACAAAGTTGACATGAAAAATACATATTTATGCTCTTAAATTAAAACTCACATTTTTCATTTAAATTATAAGGCTTTTTACTGTGACAGTTTTTATAGTTGCACAATAAAATGGAATTAACCTGCATATTGAATAGTAAAGGTTCAGTAGAATAAATCTTAGAATGTTTATAATAGTAAGGTCTGTTCAGATATTTTAAATGATGCTGCAGAAGTGAATATTGATATATAAAGATGTTCAAAATAACATAACTAAAAACTATAGATATCAAAACAGTATTATTTAATCCCAGTTTTCCTAAAGAAATATGTATGCATAGGAAAGTACCCAGTAAATATCAATGATAGTTGTAAAATATAGAATACAGATTTCTTGGGCTTTTAAAAAATTTCAAAATAATTCAGAACAATTAAATCTAAGATTGTCACATAACTTCATGGATAGTAACAAATGGTAACAAATGAGTAGTTTTCAAAAAAACCAATTGATACACTCCTGTGGTAGCTAGACAAGGCTGGAATAGTTGAAAGAACCTACCTGAAGCCAGATACATCTGGGTTAAATTCTCTTAATGGCTTGTGACCTCGGCGGGAGGGGGGGGGGGGGGGGGTGCCACGTTTTTTCCCTGTCATAATAGTATGTCAAGTGGGAG
>CM035273.1:2979199-2994262 GCA_020226075.1 Hydropotes inermis | reverse complement strand
AAACGGGTTTTCTAATACCTTTCTCTGCCAGTATTGGCTTCCCAGGTGGTGCTAGTGGTTAAGAACCCACTTGCCAATGCAGGTGACACAAGACGCACTGGTTCTATCCCTGGGTTAGCGGGACCCCCTGGAGGAGGGCATGGCAACCCAGTCTTGCCCGGAGAATCCCATGGACAGAGGAGCCTGGCAGGCTGCAGTCCCTTGGGGTCGCAGAGAGTCGGACACGCATTGGTCATGGTTAGAGATAGAGTGATTATCGCGTGTCCAGCACAAATGCCTATTACTTCGTGGTACTTAATAAGTGATAACTTTAACTTATTATGTCGATTTACCATGAGTGGAATATCTTTTCAAGTATAATTTAGGAAACATTTAAAGTAACACTTTACAAGAGAGTTTTCTTCAGAGTTTGCTTTTGGAGGATGAGTGTATGTGACAGAAGGGGGGGAGGGAAGGCTTTTGATGTTTGCGTGAGAGAAAAAAGATACAGAGCTCTTTAATGGGGGGCGGGTTACAACCTCATGTAAAACAGTTTATTTTACAGAAATATAAGTAGTGTGCAGTCTCTCAGAAGAGACACTGGCATCTGTTAACATAACCTAAACATAGAAGTCATACTAGCTTTCACTTGGAGAGCTTGATAGAACAGAGAAGGATTATAGTGTGTATCTTTGGAAAGAAAAAAGGAAATATAAAACAGATTTTCCAACCTTTAGTACTTTAGTTATTGCATGACTCTCTGTATTAAGTCGGTTTTCTGATTTTGATACCATTAACATTTTTATTTGTCATTTGTAGGTTTCTGGAACGACTGTTTGAGAGACATATAAAACAAAATAAACATCATTTGGAGGAGGTTTGTCTTAACTTCATAAGAAAAATTCTAATACAGAAAGAATTTTCAAGTTTTACCTTACTCTCAGAGAATACATTAAAAGCAGGCACTTTCTTTCTCTCGCACTTTCTGTGTATGTGGGGAAAGGGGAGATACAGGCAGAATGAGGAAGAACTAGTATTAATCCTGCTGAGGTGAGCAGCACTGCAGCAAAAAGAATTCAGCTTTACTAGCCTAATTAATATAATTATTCTTGTATTTTTTTAATTCCAGGAAAAAATGCGCCAGCTGCTACATGTCTTAAAGGTGGACTTAGGCTGCACGTCCAAGGAAAACTCAGTAAAGCTAGATGTCATGGATATGTTGCATTTACGTGATGTTGAAAAAGCTGAGAATTCAGAACAAAATGAATATAAAAGTGAACAAGATTTAATCATTCAACAGGAACGCCAGGAATACCAAAAAGCTTTGAATATGTTATTGACCATTCCAAAGGAAGAGAATGAGATAGTCTCTTCGAATGAATTTTTCCTCCCGATCTATAAATCAAAGTATTCAGAAGGGGTTATCGTTCAGCAGGTGAATGAAGAGACAACTCTTGGAACTTCAGCCTGGGATGAGAAAAATGCAAGCATGTCAGACAGTTTACTAGACCAGGAGACCTCCGTGAGCGTCATCGAAGGCGACAGCGATGCCGAGAAGGCCGAGCCGTCCACGGAGCTGTGCTGCCTCAGCAGGGAGTGCGTGCCTGCTGCGCAGCCGTGCGGAGGCGAAGGCCGGCAGGAGCTGGAAGGACCAACCCTGAGGGTCATGGAAATGACACTGAGGACTGATCTTGATGTCTGATCTTCACCAATAAACATCCTGAATGGCCAATCATTCACTATTCCTTTTACTGTTTTTTTACTTTTATATGCTAAGAGTTCTGTATTTGTCTTCTATGTTGTGATAAATTACTATAAATTTAGCAGCTTAGAACACACACAGGTATTATTTACCGCAGTTTCTGTGGACCCTGAGTCCAGGCACGGCTTAGGCGGCCCTCCCTCTGCTTTTGGCCTCACGCATCTACAAGCCAGGCCTCGCAGGGCCACGGGGGTAACTTCTGCCCCCAGACTTTGTCAGGTGGTTGGCAGGATGTCTTTCCGTGGAGCTTTCGGTCTGAAGGCTTCGGTTTCCTGCTGACCGTGCCCACTGAAGGCTGTCCACCGTTCCCTGCTGCGTGGCCCTCTCTGCAGACCGCTCATAGCGTGGCCGCCTGCTTCTCCGAGGCTAACGGGAGGACGGAGTCTCAGAAAACGGTCATGATGCGGTGCGTCACAGGAGTGACTTCCATCACCTCTGCCGTATTCGTTTTGTTAAAACAAGTCACAGGTCCTGCCCACATGCAGAGGCAGCATACGAGGGTGTGAATGCGAGAAAGTGAGAATCTCCCAGCTCCCCTTAGGGTCTGCGGACCACAGTTTCTGAAGTCCCTTTCTAGGGGAACAGATTTTACCTAGACATAAGTGACTGCAGGCACTGGGGGAAGGGTTGAAAATCTGGAGTAGCTCCTAAAACGGGAAGTGTTGTCTGCTGTCATCTTGGGGCTTCCCTGGTGGCTCAGGTGGTAGAGAATCCGCCTGCGATGCAGGAGACCTGGGTTCCACCCCTGGGTCGGGAAGGTCCCCTGGAGAAGGAAATGGCAGCCCACTCCAGCATTCATGCCTGGAGAATCCTATGGACAGAGGAGCCTGGCGGGCTACAGTCCACGGGGTCACAAGAAAGTCAGGCACAACTTAGCGATTGAACAACAGTATCTTTAATTTCTTTCTTCTCACTCTCCTACAGCTTCTAAAGCCTCAAGGCCTTTCTGGTTATCAGTGAGCATGGATGGCCTATTGACTGTCTGAAACGCCAACCCTATTTGTGCAGATGAACGTTCTACCAGGCCCAGTCTGATACCCTCCTCTTGTCTGTACACTTCATGAACGGGATCCTTAACTGAATTCAGATACGTCTCAGAAGACTCGTCTCTACTTAAGTCTTTTCAACCACTCACAGCCATGGAAATATTTGAGTAACTTATGGAACGGTTTCATGCCTGGGCACCATGGAGGATAGAAAGATGAATCAAAATATGGATGATAACCCAAATGTTTTTCTAGAAATTTAGCAATTTCCTCCAAGTAGCTCACTCTTTAATGTAGGCTTTTAGCATTTTTTTGCCCACACGAGTGTTTCCCAAAAGGTGGTGCGTGTCACTGGAGGGATTAGACCTGGTTTCTCGTGGTGGGTGGTTGACAGTCTCCAGCATGGAAACCGTTGAGAACCCAGGCTCAGGGACAGCTGCAATAAGTTGGGCTGGGCACCCAGCGTCCTAGGCCCCAGGTCACCCTGCCGCCATCTTCCCTTGGCCCCACCGACCCTCCGCTCTCACCTGTGAGCGCTTATCTTACCCCCAACAACAAAAGACGCAAAGTTCAGGTCCGGCAACTGGAATTCTAAACTGTGCCAAGATCTGTCAGACTTCTGAAATAAGGGATTTACTTGGCTTTTGGACTTCTAAATATGCTATGTCTTATCCAAGAAATTAGCCATTTTATAAATCGTGTAGAGAATAAATTTCAATATTGTAAGTCTAAAAGACTGTATTTGCATAACTTCCTATTAAAAAGATATATATTGAAATAAAGAATTATGTAATAGCCATTCTTTGAAATACAGCATAAATGTATGTTACACAGAGTATGTATATGGGCTTCCCTGGTGGCTCAGCTGGTAAAGAATCCTCCTGCAATGAGGGAGACCTGGGTTCGATCCCTGGGTTGGGAAGATCCCCTGGAGGAGGGCAGGGCAACCCACTCCAGGATTCTGGCCTGGAGAATCCCATGGACTGTGTAGTCCATGGGGTCACAAGGAGACACGACTGAGCACCTTTCACTTCACTTTCAACAACCCCGCCCCGCATCCTGCAGCCCTCTTTCACCCCGTCCCCTCTTTCCTGGCACCCGCCCGCGTGTCCCGTCACTCACACGCGCCCCCTCCGTCCTGTCTGGGGCTCCTCCCCCAGCCCCAGCCTCACCACCACGAAGCCCTGCCCGTGTCGGCTCCGTTTCCCTCCTTGGCTGGAGCTTGCCTGCTGCCTTCCGGCTGCGCCTCCACACTTGGGGCCCCGCCCCAGACTCCCTGCCCTGCTCTGACCCATCTGTCTTCTCTACCTTCCAACTCTGGGTACAGCCTCTTGTCTCTGAGGCCATGACCCATCCTGACTATCCGTTTTAGGGTATTCTGTTGTCCTCAGAATTCCCTGTAAGATTTAAAGAGATGAGCTGGTTTAAAGAAACATTAAAAGTGGTTCTCAGATGGCCAAGGTTCTGTAAAGGCGAAGTGGATGGTAAGTCTGGGAAATGCTGGCTTAGTCCCAGATCAGGATATTAATTTCTCTTTCCCTCTGCTTCACACACGGCTCATTCTCTGATTTGCAGAGTCACTGATGAGTGTTTTGAGCCCAGTTGTTCAGACCTGATCCTTAGGAGCTGTGACGTTGAGCTGGTTACTATAACCTTCCTCCTGCTTTTCATGTGCTGAATCAAGTAGTTACAGAGCCTTCATTGCAGGGCTGTAAGAAGTTAAACAGGTTGTTTGAGAAAGACTCACAGGCCGCTACTGTTACTGTAAAACAGATCAACAGACCGTGTCACTCCCTTCTTTAAAAAACAAGCCAAACCGAGTTTCCGCTTGCCAATCAGAAAAGGTACAGGCCCCTTTGCGTCTTTCCTCTCATCAGGCTCGCCCAAGCATCCTCAGCGTCTTCACTGCTTCTTCCCAAATAGGTCCATCCTCTCTCCACCCCTGCACTTGCCACCATCTCCCCTCTGGGGCCCCCTGGGGCCTGAGCTGACTGCCCGGAGGGAATGGAACACAGAAACCTTGAGTGGCTGCTCCGATAGATGTCCCCCTGCTCTGGGTGAGACCTTCCATGTCTGGACGCCCAGAATGTCTGCGCTTTGAAAGCCAGCACAGCTGGCTCTCAGGAGTCTCAAATTCAGTCCTAAATAGAACCCCATTCTTAAAGAGCTCACACAAAATCTCATATTCTAGAACCTAGGGTGGAAGCAGTAATCTGAATGAAGTCTAGGTCTGACATTCCTGCCGGTCTGGAGAGTCTCCTGGAGAGGCAGGGGGCGGCTGGGGCCTGCCCTGGGGACTCGGGCATCGGCCGCAGCACGTGGGGAGCTTCTTCTACCACGTGGGCGCTGGCGCTGGCCAGCACCCTTTTGGAATCCGGCCTCAGGCTTATTTGGAGGCGGGCATGGCAGTCCACTCCAGTATTAATGCCTGGGGAATCCCATGGACCGAGGAGCTACAGTCCACACAGTTGCAAAGAGTCGGAAACGACTGAGCGACTTTGTCTGTCTCCGGCTTATTAGCCTCAGGACCCAGCTCGGCCCCTGCCCACAAGCCCGTAGGCACCAAACGGCCAGCTGGGCAGGGACGCAGCCCCACTGACCTGCAGACTGTTGTTTAGTCGCTGAGTCCTGTCCGACTCTTTGTGACCACCAGGCTCCTCTGTCCATGGGACTCTCCGGCGAGAGTACTGGACCGGGTAGCCATGCCCTTCTCCAGGGGACCTTAGACTGGCTGCCTAAAGACCCCCGAGCCCACAGCTGCCCCGGGGCCCAGTCCTGCCCCCACACCAGTGCACAGCGGACGGCAGGGGACCTGGCGCCCCAGGACTGCGCCCCCTCCACCAGCCCCAGGCCCCGCGAGCCCCCGGGCAGCTGCTCTGGCCTCAGGGCCGGCCTCGCCCGTCAGAGGGCTCAGCAAGGGACAGCCACTGTGGGAGCTCTTTCAGCCCCACGGACAGACAGACGACGGCCCAACACCAGCCTCCGGACCCAGCCCCTGGAACAGACCAGCATCTCACGTCTGTCGAAATGGCCGTCTTCAAAAAGCCCACAGGAGACACATGCTGGCCAGAAGGTGGAGAAAAGGGACTCCTCGAGCACTGCTGGCAGGAACGGAAATTGGCAGAGCGGCCGGGAACAGCACGGAGGTTCTCAAGAACCTGAAGCAGAACCACAAGACACAGCAACTCCAACGCAGACGGTTACCCGAAGAAAAGGAAACAGGCATTTGAGAGATACACGTAGGCCAGCGTTCATAGTCATTTACAACAGCTGAGATGGAAGCAACGTAAGCGTCCATCAACAGATGCATGGATAAAGATGTGATCGTGTGTATATATGTGTAATATGCATGTGTGTGTATATATATATATATATATATATATATATGTATGTGATGGAATACTACTCTGTCATAAAAAAAGAATGAAATTTTTCCATCTCCATCAACATAGATGGACTTGGAGGGTTTTATGCTTAGTGAAATAAATCAGAGAAAGCCTCTACTGTATATGACTTACATTTGGAATCTAAAAAATACAACAAACTAGTGAATATAACAAAAAAGAAACATATATAAAATACTAGTGCTTACCAGCCAGGAGAGGGACGGGGGAGGGTTACATATGTACAGGGGATTAAGAGATACAAACTACTAGGTATAAAATAGATGAGAGCAAGGATGTATTTTACAGCATGGGGAATAAACCCAGTGTTTCCTAATAACTATAAATGGAGTGTAACCTTTAAAAATTGTGAATCACTGTTATACACCAGAAACATATATATTGTAAATCAAGTACACCTCAATTTAAAAAAAAAATGATAATTTTTTAAAAGATGAGTTGACCATTGTTTTTCCTGTGAAGAAGAATATTCTTTTATAAGTTTTCTGCTACTGCTGTAACAAGTTCCACAAATGCAATGGCTTAAAATAAAATCTACCAACTTACAGTTCTGGAAGCCAGAAGTCATAAAATCAAGATGTTGCCAGGGCTGCATTCTTCCAGAGGCTCTGGGGAGAATGTCTTTTCCACCTTTTCCAGTTTCCAGCGGCTGCCTGCATCCCTTCCCTGTGGCCTGTGCCTCCATCATCAAGGCCAGCTGCGTGGCATCTTCAAATCTCTCCCCTCTGCTTCTCTGGTCACATCTCTGCTCACTGTGACCCTCCCGCCTCCCTCTTAGAAAGACCCCGTGGTTCCTCTCGGCCCACCTGGATAATCCCGGACAGTCTCATCTCAAAAGCCTTGATTTAAGCACACTTGTAGAGTTCCTTTTGCCATGTAACACTCATAACTTCAGGGGACTAGATCACGAACATCGCTGGGGGCCCATCAGTTGACCATGATTGTAAACATCATTAACCTAATAGAAATGGTCTAAATAAACCTTAATGCCTATTGATTGTAGCTTGGCTATCTCGTGAATCCCAGGTTGCAGTCTATACTGAACATTTATGACTTTTTCATACTCAGCTTCTGATTCAGAATTTTTAGACATGGGATATGCTTCAAGAATCTGGATTTCAACACATTTCCAGTGTTGCTGATCCAAAAACAAGCCCATTAATAAATGAAGTGGACATTCAACCAATGACACATTGCACTACCTTGTCAGTCCTAACGGAAATCAACCCTGACTGTTCATTGGAAGGACTGATGCTGAAGCTGAAACTCCAATGCTTTGGCCACCTGATGCGAAAAATTGACTCCTTTGAAAAGATCCTGATGCTGCCAAAGACTGAAGGCAGGAGGAGAAGGGGACGACAGAGAATGAGATGGTTGGATGAGTTTGAGCAAGCTCTAGGAGCTGGTGATGGACAGGGAAGCTTGGCATGCTGCAGTCCATGGGGTCACAAAGAATTGGACATGACTGAGCGACTGAACAAAATAAGTGAAGTGGATACTCAACTAATAAGATGCACCACAGGGATGATTGTGTGAGGAGAAGCTCTGCCAACCTGCAGGGAAGTACATAAATATTTATTCTTCAAATATATTAATTGTTCCACAAATGTCCTGATTAACAAAGTTGGCTATTTTGACAATATGCATTCTAACTCGTAAGTGATTGATGATGGTGGAGATGTATGATGACTATAAATGATTAAAAGAAACATCTATTGTCTGGAACATAATTTAAAATAACCCATTGAGGAAATGGGATTAAATATATACCTCTGTAATAAGAACCAAAATGAAAAAAAATAGACAAAACAGCTGTAATTGTACTATTCATGCAAAAATAATATCTTGCTTCAATATTTATTTTATGGCAAAAACAGACTATAATATATTCACTTCACATATATTATATTCATTCAAACTTTTTTGCCCATTAAATGTACACACTTTTACAAACCAATGAGTTTAGAAGATTTAAGCTCTTCTGATTATACACTTTTACATTGTTGATTATAAAACTGCTTTTTAAACTAGAAAATACTAGACAACTACGTATACAATGTGATTTTGAAAAGGTAGAATTCCCAAAGCATTGCTTGAATTATAGGTAACTTTCTGAGAAAATGTACTTCATAAAAATTGTCTCTAAATATTTACGTTTCTGAGGACATTTGAATCATATTAACAGCAGTTGGAATTTTTAAACACATTATTATCTAGATATTCATTTTTAAACTATGCTTTGCTTAATTTGCTATGGGTGGGGTTTGGACTGCTTCAGTTTTTAACAAAGAAATATACAACAAACTTCTGTATTGTTGCAATGCAATCTTCATCTGGACTAAGTATCATTTTTAAAATTCGGAATATCTCCCTCTTTTAAGCACAAGAGAGTGAAACTGAGGTATTTTCATAGGAAAATATTTAACGTTCGCATGATAAAAACTAAGTGTTTTATATTTTAATGTAAAAAATTACTTGAGAATATAGTAAAAAGCAAAAAATATATTCTAATGGCCCAATGCCAACCTCCGGAGTAAGGTTTAACAGTTTATCCAAGTTTTTTAAGGCTTAATACTTTTAAAAATATTTTTATTTTCTCCCCTCATTTTCAATGTGTTGCTTAGAGATTGAATACACTGATAACTGTGTAATAGCTCAATTCTACAAGAAGAATTGAGCTGCTTACTTTTAATATAGAATTGAAAAAAATCTAATATGGAGAGTCTAAACTGACACTAACAGAAAAATCCTCAAAAAGGTCAAGAACCATTCCTGTACAATAACTACTTCAACTTCTCTATTGAGCCACAAACCCAAACTATGCAAATAAAACCCACCAGAGCACTACTAATCTAAAAGTTATCACAAGTTATAGCATTTTTTTCCTTTTTTTTTCTTTCATCTTTTTGTTTTGTGGGCTTAAAATTTTGTTTTACTTTTAATCTCATTTTTATCAAACCTGTTCTGGAAATGTTTGTCACCTCTAGACAGTACTTCCTTTTTTCAGGCTATTTGTTAGACTGACAACACAGTGCATGCATGTCAAGTCGTGTCCGACTCCTTGCAACCCCACGGACTGTAGCCCACCAGCGTCCTCTGTCCGTGGGATTTCCCGGGCAAGAATCCTGGAGTGGGTTGTCATTTCCTTCTCCAGGGGATCTTTCCGACCCAAGGATGGAACCCACTTGTTTACAGACCTGCTCCTGAGAGTGAATACGTATTTTCTTCACTAAGCTTTAAAGCTTGAATTTAAAATACACATGAGCATTAGAAATGGTGGTGACAACCGAAATAAAGGACTGGTCTTTATATAGTTTTAAAACCCCCTACCAGTCAGTTTAAAATTGCAGATTCATTACATTGGAATCATGTACCGCTATAGCCAGTGTGGGGACACTACAGATTCAAAGCAAGGCATCGTCGAGATTTTAAATGGTCCTTTTATACGACACACCACAAAGTCATGTGTAATGGAAGGAATCATGTTCAAAAGATCTGCCTGATAAGTAATTTTTGAAACTTTTCCAACAGTACGTTAGCCATACTGTTAGTCTGAGTGTATGTTTGTGTGCTAAGCTGCTTCAGGCATTTCTGACTCTTTGAGACACCATGGACTATAGCCCACCAGGATCTCTGTTCATGGGGTTCTCCAGGCAAGAACACTGCAGTGGGTTGCCATGTCCTCCTCCAGCGGACCTTCTCAAGCCAGGGATCGGACCTGCATCTTTTTTTTTTTTTAATAGTGAGACAGTTTATTAATCAGTTTAATCAAACAGAGATAGAAAAGTCAAGGTATGCCCGTATGTTTCTAGAGTGAGAACCAGAAATATGGTTTGAAAGTCAGATACTCCATTGTTATTCAAAATGCAAGAAGTCAGATAAAATGTCTTTCTTGTCAAGAGGAAGACAGTATTTTTAAAACATACACATGCATTCTATACACCTCTGCATAGTGACCATACAAAGACATCTTCTGATAGTTCCCTAGGTACAGGCCACAAGACCACCATACATATAGTTTTCTAGTAAGATCCTTTGTATTATTTTTATAATTAATCTCCCTTATATGAATAGCAAACCAGGGATATCCATTATCATAGCAAATGCTGGTGTAGTGCGAACCTGCATCTCTTATGTCTACAGGTAGTTCAATTATTCCCTTCTTGTCAGTCACCCATTTATATTTATTTATAATATTAAAAGCATAATTTAAAATAAGTATACAGTTACTCATTGGAAAGGACCCTGATGCTGGGAAAGACTGAAGGCGGGAGGAGAAGGGGATGACAGAGGATCAGATGGTTGGATGGCATCACCAACTCGATGGGCATGAAGTTTGGGTAAACTCTGGAGTTGGTGATGGACAGGGAGGCCTGGCATGCTGCAGTCCATGGGGTTGCAGAGTCGGACACGACTGAGCGACTGAACAACAGCAACATGTGCTTACTGTCTCTTTTTGAACCCAGCAACATATTGGATAAAGCTCAGATTTACTCCAGTTTTTAGAAAATGAGTATTTTATGTAGTTCTGGAAATACGCCACCAGCCAGGCCCACCTCACACACGTGTGACCTAGAGGCACTCCAGCTGCGGGAAAGCTCGCCTGGGGCTCCTGCGTCCTCAGTTGGGGGCCGCGGACCTCCGGCCACCTCCCTGGCCCAAGTCCACCTTCCCCCCGCCCGCACCCCCGCCTCCAGGCCAGGACCACCCCCAGGCAGACAGAGCAGAAGCGGGCAAGGCGGGGCTGCTGCCAGCTCACCTGCCCCTGTCCCTGGCAACCCGCTCACCACCTGTCCCTGACGTTCACACGCCACCGAGTTTCTCAAACGATGGGACGCTCGTGACACGGAATTCCTCACGAAACACTTAACAATACGACTTCAGCTGCTTGCTGAGGACCAGGCCCACTGCTGGGGAAACCGGAATTGTTTGCTCGCGCCAGCAGGGTGCAGCGGGGAGAGTTGCCAAGTGTTTCTCTCAGAGTACTGATGTGTCTACCCTTTCAGACCCCTGTGGTTTCAATAAGCTTCGGGAGAACAAACCAAAGGAGTTAGGGCGCACTTGTAAGTAATGTTTCCCTTTGTAGACGACACTCCCACTCCCGTTAGCTTCCCTTCCCCATCGGGGCTTCTAGAGCGTAAGTTTATCTGGGGACTACCTGCACTACTCCAGCTTAAACACCCAAGGACCCTTTCGATTATTTTCTAAAATCATCTGTCCACACACTCCTAACACATGCAAACCTTAAGCCACCAAACTTTGATTTCTCATCTTTTTTAAAGTAATTATAGATACTTAGGGTAAATGAAGCTCTATTGCAGGACTTTGAAAAACTCACGTTCTATCAAGAATTGTTTTCCCTGACAAATTCCTAATGGACCTAGCCCTCTATTTTTGAAGTGTCTGTCCCTCAGTTCAAAAAAAAAAGGGGTCCCCTCTAATTTAGAACATTTTAATAAACTTTAAACTGAAAAGAGATAGTTGAGCTTCTTCTATCTGAAATGCTGAAAGAAAATTCCTTCCATGTCTATCCAAAAGAATTCCTTTTAAAAGTCTGATTTTTTTAATGATCTATAATAAACTGAAGTTTTTTATATTTTAATAAGACCACTGGAGTGGGTTCGACCGTGGGTCTCCTGCATTGCAGCCAGATTCTTTTGAGCCACCAAGGAAGCCCAATATAAAGTTTTCTGTTACATGTAACAAGCACACTTATATTTCCTTAATACTGTAAACATTAAGTTACGGACCCACTTGAAAGGACTATTTTCTTTTCCTGAAGCAGCAGCAGAAAGGCTGGCCATGCCCAGCCGCCGTCACCCATCCTCACTCCTCCCTGGGGCGTCTGTCCCCACCTTGGTCTTCCCGGGAGCTTCTGGGCAAGCACAGCCTCTGTCTCAATCCTGCCGACATGGTTTGAAGTTTTCTGAATGTTTCACAGTGGATGTTCCAGAAGGAAATAAGCAATGAAAATTGCAATTCCAAATGAGGTTCTAAAATGAACACTTCCTGTGTTCAAAACTATATACTAGAGCATTTTATCAAAAGATCCCGCTAATCAGAACTGATGCCAGAGATGCCAACACCCATCAGTGGAGAACACCGGTTTGTAACCTATATTTTGTGAAGATGCACATTTTGGTAATTTTGATATGAAACTAAGAATATCAATAAACAAATAAAAGACACTAAAATACCGAAGCACTGTGTAAGTTTGGCAGACAGAACATCCTCAACTCAGACACGATGAGCTGATGAAACCTCAACATTCTACAGCTTGACCGTGATAATCATATAACTTCAAAAGTCCAGAAATGTAGATTCATTTTTATTCAGAAATACTTTCATATTCTCTAACTGTTCATCAAAAGTTTAAAAATTCAAAACGGACACAGAAAAATTACATGGGTCTTAGAAGCTATGTCAAACATGTGAGTTTTAAGAGTTACATTTACACAGTGTAATTTAGCCCTCGTAAGTAATTTTCTTATAATCAAATTATTATGACAGGAACACAAACATACCATATATTACTCTTTAAATTTTTGTTTTACAATATGTTCTTGTCAATGGGACACTTCAAAATGTTAAAACCTGACAGAAAAGTATTTAAAAAAAAAAGTACCAATGGAAGAAAAAAGTATGAGAAACACACCTGTTCTTTACCTGGTGTGAAGATGGGAAACACTTCACTAAAAAACTCTTAGCCCATTCTCCTGGAGAGCTCGCTCTGAGTATCTACACTTGGGTCTGCTGTTCTTTAAAATCATTTTAGACTTAAAATCAATTTTTTGTTCCCAAGTGAGAAAGAGGCCCACTTCCAATATTCACTTTCATTGATGCCCTCTGTATTTCCTCTAAAGGGGCTGGTTTCTGGGTCAGAGTTAGGCAGGGACCCGCCATAAGAAGGAAACCCAGTCTCACAGCTAACCACAGACTCAGTGGTGCAACAGTGAGCAGAACCGCTTTAGGAGTGAACCCGGCATCCTCTCACACCTCCCTCGGTCCCTCGGATACCGCTCACTGGGGGAAGGAACCCTGGGTTTGACGTTTGGGAAGCTCGACATGTTGGAGAAGCAGCCTCAGGAAGAAGAGAGGGCTCCTCAGCCAAAGGCGTGGGCCAGTCCTCACCTCCTCGGGACCAGCCCTTCGCAGTCCCCCTGCCCGCGGGGCGGGGCCTGGGGGACTCGGAGGTTGGGGAGCCGGGGCACGGGGAAGCTAGAGGATTGAGGAGAGGAAACCCCGGGACGTCTTGGACACCACGGTCTCCGGCGGCCCCATAGGTCTGGGCTGTGGTGTGGGGAGAGGAGGTGAGACTATTAAACCCGTGCCTTCTTTCAACCAAAAGAAAACAAAGCCTCTTCGTGGCTTCTTTTAAACCTGATTTGTTTTTTAAAAAAAAAAAAAAAGAAGAAAAAGGAAGATAGTTGTAGGTGGAAGAACTTCAAGGAAACAGAGGGAGCTGTTGCCCATGACAGGCCCTGAGTTTCCTGAGGAATTCAGTCCCCACTCTTCCCGAACCCCGCTCTGCCCTGGCGGCTCAGTCTGAGTGCAGGTGACACTGCATGCTTTGTAAAGACGAAGGCAACTTGCATTTACCATCCTGCATTTCCTCTGCATCCTAGTCATCCTACATACTCTTACCCCATCCCTTCCAAAACACTTTCAATATGTCTGTTATGTACTGTTTCACCTATAAAGCAGTATATATATTGAAAACTCAGATTTGTTTGCAAACAAAAAAAGTGCTTAAAACCATCTTATGCAACTGTTTTTCACTTCATTTTCAACCAAAAAAAAAAAAAAACACCCACATTTGGGTTTATGAATAATACTGAAAAAAAAAATAGTGAATCTGATTCTTCCCATACATGTTTTTTAAAAATATGCCTTTATTCCCCATGTTAACTTATATTAACTGACTCATTTCCGTACCTTAATGAGTTGAACTCTTGCTTGGAAAATATAGAAGGTACAAATATATAGAACTTTTAGGACTAAAAAATTTTGTGAATATAAAAATGCTTTCTATACTTCAAAAATAACACTTTTAGATTCTTGTTGTAGTTTTGGGTTTGGTAACTTAAGTACCCAAGGTTTTTTTAAAAAAATAACAAAATAACATGGTTTTAAATACAAAGTTATCTAGGAACCACTCACATCTATGGATCAGCCCCTCGAAAAGTTTAGTTCCTCAACAAGAAAACCCCAAATATTCTCGTCATAAAATAAAATTCCATTATCAAAAACTAGCTTAAGATAGAAAACTGTATGCCTTAGTGATTGCCAGAACTGCCCAGCATAGCCTCAGTAAAATACGGAGAACTCATCTAGAAAACACAGTCTCCACACGTGTGCAAGTTCTGCAAGCAGACAGCTGGGCCCCGGGAAGCCCCGGGAAGCCGCGGCCCTGCCACCGGGCGCCGGCCTTCCCGGCGAAGCCCCTCCACTTCGGCCCGCCCGGGTCCTCTCGCGGCTCATCCCGACCGGCGCCTGCATTCTTCCTGCCGCAGCGCCCGCGGGGGTCGGCGCCAGCAGGCCTCCGTCCTCTCGGAGCGGTGAGGACCTCCGTGACCGTCTGGGGAGCGCGGGGCCTAGATGAGCCGGGAGCCCCGGAGGAACTGGATGAGCACGCGGTACACGAACGTGTACTGGCAGAGGGTCTGCACCATCAGCATCCGCTGCCGCCGCAGCAGGTCCAGCACCCGCGGGACGTCCAGCGCCTGCGGGGGGAGGCGGTGAGGGCGCGGCTCCGAGACCGCGGCGGGGGGCGGTCCTGGGGGACCCTGGCCGCAGGCCGGCAGCCTCTGCCACTCGGCGTCTCCTTCGGAGAAGCTCGAGGACGTCTGTGCGGAAGGCCCTGGCTGGGGGGGGTGGGGGTGGCGGTCCCTCTGTGCCCGGCCCTGTTTCCGGCCCCCTCTCCCCTGGGGGG
>CM035273.1:2949237-2974199 GCA_020226075.1 Hydropotes inermis | reverse complement strand
GGAAACCGGTTTTTCTCTCCCGCAAAATGAAAAACTTCAGGGAACAGGAACTGCCTGGCGCACTAACCAAGTTATACTCTGAAACGTCTTCTGCTAAGCCTTCCCCGAATGCTTGAAATTTTCAGTTTAAAACGAGCCCAGCCTCGCAGGCAACAACACAGCGGCAAGAGCGAGGCTCTGGGGCGGCCTCCGGGCGCGGGAGCGCAGACACTCACCCAGAAAGCCCCTGAGGTCGTCGGGGCAGCCGTGCTCCGGCCAGTCGGTGTACTGCAGGTGCCAGACGGTCCGCTCCCGCCCGCTGAGCAGGTGCTTCACCTTCAGGCCCGTGGTGGCGTAGCAGCCGGAGTCCGTGCGGAAGCGCGTGGTGATCCTGAACCGCCCGTAGGTCACGCTGCTGTGCCTCGAGCCGAGGCGCGGCCAGTACCTGAAGCTCTTCTCCCTTCCGCCCTCCTGTCAGAGAGCGCGCTCAGAAACGCGGCCGGGCCGGCGCGGACGCCCCTGCACCGGAGCCGGCTGGAGACTCGGACCGCGCCCCCGCCCCTTCTCTAAAGGCAGGACCCAGGCGCCCGCGTCCCTGTCCGGCGGAGGCCGCGAGCAGACCAAGGGGAGAAGTCAGTCCTCACCTCCTCCGCCGTCACCATGGCTATAATCGCGATCCCCTGTTCCCACACCATCTGCCAAAAGTCCGGGCAGGTGTTCTGCAGGGGTCCCTGAGTGGCAATATAGTCCCATTCGACTCCACTGACAGAGACCTGAAATTAGAAACGGACTTTTAAAAAATGAGTATGTGTGTGTATAACGCATGCATATACATTTGTTCATGGTAATGCTTAAAAAGGGAACTGAACTATTCAGATGAAGACTTGCACCTTATTCTTTTTCCTTATTAGTGTAATTTCCATTACTGACACCTTTATAAGCATAAGCGTCATGAATTTATATAATATCTATATGTGACCTGTATCTATTTCCTTAACCTCTCCGAATCTCAGTTCTCATCTGCACAATAAAAATACTCCCTGCTCTCCTCTTGTCGGGATTGCTCGAGTCAACATAGTCAATGCCCTGCACACATCAGGGTGTCAGTACATGGCTGTTACTCCTGCTGTTAGATGGTTTTTCTGAAAATAACATCAGCATCGTCGCACCCCAAAGTTCAAACACAATCTTCCCTCGTGAAACACGATGCACAGTAGGATCAAGTGCAAGCAGTTAAGTCAAAACCTAAGTCAGACGTCAAATTTCTAGGGGAAGAGAATGCCTTCCTGCCTAAGGATCTCACCACTGAGCTTCCGAGCCGGATCTCTCTCCACAATGATACTAAATTTCCACTTAAGGTTGAAAAGGGTCTTAAGATTGAAAACCTCCTTGAAAACATTCTAATAATTATGAGAGCTGTAGTCAGGAAATGGGCTTAAATCTCGGCTCCCCCATACTGAGTGATGACCGTAATGGGCTTCCAGAGTGCCCTGGGTAAATCCTGGGACAAAGACGCAGCCCCGAGTCATGCCCCCGCCCTCCCACGCGGCCCCAGGGCCCACAGTGAACTAGGACCAGGGTGAGGGGCTGGGGGCTGCACTTCCTGACTCAGAGGTCAGTACAGCGGCCCACACCATGCACTGCAGGGTGATCTGGGAATTCTTCCCGCTGTTGCTGAAGATCTCGAAATACCACCAGAGAGCCTCAGCATTCTTCAACTCTCACCCATCCAGTCAAGGGAGATACACTATTCCAAGGAAAGGCTCCATTTTTAAATACGTCACCTTAGTCACATCCAACTCTGCACAACCCCATGGACCGTAGCCCTCCAGGCTTCTCTGTCCATGGGATTCCCCAGGCAAGGATGCTGGAGTGGGGGGCCGTGCCCACTTCCAGGGGGTCTTTTCAACCCAGGGATGGAACCCAGGCCTCTCATGGCCCCTGCACTGGAGGCTGGGCTCTTTACCACGAGCGCCGCCTGGAGAGCAAAGCAGGGGAGGGGGTTTGGGGAGAATGGATGCCTGCATGTCTGGCTGAGTCCCCTCACTGTGCACTTGAAACCATCACAGCATGGTTAATCGGCTGCACCTCAGGACCAAATTAAAAGTGTTTTAAAAATAAAAAGCTCATGCACAGATTCCCAAAGACTGTCAAGGGCAGACTGCTGGGTCCGGGAAGTCTCACTTGCGAAATGGCTCTCATCCAACGTCACCTGCAAACTGAATAAAATGTGGGAAAGGAGAAAGGTGACACCTGATCATGTATACTTCCTCACTCACTCAGTGTAAGGAAACATCTTCTTTCCAGAGTTAGGAACTGACTGTGTAGCCAGCGTGAACAGAGGTGGCAGCAATGGAGAAGACAGAGCCTCTGGCCTTTCTCACCGCCCCCGGATGGACCATCCCTTTTTCCACTTTACTGGGCAGAACCTTACTCAGGTACATGGCATTACCCTGTTTCTGGGGGGGGGAAGCGGCACCGCTTGCCCACGGAACAAAACGGTGTTTAAAAAGGAGTGAGAGAGTGGGCAAGGAGCGCAGACGGGCTCCCGTGTGAGGGACGGCGCTGGTGACACCGCCCGACACACACGTGCGTCACACCAAAATGCACGGAGGTGCGTGAAAGGAAAAACGAGCCGTTCAACTGCTCCTGAGAGAACCTGTGAGCCAGAGAGGCTTCACATTCAGAAGCACCAAGTGCTCCAGGCAGACAGACGAGCGGCCCGGAAGTCCTGGGGATGACGCTGGGGGCAGGGTAACCAAAGACCGTCCCGCCCTGGGGTACGGATTTCCCAGCCTACACAACAGTCTGTCAAAATGGTTCCAAACGAGGGTGTTTTTAGAAAACAGACTTGAAAGCAAGACTCACCCCTCTTGTGTGACTCATTTAACTGCAGGACTCTGCCCCACCATTCTAACACTCCCCTCACCTTGATGTGGGAGGCGTTGATGTAGCCGGTGTTGTTCTCCTTGGTCGGGACCAGCTCCACTCTGGTGTCGTCGTAGGGAAGCACATCCTGGAACCGATTTCTTTCTGCGTTTTCAGGGAGGCGGGCTGTGGAGCACTCGCCATCAACTAGCCGTTTTTTAAGAATTCTTTCATATTCTGTGAATACCATTCCCTGCTCTAACCGTTGTTCCAGAATTTTACACTGAAAAACACAAAGTGAGGAAGAATATGACTGCAGTCCCAGGCCACACGCAGCTGCATCCTGACTGCATGTCTGAAAACTCGCTTTCTGCCTCAAGTCTAGTGTTAGCCAATACTGAAAATTCTAGGTGAAACTGAAGTTAAATTTAACAAGTCATTACAATGAAAGGACAAATGAAATAATCTTCTTGGTGAGAAATATAATGTAAAGTTCTGTTTCAACTTGTTCTAGAATAACTCATTGAATTCGTTTTCTCTAAATCTATAGTCAATTACTTGACCCCCTTAGAAGGTTTGGGACTGACGAATATACACTGCTGTAGTTAAAATGGATAATCAACAAGGACCTGCTGCAAGCACAGGAACTCTGCTCAATGTCAGGTGGCAGCCTGGATGGGAGAGGGGTTTGGGGGAGAATGGATACATGTACACGGATGGCTGAGTCCCTTTGCTGTCCACATGAAAATATCACAACATTGTTAATTTTAATTACCTGACCCCCTAAGAACAGAAAATTCTCCTGGAGAACAGTAAATCCTAGAGTAGGATAATTAATTCCAATTTCTATGAACAAGTGCTTCAATTCTGTAATATGACATATAAAACACTAAAATAGTCAATGTTGGAAATTATCTCCAGGATCCAGCTGTAAGCAAAATAATTTCTGCTTAGCATAATTCATGCCTGCCTAATTTTGAAAGAATAGAACCTCAGAGCAAGTACGTCTCAGTCACAAGGAAAGTTTTGAAAAACTCAGTAACTGTTCACTGTTAAAAGGTTTTGATATCAGGACAGCAGTCATTGTCTGCTTTCTTTCCTATGAGTACTCACATGCAATTGCTGATTTATTCTAACTTTACGGCCACAAGAAGGTAAAGAACAACAGCCAGAAACCAAAAGACAAAAGTCAACATTTAGCCTGAAATTATCTATTGAGGCATTAGCTATAAGCTTGCCCGGGTTTTGCAGTCCAGATGACAAAGTTCCTAATACTCCTGTAAGATTATCAAATGGCTTAGAAATTCCAGCAGATTCTCAGGAAGGCAGCTCTGCAGCACAGCCGTCCCCGAGAAGGCGGGCGGCCTGGGGTCCTGTACGTACCCTCTCATCATTAGTGGCTCTGGCCGGCACGTCCTTCTCCTCATCAGGCAGCGGCAGTCGAGACAGGGAGAGTCCATTTAGAGCAGCCAATTTGAGAGGACCAATTTTTTTTGCATCTCCTCGGCTCTTTTTCATTCCCTAAAAAAATATTTACAGGTGTATATATCAAACATACATGCGTACAATCCCTCTGAGAAGAGATTTCAGTGAACTGAAGACAGGAAAGAAACAGAGGGAGGGAAGGTTCTCCTAAACCAACCACGGCAGGAGAGATGAGATGATGACGCTCCCATACACATACACACACACACACACACACACAGACATTTGTTTCATGAATACGAGGAGGAAGACATTCCATTCAAGGCCAAAGCCCTGATAAGTCTTCCAGATAGAAGGTTTTGAAATGCAGCTGGTTTCAGGGCTCTGTTGTTATGGAAGGTGAGGTTCCAAGCTGACGGCATTCCTTCACATGATTCACAGGACTCCTGAATGCCAAACTGTCACACGCACGAAACTCAGCTGTAGTCCACGATAAGGGTTTCAAATGCAGCGGCCTGACTGTAGTAAGCTTTCATTCATTAAAAACAAAAAACAGTTTCTTTCTCGGTGTTTTCTGCGGTGGCTCTATTGTCTTCTACAATCTGTGGCAGACTTGTGTGACTTGGGTTAGACCGCCACACTTCTGGTAAATGCTGCATTTTCAAGTGAAGAAAGCAGCAGGGCCAAAATCTCCGTCATCACACCGTGAGAGGGTATGAGAGAGGGCGTCCGTGGAATTCTGTCTTCTGAAAACTGGGGTTTCTTCAAGCCAGCAATTTTGCTCTCACAGGCAAAGGAGTCCAAGAACGCCAAATCCTCTTTAACAGTCTACACCTCCTGGGAAGCCATGGGATATAATTATAATGACGGCAGCCCTACTCTGACAGAAACGGTCTCCTCAGTTCTGTCTCATAAATGAAATAAACTCTACCCCAGCTCTGTCAGCCTTGCAGGGAGACCGAGAGGGAGGCCCACAGACCACCAGGTTCCTTCTCAGGAGACAATGTCATGATTCTCGGCTGTGCAGGCAACAGGTAAGCAGCTAACAGTGCGCTGGGGTGGGCGCCATTCTGATGTATGACGCTTGCCAGGTTTCAGGTTCCAAATTGTCCCACCACGGCAAACGTCAATCTGCCTCACGAGAGCCCGAAAATGGGATACTTAGCTCCTGACAGCCAGAAATGGCCCCAGCACTTCTCGGCCTGAAAATGCTCCAGCACACGTCCTGGGTGACTGCTAAGGTCAACTGTAAAGCCAGCATTCGAAGAAAGGGGCTCATAGTCAAAACTCACCCCAAACACCCCTCACTTAGCCGTCAGAGGTTTTAAATGTACAGGCCGAATGGTGGTTTCTCCTGTGAGAACCACCATGCAAGACTGAAGGTGAAACAAAAACTCTTTATGTAAACGCACAAGCATTCAAACCAGTCCACCTCTGCCTGATAGCAATCAAGTCCCTGCAGGTGGAGACGGGTGGAGAACTCCAGAATGTTCCTGCTTATCTGCAATTCATTTCACTGTTTTTAGTACTAAACCTCCATAACCATAATTCACATAGTATGTTCATTCGCTTGTGGTCACCATTAAAACAACAAAGGCAACCGGGAGTTACTACAAAGCGGGTCGGAGGGGTAACAGGGGGTTGAACTCCAGCTCTCGGGAAGTCGGTCACTTAAATGTATGATGCAACCTCACAATAATAAGTTAAACTTGACTGAGCACTTTCTACGAGCCAGGACCTCACTTTTTTTCCTCCAACAGCTCTTTGGGGTTGTCTCAATTACAAATGAAAAAACAGGAGTCAGAGAGATTAAGTTCTTGGTCCAAGGTCACACCAGCTAGCTGCCTCCTTATATATGGTAAACAGGTTCAAAACAATAGAAACCCTGCATTCAAGTCAGTCATGCTGCACGACAGAATTCAGAAAACACTTTCTGAGTCTAACCTTAAGTGGGACCTAACACCACATCACAGAAGGCAGAAGGGGTGCCCATCCCAGGTCACAGATGGAGGAGCTGAGGGGCTGGTGTGTGAAGGGCCTGGCACCTTGGGAGAGAACCAGTGAAAAGCACAGTCTGGACTCAGAGCCAATTTCCACTCTTAGGTCCTGTACCTATTCCCAGGCCACGGCTGCCATTCACATTCTTCGAGTAAGAACGTTCCTTATTTGAAAAGACCGGGGCAGGGGGTGGGGGGGGCTTCCCTGGTGGTTTGGAGTCTGCCAATGCAGGGGACGCAGGTTTGATCCCTGGTCTGGGAGGATTCCACCTGCCCTGGGGCAACTAAGCTCACACGCCGCAAACAAGGGGAACAGAAGCATAACCCAGTCCACGGTCTCACTGAATTTGTAGGCCTCCAAGTCAAGGAGGGAGGCATCTTGCACCTTTAGAGAACCCAAATCACAGTCCTCAGATTTAGCAGAGCTTGCTGGGCCCATTCAAAAACTACAGGGACAACAGGCTTGAATACTGGACTCTACTCATCTGGGGCCAGACTCAGGCCCCTCGTTAAGAACTAGGCACAGTCCTTGATGCAACCAGTGAAGAGGGTCAACTACGAGAGGGCCGGAGCAACAGGTGAGGACTCAGGCCGAGTTACTCCTTCCCGGAGACACATCCACACCCCGTCCCGCCCTGAATCATCGATGCTGGGCCATCCCCTCCACTTCAGCCGACCTGAGACACTGGCCTTTACTGTAGGCAGCTGAGTAAGAATGCACTCCCAGGAAAAAGTGAAAATCAACTTAGAGAGAGCCCACCTGCCAGGACAGGAAACATGGGGGTCCAGCCCCTGGTGTGGACCACGTGGGAAGATCCCACGTGCCTCGAAACAACTAAGGTGCAGCGACTGAGCCTGGGCCACAGCCACAGCCCTGAGGAGCCCCCGCGGAGAGCAGCCTGCCCGCCACCCCTGGAGAAAGTCCACACGCAGCAACAGAGATCCTGTGCAGCCAAAAGTGAAGTGACTAATTTTCCAAAACAAACTTACAGTTCAAGACCATTCAGAGAAAACACATTTAACTCCATGGCACTGTTAGTTGTTCAAGTCTGTGTACACTCATCTATTTCATAACCACTGTTAGGAATTCTCCTCCTGCTTGTGAAGATGTTGGTGACATCTCAGAGGATGGAATAATACACAAGGCCAGGACCACATTTGCGACGGGCCCTCAGGTTTGAGCGTGCTGACCAGCAGAAACGGGAGGCAGAGGCCCCAGCTGCCAGGACACGGGGGTCAACGGCAAGACCGAATGCAGAGGTAAATGAATCACTCTCACCCGGCAAGAGCCCCAGGCACGGGGAACGGAGGCCTGAGAAAAGCGGAGTCTGAGTCGGGCAGCTAGATGACCCAGAGGGGACACGCGGACATGAAAACGCCACAAATGTCTGGGCAACGCTGAGGGCCTCACAGTGAAAAGGTTTCAGTGGGAAGAAAGAAAATAACAAGGCTAAGACAAGCAATTATTACTTAATAAAATGTGTGTGTGTGTGTGTTAGTTGCTCAGTTGTGTCCAACTCCTTGCAACCCCAGGGACCATAGCTCTCCAGGCTCCTCTGTCCATGGGATTCTCCAGGCAGGAATACTGGAGAGGGTAGCCATGTCCTTCTTCAGGAGATCTTCCCGACCCACGGATCGAACCCAGGTCTGCATACAATATTTTAAAATATTCAGTACAACCTCAATGCAGAACAGTGTAGAAGAGAGGAGAACTGGCTACAGAGACAAATACGGGTTTAAAATCCAGTCACTCAGGAGCTGTGTGACCTTGGGAAAGTTACTGAGTATCTCAGAGTCCACTTTCTCATCTGTAGAAACAACAGGTCTGTTGTAAAGTGGACACAGTGAAGCAGATGGCCTGCTCCGCTTGCAGCAAATGCTCTGGGAACGGCCTTCACCAGCTAGAGATGATGCTATGCTGTTCCACAGTTTGCCTCAAGTAGATAGGAAAGTGCTTAAATCAGCACGCTTTATCACACCGAGTATGAAGGAGCTGCATTTTCTACCAGGGACCTTCCTCAGGCTCTCAGCTCACTCAGTCTCTTCTAAGACATCTGGGGTGCTCGGGTTTTTGGTCTTGGCAAAGCAGCCCAGAATCACCCTCCAGTCCCCAGAGATCACAGCACAGCAGTTTAATCCGCACCCACACAGACCCCACTAAAGACACCTCAGGGGAGCATCCCTGACCCCACAGGAGCCCCAGGCTGTTTTTACCGGGGGCTCATAAGGTGGTCTTGGCCCAAATCATGAAATCCTCACTTCCTCTTCCATGTACCACCTTCCGGAAACTACCTATTCACTGTTTCTCTTCCATTCTACAGAGCCTCCTACGTTCACTTTTCCCTCCGTCTAAGCCATTATCTTTCGCAATGTCACCAAGATTCTAATCAATCCCCATCATTTCCATAGATGGTCAATCTCAGAGTGTTCCAAAATAAAGCAAAAATAGGGTAAAACCTGTGTGTCTGCTGGGGAATGGGGCTGTTTGAAAGAAGTTCCAAGGAAAAAGCTGAAAACATCAGAAGTCACAGACAAGATGCTTTGTCCATCTTTGAGGCCCCCCGCGCCCACCCCGCACTGCGCACGGCTCACCCCCAGCGGCGGAAGCCCTTCCACTGAGTTCTTCTTCGCCGAGAGGAGATCAGACGCCGGCCTCTTCTGCAGGGAGTCCCTCCGGGCGCGGTACCTCCCCGACGTGGTGAGGTCTGACTCGGACGCGGACGGCGACAAGAGCCCGTCCCGCCGGGGCCGCGGGCCCTCCCCGGGCGCAGTGCCCGGGGCCTGGGGCTCCAGGATGTGCAGGGGCCCAAGGGCCGGGGGCGCAGCACGGGGGCCGTCCAGGGGGCGCCCGCTCCGCGGGCCAGGCGGTGGCGCGGGCCCCTCCTCAGGGTCCTCGTCCTCGTCCTCGTCGCTGCTGAGGATCAGCACGGTGGCGTCGGACAGGGACTTTCCATGGCCGCCTCGCAGGCTGCCCCGCGGCCCGGCGGCGCCGTCCTCCACCCGCGGCGCCGGGGCTGGCGCGGCCCTCTCCTGCAGCCGCAGGCCCTCGAGGCCGTGCGCCAGGCCGGCCAGCTCGCCGCTGTGGCGCTCCTGCAGCCGCGCGCGCCGGGCAGCCGTCAGCGGCTCGCTCACCTCCTGCAGAGAGTGCGCCACCGGCGAGCTGTCCTCCTGGAAGGTCTGCACGGAGTGCTGCACGCGCCGCGTGAGGAGGTCGGGGCTGCTGCTGGCGGGCGGCTGGCGGGACAGGTCCGGGGTGCTGTTGGCCGGCCGCGGGTGCGGGTAGGGGGGCGGCGGGCGGTACACCTGCGTCCTCAGGATGCTGGGCGCCGGGCAGTCGCGCGCCTGCAGCTGCGCGTTGGTCAGCTCGGGCACGCTCACGGCGCCCAACCCCGGGCGCCGCCCGGCCGCCGAGGCATAGGGGTAGGGCGCCGGGCTGTGGAAGCTGTGGCTGAGGCTGAAGGCGCCGGGGGCGGCGGGCGGGGAGCCCGGGCGCGCCTGCTCGCGGATCTCGGGCTGGCTGTACACCAGGCTGAGGTTCCGCAGCGAGCGGCTGCGCCGCTCGGCCGGCGCCAGGCCGCGCTGCAGCTGCCTCACGACGGTCTCGTAGTCGGGGGTCGGGCGGTAGGAGGGCGGGATCAGGGCGCTGTGTCGGTGCGAGGGCAGGCAGTCGGGCCTCGGGGCGTCGCTGCCCGTGACGCTGGGGCTCGAGGAGCCCGGCGAGGGCTGCGGCTGGGGCTGCGGGCTGTTCAAGGAGCCGGTGCTGGGCGCGCTGTACACGCTGCCGCTGCGGAAGCGCCCGCCGAGCTCGGCCTGCGCGCGGTCCAGGCTGGTCTGCGAGTGGCAGTAGAAGCCATTCTGGTCGGTCACGAAGAGGTTATCTGCGGGCGGGGGGGCAAGGCCGTTAGCAGGCACTGTATAAGGAGATTTGTTCTCAATGTTCTAGATTGGACCAATTACTCAAGACAAACACTGAGACGGCCTGAACGCTGATGACCTCCGCCCTGTGGTTTATGAGACCAGGCTGAAGGGACCCGCCTCTACTCACACCGCCGGACCCTAGACGCGCGGTTTCTGGGCACCTTGCCTCCTCACCTCCAGAATGGGGTGGTTCTGCCTGCTCCAAGAGCGGGATTCAGGACCTCACACCCAGCAAAGAACAGCCGAATCTACGCTCGATAGTAAGAGTACAAGTCTGCCCTCTTCTGAAAGTCAAGAGCATGTGTTTTACTAGACAAAGCAGGCTTTCCAGAACGCTGGGGAGCTGAAAGCAGAAACACCCTTGGGTGTGTGGCCCTGCTGACGCCGAGCGAGTCCAAGCACCGACTGTCTGTGAACATTTCCTGAAATGAAACTCAGGCGGGTTGTGTAATTCCTCCAGAATGAAGGTAACAGGGCAAAGAGTTCAGCAGGATCTAAGCCTGTCGAGGTCCACGAGTGTCACTGGTAGCTGCACACCTCACCAGGGGCCGGAGGCCAAGAAGACCCCCGCAAAGACAGCCGCACCTGCCCCCGGCTCCACCCCGACCTGAGTAAGACTGGGGTCACAGCGAGCAGAATTAGGAGCCTCATCTGTCCACGGAGGCTGCGTGTGCACCTGCTCAGGCTGAAAGGAGGCCTGCTTCTTCAGTTCAGCCTGAAGTTCGCCTGAGAAACTACCCAGGGTGACTTCTAACACGTCAATGGAAAGAGCACCAGAGAACAGTTGCCATTGATAAAAAACATTCTTTTTTTTCTACTCAAAAGCCTCATGATGGTTTTATCCAAGGGAACAGGCCAGCGTCTCGCGTGTGGTCTCTGTTGGGTGGCATGCACAGCCACGATGACACAGGCCTGTCTCCCTGCGGATGCACCAAGCTCCTCCTGTCTGGAGAGCGCTCTGAGGCCTGCATCTGCGGCGCCCCCTCTGCTCGCAGCCGTCACTGCTCGCTCAGCCTCACCCCCACCTGTCTAGACCAGCGTGATACCTGCTGGTCCTGCTCTGCACACCCCCAAACCATCCAATTACCAGTCTGCGTGTGTAGAAGACTCTGGGTGCGGTATGTGTAGGGAATGATTACCATCCAGACAAATAAAAAGGGAAAGTACAGAAATCACCAGAACCCAAGGAAGAAGTGTTGCAAGTGAAGGAGCCAGTGTCGCAGGAGCCAGGGGCGGGAAGGAGCACTTCCGGCTGGGGCTGAGCGATGGGGTCAGGGACACCTCCGGGACACACGGCACGTGGGGCCTGGAGGGCAGGTGGCTGCCGTTTCACCAGCAGTCGGGCCCCTGGGCTCTGAGCGCTCTCGGGGTGCCCTCCTCCCTGCGGGCAGGCACAGCTGCGTGTGGAGTCACAGTCAAGGGAACGTGAGCAGAGCGTACAGAGGCAGTCCCCTGCCCCTTCCCTGGCCACCCTGGCCACCCTTGCAGAGGGAAGGGGCTCCGGCCCAGAGCCCTCCTGCCAGGGCGGGGGGGTGGGGGGGCAGGTAACCCGAGGAGGGGTGCACGTGCCCGCAGAAGCCACGGGAGTTTGAGTCTGTGCCCACAGCACAGGCAGTCCGGCGAAAGCGCGTGGGCAGGGGTGGGCAGGAGTAGGCAGGAAAAGGACGTGGAGAGTAACAGACCGGGGCAGGCAGCAGGGAGACTTGGCAGAGACGGCGTGGCTGGAGGAGCCTGGGGCTGGAGAAGGCACGGGACGGGAGGGGCGGTGAGACCTGGAACAGGAGCACTGAGGGAGATCTCAGAGGACGCACAACACTAGACATGGGATCAACCGGCAGGGAAGTGGGATGAGCCAGGCCGCTGAGTATCAGATGACCCAGGGAGGGTGGGAACTGAGGATGTCAGTCACCTCCTGTGATGCAGTGACTGATGAGAGGTCTCATCAAAAAAACATTGGCAGGAGCAGAGGGATAGGGAGAAGGAGACACAGAACAGATGTTCCATCAAGTTAATCAGAGGCAAGAGGATTTGCAACTGTCTGGGAACTGAAGGCAAAAATGAGAAAAGAAAAATTACAAGCAGTTTGGAATCCCAGTAACTAGGCAGGCGGGGGCACAGTGACTATACCATAAGGAGAAGGGAAGCTGGGGAAGGGACTTTCGGAGCAGGGTAATGAGCGCAACTCCAGGCTGTCAAGCCTGCAGCACACGGTGGCAGCGGAACCAGCGCTCCCACTCAGCCCGAAGTCCTGAGGGCCCCCTGAACGGCCCCCAGCCTGCCGGACAGGGGGCACGTGGGGCCGGAGCTCAGGAGTGAAGGTGGGCTGGAGAACACGGACAGTCCTCCTCACTGAGACCCCAACTGCAGATAAGACGAGATCAACTGGACGCCTGCGGAGGGAGTGGGGCCCTGGGCAGACCTTCGGGGCAGGGAACACCGAGGGCGCAGGAGCGGGGAGCGGCCAGCGCGCTGAAGGGGCTGGAACGCTGGGGTCCAAAGGGAGGGAGGGTGTGTGGGGCCCGGGACCTGCGCGAGGGCAGCTTAGCGGAGCAGCACAGGCAGGAGGGGAAGGGGGACCAGTAAGCAGAAGGGGCACACAGGTTACCACGCTCAGAAGTGGGGAGAAAGTAAAAGAAAAGATAGTTCACGCTGCAGTCTGGAGAGAGAGAAAAGACATTAGGATGCTCACAAATGGAGGAAAAGGGAGGAACAGAGAGGAAATACAGTGCAGAGAAGAGAGGTTTTTTTTTGGGGGGGGGTCACAAAACCACAGGAGGGCAGCGTGCAAGGAGAAGCCAGTGAAGAAGGTAGAAGTAACATCCCGAGGTGCACACTCTACAGCCAAATCCATCCCCGAGTTCCCCCCCGCCTCCTACCAGCTCACCGCAGGGAAACTCTTACCAGCAACGCGTCACCACCCACCTCCTGGTCCCATCACACGCCACCCTTCACAGTTCCCTGTGGGTCTGAGTCCAAGCACCTGCTTCGCCGTCTGTGCCGGGGCGGTCATCCCCCCCCCCCCCCCCCAAAGCAGGGGCAGCGGCCCCCCCCTGGGAGCCCACCGCCCCCCACCTTCTGAAGTCACCCCTCTTTCCAGAAAGCCTTCCTCAGACGGCCCAGCTCACTCTCATCACAACACACCTGTTCCCTTTGTACCTAAGTCATCTGTGTACTTGTGTTATCCTCCTGTATTAGGTTTTAAGCTTCTTAAGATGTAGAATTATCTCTCTGCATCCATCTCCCCACCTTTATAGCAGAGCCTTGTGACAGAGTAAAGTAAAATGCTTGTAAAATGAACGCTGGAGATACAGCTTGAGAGGCACTGTCTTCACATAGCTCAATATGCCCATTGTTTAAAGGATAAACATAAATAGAGGAAAATAATCCTTTACAATGGGAAGGTCTCAGGCAGGAAAAAAACGCAGAACAAGCCTGGGACCTCTGGGGCTGGAAAGCACAGAAGCACTCAGAGCCCATGGGGCACATGTTAACAAGAATTGGGAGCCAGTCTGAAGGAGTGCCCGTGGGCCAAATTCAGGATCAAATCTGAGCATCATCAGAATCTGATGCTACATGTTTTCTACCCATACCCAAACAAAACTGCCTCTAACAGAAGCCTCTTTTATGAATCCAGGCTGGCTATCATCATGACAGTAATTCTGTGAAATTAAATTTTAAGTTATTTGTGTAATAACTTCAGCCAAAAAACTATCCTGGCTTCCAGATCTCCAAGGCTTCATGGTTTATTCAAATTATACTAATTTTGTAAGGCATTTCAGAAATGGTGTACTTTACCAAGGGAAGAGGTGTATGGCTCTGTATAATGTCCATTATACTGCAGCTGGGGTGGGGCGGCCATCACATAGGGTTGCGGCTTGGGCTAAGAATCGGAAAGTTGGAAACAGGGTTAAAACACATCGTCTATGGGATATGTGTAGAACAGTTCTTTTCTGGCTTCTTTCTCTTCATTGAGAAACTTTTGAAGGAGCCTGACGCATTATATATGAAAAATAAATATCAAGACCCTATAGCTCTTACCCTATCTAACCTTTTCAGGGTTTCCCAGAAAGGCAATGCTAAGGGCTATGCTCTGATATCAGACAGCAGACAGCACAAGAAAGCAGGAGCAGACACATATTTCCTGAATTCTTATATAAATAATCGGTTAGAACAAACTTATATGTACTACATTTAATCTTATTAGCAAATTTGAAATATCTACTAACTTCTGATTACTTCTAATAGTCAATGTTTTCAGTATTAAGTGGGACCTAACCTTTTAAAATATATAACACAATAAATGTTACATATATAAATATCAATCTTAAGTTGCAGAAAATCACCATTTCTTTGGTCAAATGTCAGCATACGTCAATGGTTCAGACCAAAGACTAACACTGCTAAAAGCGTATTTTATTAAGGAGCAACAGCACTAAACAAACAAAGGCAATTGTAACTCTCCTTCTTTCTTACCAGAGACATCCTCGAAGAAGACCTCCTCCTAATTGGGTTCACTATGACAGTCTGAGTTTGCCTGTAAAAATAAGACATGTCCTTGAGAAACACATATACTCATGCGTATATGCACACAATCTTCCTAAACATGCTAATAAGAAAGTAAAATGATAAATCTTCCCAAGCGACAAACTCGTCCAATCATCAACCAGAGAAAAGGCAGGCAGTCCCCCAGCCACACTCCAGGGTCTGAGCCTCACGGAGCAGCTGTCACCTGGAGGAGCCCAGGGCCGGGCAGGAGGAACCGTCCCGGGTCCACGCAGGCAGGCCCTCCGGAGCCATCAGCAGCAGCGCGGAGGGGGGCGCCAGGCGAGAGGGCCACAGACTCATCCCCAGGGAAGAGTCAGCGCAAATGCGCCTCTCCTGCAGGCCAGGCTCAGCGCTGACCACCTCCGTTCTCAGTCCTCAGGACTGATGTCAGCTGACAGCCTCAGAGCCAGAGGCAATGCAGTGCCTTTGACGGACAGCCTGTTAGCCGCAGACCACACATATGATCAAGAGACAAGCTGGGAACTTGGGAAACTTAGCAATATGTGTGTTAGCTGCTCAGTCGTGTCCGCCTCTTTGTGACCCCATGGACTGTAGCCCACAAGGCTTCTCTGTCCATGGGATTCTCCAGACAAGAATACTGGAGTGGGTTGCCACTCCCTTCTCCGTAAGAATAGATATTTCCTCTAAGAAACTAAAGTAGGGAGAGCAAACGAGCAGGAACATCGGTTCAGTGGGCTGGTGGTAACTCCATTTACTTTCCTCTGCAAGAAACTTCTCTCTAGTTCTAAGTGTACTTTTAAAAAAGCAATGAAAAGTATTCAGGAGTCCTGGCTAACATTATCAGATAATTTGAGATTTTAAGCTACTCAGAGCAAGCTCCATCTTTGAATAAACATAGGTCACAAATAAGAAAAAGAAAATTCTTTTTGTCAGAATCTACCTTTTAAAGATAAAGGCAGGAGTTTTTGTTGTTCTTGTGTGTGGTCAGTTTTATTGCAAATAAGATCTAGGAACCTATAACACATAGGATTCTTGAGTTTGTTCATGATGCAATTTTGTCAAAGCACATTTTGATAAACCTTTGAGCATCTATTCCTGGCCCATAAGCTTATGTGACATGTAATTACAGATTACCAAAAATGTCATCCTTGGTTATAGTGTTCCTAAGGACTAATTACTAGAAAATCCATAATCACAAAGTGACATTATCTCCATTTAATCAGTACATTTACCATCTCAAGTCTCAAAATTTATTCTCAGCACTGTAACAACAAATTTCATATATTAAATCCCTAAATATTAGCTAATTTATATAACATTTTTGAGATAAAAGAAAATTACTCCTAATAGGAGCTATCAAGTACCTGCAACTGCTTTTATGAGTTGACTTTTTTTGATTAAACACTTTTTAAAAAATACTTCCTTTTATTATCATTGGAACGTATTAAGATTGTTGATGAAAAATAGAGCTCCCATTCTGCCTGTAATTATTACACAACAAAAATAAAGTGGATGTCAATTCCATTAGATTGCAAAAATACCCACATCAGTTGGTAAAACATTATATTAGTAAAGTCAGGAGGGTGTATCTGAGCCTTTTTTCCCCCCTTATTTATTTTTAATTGAAAGACAATTACAATTGTGTGATGGTTTCCGCCATACATCAACATGGGTCAGACACCGGTGCACACATGTCCCCTCGCTCGTGAGCCTCCCACCCCCCTAGGTTGTCACAGAGCACCGGTCTGAGTTCCCTGAGTCAGAGCAGACCCCCCCCCCCCCCCCCCGGCTGTCTGTTTCACAGGTTAGCTCTTTCTGAAAATGCTCCTTAGCTGCACGGTATTGCTGCTTAGTTGCTAAGGCCTGTCTGACACTTTGCCCCCATGGACTGCAGCCCTCCAGGTACAGACACCAAGCCTTCTGCATTGGCAAGCTGGGTCCTTTAGCACCAAGCCAACAGGGTAGGCTCCTTAACTGCACGTTCATATATTCCTCAGCTGAGCATCCAGGATTTGAAGACACTGCATTCTGTAGCCTTGAGGTTTAACTTCCCTTTACTCTCCATTGTCAGGGCTAGGTTTAGGCCATGCTAGTTGGCCTTTGAGGTTTATATGTAGTCCATAGACTCACTAAATTGACTAAACCTTTAAAGGACTACAAATTCAAAATGCAGAGATGAGGAAAAAGGCCGTTGATAGGATCTCCCGACGAGGTGTCCAGAGTTGCCCAGCCGGACACAAAAACAAAGGCTGTTAAACACGAAGCCCAAGGATGTGAGCTTAGGAGCAGAGGCAGCACCCCACACAGGAGTCTGTTCTGGTACCTTGCTGGCGGCCCCCAGGACGGAGGCTGCACCACAGAGGCCACTTCTGCTAAAAACAAACCAGGATGTCTCCTCCTGCCCAGCTGACGTAGGCAGCCTCTCCATCGGGCCTACATAGTCTGACCTTCTCTTTCTTCTTGCCAAAATCCTTGTCAATGCAGTTTTCTAGGAGACCAGCTAAACTTAGTACACAGGAGAGAACGGTTAACAGTTGGTAGTGTTTGGGGGCAGTTACTATGCTGGTGGCTGCTTCTAAAAAATGAGAAAACTAAAGACCTTCGGGGGGGGGAAGAGGGAAATCACTGCAATGTGTGTATTGGAGAAGACACAATAAGAAAAGGCTGTTAGCTCAAGTAAAACAAATGATATTACCTACTGAAACAGCGTGAAAGGCTATACACGATTACCTCGGGGAATCCAAACACCAACTCCGAGAAGGAGGCTGGTTATTATCCTGATTTTACAGATAAGGAAACTGATACTTAGATTAACTAAACTGCTCCTGGTCACATGGCAAATAAGCAGAACTGGCATTAGAACCAGGCAGGTCTGTCAGATTCCTGAGCACAGGCTCCTAACAGCCTGATTACCTGTCTGACGCGCCCCCACCCCAACAGATACAAGGGCTCCACAGAGGCAAAGGACACACCACCGCACCACTGGTGCACAGCATACAAGGAAGGCGCCAAACGTGTGCTGAACAAGTGAATGAACAGTGAAGGGGGACTAAAACGGACACTTGTGGCTAAGCACTGACCATCTATGGGCTTCCCTGAGGCTCAGCTGGTAAAGAATCCTCCTGCAATCCCGGAGACCCTGGTTCAATCCCTGGGTCAGGAAGATCTGCTGGAGAAGGGATAGGCTGCCCACTCCAGTATTCCTGGGCTTCTCTTGTGGCTCAGCTGGTAAAGAATCCGCCTGCAATCCCGGAGACCCTGGTTCGACCCCTGAGTCAGGAAGATCCACTGGAGAAGGGATAGGCTCGCCACTCCAGTATTCTTGGGCTTCCCTGATAGCTCAGCTGGTAAAGAATCCACCTGCAATCCAGGAGACCCTGGGTCAGTAAGATCCGCTAGGGAAGGGATAGGCTGCCCACTCCAGTATTCTTGGGTTTCTCTTGTGGCTCAGTTGGTAAAGAATCTTCCTTCAATGCAGAAAACCGAGGTTTAATCCCCGGGTCAAGAAGATTCCCTGGAGAAGGAAATAGCAACCCACTCCAGTGCTCTTGCCTGGAGAATTCCAAGGACAGAGGAGTGGGACAGGCTGCAGTCCACAGAATCGCAGAGAGTCAGATACAACCGACCACAACTAAGTTTCACTTTCACTTACAATTTACACTTTGAGCTGTAAAGACAGTGAATTTCTAAGAGCCGACTTTTTCTTATATATTTCCAGCTATAGAGGAGTGAGATTCTGATGCACAAAAAATATATTGGCTAGTGGAAATACCCAGAAAATGTTGATCTCAGTGACTTTCCTTAATGTGACAGGAGCTTTCTCATCTTCCAGGCTTCTCAGTGTCTTCAAAAACCCTGCAGCAGGTCTAGAAGAAGGGGGACAGCCCCAGCTCCCTCCAGGCAGAGCCAGTCCATCTCCTGATCACAGAAGTCTCCAGAACAGACTGGCTGCTGTATGTGGCGGCAGCCCTAAACTGCAGGAACACTCGCCAATGCTGAAAAGGCTGAGCAAGCAGCCCACGGGCAACAGGAATTCAACCTCCCCCTCTAGAGAAAGTCAGCGGAAACTTCTACCACTCGGCTTTGTAGGTTGGGGGACAGCAAACTCCCCTTCCCCAACTCTCCCCAGAGAGGAGACAGAAGAGCTCCCCACACACCAAGAACCCGCTCAAGATTCTGTTCCCCTCCGATTCTTCTCATGTAAATTCAACAGGTCAATGATAGCATGACTGGGTCTGGGGCTTGGGGTGGCAGAGAAGGGGAGAGCAGTCATTTGACCTGAGAAACTGTCATTACCTCATTTAAGTCCTATTCCAACTCTAAAGAAATGTCAAATAAAACACATTATCCTCATGCTATAAATTAAAAAAGCAAAGAATTTCCCTGGTGGTCCAGTGGCTAAGACACTGTGCTCCCAACACAGGAGGCCCGGGTTCCATCCCTGGTCGGGGAACTAAGATCCCACATATCACTAAATCCAAGTGCTGCAACTTAAGGGAAGCCCGTGTGCTGCAACAGAGACCAAGCACAGCCAAAAAATAATAACATTTCATCTTCTTCACCTGGGGAACAAGTGCTATGCTCACTTCTAGAATGAAGTGGGTCTCTCCCATCATAAATTATTTCATAGGAATAGTTCATGAAAATGGACTTCCATGATTTAACACATATGGAAATTAAAAGCAAAATGTAGAAAATAGCCCTTTACATATAATAATTTCATTTTTAAAATACTCATTTTCCTTATACAAATGTAATATATGCAACTGAGGATCTAATATAAGTGTGGTTTTATTTATATCTGGCAATTAATAGCAGTTATTACCAAAAAAATGAGCTTTCTAAGACTGAGTCATTTACCAGACACACACACACAAATTATTTATTTTCCCTCTGAACTTTAAAACCATTACCAATGGGTGATTTGCCAAAAAACTCTTTTAAAAATGTATTAACCACCAACCAATAGGGATGCCTACTGGAAAAAGATTCTATCTTATGGTTTATTCCAAATGACTGACATTACCAAGTGGAGATTTGCCAAGAAACTCTTTAAAAAGGTATTAACCACCAACCAAAAGGGATGCCTACTAGAAAAAGATTCTATCTTATGGTTTATTTCAAATGACTGATTCTCCATAACTTCCAGGAAAAAAAAAGTGAACTGAGGGAATGATGGCTCATTATTATGAATACTCTGAAACTTATGAAAGGCTTTCAATCTACGAAAGGGCTGTGGCCCGGCAGACCGCACATGTGCTGCTCTGAGCAGAAGACACGCGTCTGCAGAGAAAGCACTGCCACCCACGCCAGTAACAGGTCGGTGCGGAGGGGCCCGGGACGCCGGCGCCGCCGAGCCCGCCGCGAGGGGGCGCCCTCCTCACACCAAGGGGCCGGGAGCCCCGAGCCGGCAGCCGGCAGACGTCCGCCCCCCGGGAAGGGCAGCCGCTGCGCCCGGCGGTTCGCGTTTCCCCGCGGCCCCAGCAGCAGAGGTGGCGGGACTCATCTCGTATGAAAGGACGGTGAGGGGACCGGGGTCGGCGGGAGCCTGGGCCTCAGGGCTAATTGCTGGATGGTCCGCCCTAGCGGACGTCTTTCCGGCCCCAAGCCGGCCAGCCTCTTCCTCTGCAAGGCGGCTCCTTCACATCGCGGCCGTGAACCGGACAGCGCCTCTCCTTTCCGGGCCCTAAGGTACAGCCGTCCTTCAGTCAGGAATGAAAGGACGGCTCGTCCCCCGGACTCCCCGGGTCTGGTTCAGGCTCGTCGCTCGGAAGCGTCCCGACCCCGCCGGACGCCCGGGCTCTGCGCCCTCAGCCCTGGTGGGGCGGACGGACGGACGCGCCGGGCCCCGTCAGGACAGCCGGCCCGCAAGGCTCGGCCCAGGCAGGGCCCACGGCCGGACTCCCCCGTCTGCCCCCAGCTCCCAGCCCTCCCGCGACGCTGCGCTGGTCCCATCTGCACAGCGCCCTGCGAATGGGCACCAGGACTGTACAAACGGGCTGCTGTGCAGACGGGGGGAGACAACGGCGGGCCACGTGTCCCCGACACAGAGGGAGCGCCGACGGAATCACGGTGATGAACGGCAGCACCCGGGCAGGACGGGGCGGACTGAATGCCGGCCGCCCGCGGAGCAGCGCTCAGTCTGGGTCCAGGGGAATGAGGAGGAGCCCACCGGAGAAGGGGAGGACGGAGCCTGGCGAAGGCCCGGGGCCGCGAGACACACCCGCAGGGCAGGGACCGAGGGCGCTGGGAGCCAGGACCGAGGCTCGGCGGGGCACTGGGCCCGGAGCGGCGTGCTGGAGGGAAAGACAGCCCAGACGTGGTCCTGAGCGATGGCTGAGAGCAGAGCTGCATCTTCTGGCTCATCGGTTCAGGAGACTGCGCAGAGCAGGCGCAACAGGGCCAGCCGATCGGCTGGCAGCCGGCTAGTGGGCGGAGCAGAGGGCAGGGCTTCAAGAACAGGGGTGGGGAAGGAACCGCTCTGGTTCACGTGGCCTTCTGCCGGGAAGCCTCTTGGAGCCTTCTCCTAAGGGCTCTGACAGCACCACAGACATCCTGGGGCAGGGGCGTAACACTCGCTTCTCCAGGTTCACTCGGCAAACTCGTCAAGGCCTGCAGGGAGCGAGGCCCTTGCTCCGCACCCGGAATACAGAGGTTAACAAGAGGGGAGAGGTCTGGGCTCTACGGCCAGCACCACAGGGGGATGGCTGGGATGGGATGCAGACAGCAGACAGGGAGGGGATCACCCAGATCTTGGGGCTGCAGGCCATGATGGGGAAACAGGATGGCGGGCTAAACAGAAAGGGGTAGCAGATGGAGACACGTGACGGGACGGTCCAGAACCGCCTCTCCGGGCCTTCCCTGGGGGCCCCGTGGCTGAGACTCTGCACTTACAATGCAGGGGGCTTGGGTTCGATCCCTGGTCAGAATTAGATCCCACATGCCACAACTAAGACCCGGCATACCGGCATAGCCAGATAAATAAATACTAAAAAAAAAAAAAAAAAAACCAAGGGCACCTCTGAGGAGACCCCTATGCAATGAGGGCCAGTAGTGAAGACTGGGGAGGAGGGGGTCGGCCGGCCGAGCACACTAGTGTGGCTGGAGTGGGGTGAGCAGGGAGGAGGGAAGGGGAAGCACCGGGCCGGGCAAGCGCGGAGCACAGGCGGCTTTGCGCTTCCAAGGAGAGAGTAGATGTAGGCCTCGGGAAGAGTGGGAGGATTCCGGCTGACGATGGCAAGTCGGCTACAGTCAGGGAGGCCCAGAAACACTCAGAGCTGCGGCAGTGTTCCAGGTGAGAACCGGGGCAGCCGGCCTCAAGCTGCCCGCTGAGGGAGTGGTCAGGATGGCCTGACTCAGATATGAAGGCAGAGAGCTCGCAGGGCCTGCTGAGGAACTGCGCACGGGGTGAGGACAAGCAGGGGCTGAGGAGGGCTGGCTCTGGGGCCTGCCGACTATGCTGTGCCACCGCCTCGGGACAGGCAGGAGCGGAGGCCGCAGACTCGCGGCAGGAAGGCGAGAAGCGGGCTGAGAGCCTGGCTTTAGACGTCTTATCGAATCAGAGAAACTGCGAGGCACCCAAGGGGAGATGCCAAGGAGGCAGCCGTGTGTGCGAGTCCAGAGCTCGTGGCAAGACAGGCTAGAAACGAAGTCAGGTGCGCTGTCGGTATAGATGCTGCCACGAAGCCTGGGTCAAGCCGAATCCCCTAGAGAGTAAGTGCAGATGATAAGAGGTCCGGGGGTGAAACCAGCCAAGGGGACGGAGAAGACACAGCCTCAGAAGGAGGGAAAGCAGGAGAAGGGGGTCCTGGCAGCCAAGGAGGAGCGCTGGGGTGCAGGCAAAGGTTTGGTGCTGCCCGGCATTCAAGTGAAGAGCTCTTCAGATGACCACTGGGCGAAGGTCACCATCACCCCAACAAGCGGCATCAATGATGTGGAGGCCTAAGGGAAACAGGGTGGGAGGAAGGAGACAGCGAGCGAGATGATGCAACTTTCGAAGAGAAAAGAAGATACAGCACCGTGGCTACAGGGATGTGGAAACGGAGAAAGTGTGTTAAGAGGTAAAATGTGACAGCATGTTTGCGTCCTAACAGGAATGACCCAGCAGAAAACGATAAACCCATGGGGGTGAGGAAAAATGTAAGAAGGGGTATAAATTCTTCAAATGGCTGGAAGAGCTGCATGAGCTTTTATAACTCAAGTGTTGATTAAAAAAAAAAAAAATTTTTTTCCTTTTAGCTTTCAAGAATTAGAATAATTCTGTTACTAGTTGAAAGAAATCTTAGAAGCCTATTTATAGATACTAGAGGTTGGTCCAAAGCTAAAATGAAAAATAACTGAGAAATAAAATTTTAACATACCAAAGAGATGATTATAAAAATGTCATTCAAAAGTTATTTTCTTAAAAAAAATTTGCCCTTTAAATATGATACCCTATAGCTCGAGATGAAAACTTCTAAGGTCATCATTTTCCAGTATCCATGGGCAGGGTATACTTACAGGCTGCACTGATTTAGTCTGTAGAATTTATGTCTCGCAACACAGAGTCTCCATACGTATTTTGCTGTTTCCATGTCTTCCTAGTAAACAAAAGACATACAAAGTAAAGCAAAGCACATCTACAACTTGATACAGACCTTATCTGAGAACAAGACAAAAATGCGTGACATGGTACATCAAAGTCACTTCTAACACACTGTGATTCTTCCATTTTCTACCACTGCACCCCTCATATGAATGTTGTAATTAGGATTCAAATTACAAAGACCAACAAAAAGCTCTCAATAGTATGATTCTTATAGTAACAGTTTCCAGATGACTCAGAAATTTTTAAATTATGTCATTTAAAGAAAATGTCATCTTGTATTATTACCTGAAGATGTTACTAAACAAAACATTATTGACAAATAGATACTCAAGGACATTTTTAAATGAAGTGACTCACAGACTCATGGCTTTCATCCAGAGAGTAAAGGTAACTGTGAAACAGTGTTTCCACAGAGCTATGCACTTATCAGTGGGAGCCAATATGCCAGGGTTTCCTGTCTTCCCTACTTGCGCTCAGGCGTACTTGTACTCAGGCGTGTCTGACTCTTGCGACCCCATGGACCGTAACCCACCAGGCTCCTCTGTACATGGGATTCTCCAGGAAGAATACTGGAGTGGGTTGCTATGCCCTCCTGCAAGGGATCGTTTCGACCCAGGAATCGAACCCCGTATCCTGCACTGCAGGCAGATTCTTTATAGCTGAGCCTATGTATGTAATTTAAAGGTCATCATAATCAGACAGTATTTATCCAAAGACTCAATTCATTCAACAGTATTTACTCAGCAACTTTGCTAAGTGTGATTATGCAAAATGTTATAAAGAATAAAATTTTATGTTTTATAAACTATGAAAAGCTATCATTTTAAAGCTACTCCCCCAAACATACACACAGAAATGTTAACTTTTAGGAAAAACAGTCCAGGGAGATTCTTAATGTTTACTCACAGTTTGAAACTGGATGGTCTCCTCTTTATTTGCCAGCTCTAACGCAAAAAAGGACTTATTGTGGGACATGTTAGCAATATCATGCCACCTGGAGAACAACAAGCAGAAAATGGCCATATGAGCACTCAGGTTTTTACTAAGAGACGGAAGATATGATTTTTTTCCTTCTTGAGCTTCATGTATAACCTATTTTTTGTTATCATTTTAGGAAGAAAACGGGGCTTTAATCGGCTAGCCTGCATTTTATAATGGAAGTGACAACAGGGAGGTAAGAAAAGTAATGCATGCATAATAACACAGAGGCAGAGTATTCAAAACTGTGAACTCGGGGACTTCCCTGGGGGTCCAGTGGTTGAGATCCTGCGCTTCCAAGCAGGCGGCGAGGCTCTGAACCCTGGTCAGGAAACTAAGATCCCACATGCCACACGGCTGGGCCAAAATAAATACATAAAAATGGAAATTCTACTCAGCCTCGTTTGCTGGACTAGTTTGATCAAACATCCCACTCTCGGCTGCCAATGCTCCTTCGTTCATTCCACAAACGCTTTAGAGGGCACCCACCGTGATGACAGCAGGGACCCTGCGTTTGGTCCTGGGGTACGGAGATGGGTGAGGGGCAGTGATGCCCTCAGCGGGGCTCCGGTGGGGGTGGGGCGGGTGGCGAGCACAGGGGCAAACAAGCACTCCTGCCTTCTGGTTCACAGGGCAAAATAAGACACAGAGGCAGAGCGGAGATGCTCTAAAAGGCTGGCGAAGCAGGGCAAACAGCAAGTTCA
>CM035273.1:2903262-2949227 GCA_020226075.1 Hydropotes inermis | reverse complement strand
GATGCTGTGAACCCAAAGAGTGAGCTACTCTGGGGGTGTCCACCAGGATTCAGACCCCAACTCTGATGCTGTGAACCCAGAGAGTGAGCTACTCTGGGGGTGTCCACCAGGATTCAGACCCCAACTCTGAACTTTCTAACTGCGTGTATTTTACCATGTTAAGGTTTTACATATTAACATTTCATGACACACCATATAATTTTTACAAAAGGAAAAACAGGTCTGGAAGAAAAAATTTTACCCCTTTATCCTTCTCCATCTTATTAGATTTAAATTTATTGCAATAAATCAAATTCATTCACAATAACTTGGTACTTCATTTCTTTTGTTTTTTAGTTTTCTGGATGCACTGCGTACAGAGCATGTGGGATCTTAGTTCCCTGACCAGGGATCAAACCCAAGCCCCACACGTTGGAAGCGCAGAGTCTTGACCACTGGACCCCCAGGGAGTCTGTGATTGCTAACCCTAAAGATCATGAGTGCCATGTTAAAGGAGGCATTTTACAGTTTCCTATCCAGTGAGAGAAAGGAAGCCTGTGGGGGTGTCTTCCATGTTAAAGCCTGTGGGGGTGTCTCCCATGTTAAAGCCTGTGGGGTGTCTCCCATGTTAAAGCCTGTGGGGTGTCTCTCATGTTAAAGCCTGTGGGGTGTCTCCCATGTTGAAGCCTGTGGGGTATCTCCCATGTTGAAGCCTGTGGGGTGTCTCCCATGTTGAAGCCTGTGGGGTGTATCCCATGTTAAAGCCTGTGGGGTGTCTCCCATGTTAAGGAGGCATTCACAGTTTCCTATCCAGTGAGAGAAAGGGAGCCTGTGGGGGTGTCTCCCATGTTGAAGCCTGTGGGGTGTCTCCCATGCTCCTGTGACCTTTCGAGTGATGTCGGCATCCTGCCCTTCGGTGCCAGCCAGACCCATCTCTGCCCACTGCCCTGCAACTGAGCATGTTGTGGAGACAGTGAGCAGTCTGGGGACCTGAGAGTGACTGCTCTCGGGAGCCACTGAGCCAGGGCAAGGCAGTCCAGGAGCGGGGACCTGTCCCCAGGCCGGCACACGCTCCACGGTCACAATCGCCAGGGAGAATCAGGCCCCCAGAGACAGGACAGCAAAGGTGGTGAAGGGACACAGGATGCTGAAGAGGGAGCTGCCAGCACCTGAAATCCCACTGCCACCAGCCAGCCTTGCTGAGCACACTGCTATCTGTCCTCCCTGTCCTGCTGGCCGGGCTACATTCTAAGAGCTCCACAAATGAAGGGTACCACTTTTTTTATAACCAAGAGAAGAACAATCTACATTACAAAAAGTATTTAGGGGTTGGTATTTTAGGAATTTTGGTACCAACTAGAATCAGGGAAAGCCTAGATTTCCCACGAGAAATAGCCAGGGAAACCAGAGTGCAAATGAAAAATGCACTGCTCACTCACATTCATGTGTGTGCATTTGTTCAGCCAAACGGGGGTGAATTTTGTTTCTTTCCCCTAAGGCTGGGGTACAGTGGGCATCAGGGACTTAATTCTGAACCTGATGAAACGTGTTTCTAAGGACACAGAGCCCCTTCAGCTGCCAGGAAATCATCTCAACACACAAGCCTCAGCTACAGAGGAGAGAAATCAGATTTTGTTTTTGAAATCGATTGGGATCTAAACCCTGAAATAAATACTCATACTTTACATAGAAAAAAAAGAAAAGAAAAATTCACACACCAAGATAAAGAATGGCCTCCATATGGTAAGAAAAGGGTCACATGTTTTTAAACATTTCATAAGCGGGCCACCATTATAAACACTGCAATTTAGTTTTGAAGTTAAGTATCTTATAACTGTTGCAGTCGGGTGCAATCTTATTCTAAGAAAGGCACATTTCCATGTCCTGGTGAGCCCTTGGGAGACACTTACTTGCGAGCAATACAATTAGCACAGACACTAAAACACAATTACCCACAGGAGCCACAGAAGGTGCGCAGAAGGAAGAGTACCTAAACACCGCAGGAGGCCGCCCACTCTTGTGCTTCACAAAGACGCCTTCGAGACATGCTCCGATGGATATGTCGCTGCCTTGGCTGTCCTAGGAGGAGAAAGGGGACAAGGAAACACTGGGGGCGGCAGAGATACGGGGGCCACCGGGGCCCCACATGGAGAAGGCTTGGGAGACCTCCACTGAGGGGGCAAGTCTGCAAGGTGTACATGTGTCACCTTTTAACACATACGAAAACAGAGCTGGGCTCCTTAAGGAATTCTATTTCAAGAGTAATTCCAAGAACAAACGACAGAACAAGAATATCTGTTTCGTGAGAAAACTTCGGCCACGAGGACCTCAGCTTTCCCATTTCCAAACGTCTGCACATCTCCGGCCTTCGAGCCGCGCAGCATCCCTGGCCTTCCCTGCTCACCTGCTGGGATGGCTCAGGCGCCCTCTGGAGGGCCCCATCTCCGGGCTTCACTTACCTTGGCAGGGTAGCTCTCTTCCCCGTAGCCGTCCATTCTCTCTACCTCCTGCATGTAGAGCATTTCCGCGTCAGGAGCTGTGAGACCCCTGCAACCCGAGAGATGTCAGACAGACTGTTCACAAACTAAAAAATTTCAGAAGAGCTTGCTTGCGAAAAACTACATCTCAATCGAGCATAAAACGTTAGAAACATTTAACAAGTTTCTCAGCATCTGTGATTAGTTAGATCAGTCCATCAGTATTTGCTGAAAATCAACTACATGCAAGAGCGCTGTGCTGAATGCTGAGGGTTAGGTCCGACCCCTTGGCCTTTGGGCAGGCAAGGGGAAATGCAGGAAGTAAAGCAACCTCCTAAGAAACCTTCAGTGGAAGCTAGACTTCTCCCTAAACCACCGAAGTGTCAGACAGTGCTGAGCACTGTGTGCTAAACGCCACACAGCGGGGCAAGTAAGGGTCAGCAGCTGGAGATCCTTTCTGGCTCTGGTGACGGCGTGACAGGTGGGCAGGTGGGCAGGTGGGCGGGAAGGCAGTGCAAGCAGAGGAGGAGCCCACTGCAGAGACACGTCCTCCCCGACCTCACCTGCTGCTGCTCCGCACACCCACACGGCACACCCACCGCGACCAGCCCAGGCCCAGTGCACCTTGGGACGCACCACGCTCCCTCGTGTCTCCGAGCCTTGCCCGCGCCGAGCATGCTTCCGGTCTAACTACCGCCCGCTTGCACAGCTGGTCAACCCCGGACACCCATCGAGACTCAGCCTGCGCGCCCTCTCGGCCACCTGTCGGGACTGCCCTGCTCTACACAGACCCAGCACCTTCTGTGCAAGCCTCCCCCCGCGCTCATGATGAGCACCATTAACTGCTATTACAGGGGGCCGTACTGCCTACCCCTTAAGACTCTGGCAGGGCACGGTTCTATTTATCTTTGTGCCACTGCACTGAGCACTCTGCCTCATAACAGAAGAGCAGCACTAAATTATCTTTTAAGGAGAGGCACAGATGAATGAACGAAAGTAACAAACGATAGAGCAAGGTGTGCCCGGAGGATTAATTATGCTGAAAAAACCGGGGTCATTCGGACAGCAGAAGATAAAGCTGAAATGGCAGGATTGAACCAACTTGTGAGAAGCCTTTAATCCCAGGGGTGATGAACTCAGGCTGGTGGAAAGCAAGAAGATTCATGAACACTTGAGGAGAGGAGGGGAGACAGCCGAAAGAGCTATTTTAGGAGAATTAATCTTTTGTGAGTGACTGTCTGGATTTGAGTGGGGACAGACTAAAGGCAAAAGGTTATTTTTAATAGGAAGGGGTGAACAATAGGTTATAATTAGACAGACCTGGGTTCACATCCCACCTCTACCACATGTAACTTTGGGCAAGTTATTTATGGTCTTTGTGAACTTGATTTTCCCAATCTGTAAGGAGATAATAACATTTACCTTAAAGAGTGGTTATGAAGAATTTAATGATACACAAAGTACTTGGAACTGAGTGGTACTTGGTTTAGCGTAAAACCTAGTGTTCTCAAGGACAGGGATTTCAGACAGCACATACAGCTTCACTCTCAGAGACCAGGATCTGCCCAGAAGCAGGGGTCAGAGCAGCAAGCCCACTGCTCTCAGCACAGCCTGCCTAGAGGACAGGGAGACGGCTTCCGAAGGTGGGTGGCGAAGCTGGTGCAGGCAGACCCAAAACATCACATCTGCACAAAGGAAAACAAATCTCTCTAATCTTGCATTAACCTACACAGAGCCAGGCCACCGCCCACACCTTCAATATGTGAGAGGAAGAACAGGCAGCCTTCAGGGACTGGATGCTTTCAGCTTCCTCAGTTTCACCAGTGATACAACATGAATAATAGATGGGTTAATGTGGGGAAGCGCTCAGAAGAGTGCTCGGCAGGCAGCGAGAGCTCTGCCCAGGCGGGCTCCTGGCAGCCGGCAGTAGGTGCAGCAGTAAAGGCCCGCATTTAATGCTGTCAATGCATGGGCAAGTTCAAACAGGCACGAGTCCCACACTGTTCCCACCTCTCAGCGTTACCTGTATTTCTGATGCAGTAAGGCCACTTTTTGGGTTGCTTCTTCCAACACTTTTTCATCTTGTAACCACTCCTGGTAAAAACACACGGCAGTAAGTATGGGAACAAATCATTCAAATTTCTTAGGAGGAATCTGTGCTATTGTTCCTGACTCTTGTCCCCAGCAGGCAACTAGGGCTCGAATCAATATCTGAGAGCTTCACTAAAGGACATAATCATGACCTTTCTGAGAATTAAGTGGCTTCTGCTCAAAAGCCAAAACACTTGCCCTGCCTTCTCAATTCATCCCAGAGAAACTTGCTGTTGTTGTTGTCTAGTTGCTCGGTCATGTCCGACTCTTTGCGACCCCATGGACTGTAGCCCGCCAGGCTCCGCTGTCCATGGGATTTCCCAGGCAAGAATACTAGAGTGGGTTGCCATTCCCTTCTCCAGGGGATCTTCCCAATCCAGGGATCAAACCCATGTCTCCTGCTTGGGAGGTGGATTCTTTTCCACTGGGCCATCTGAGAAGCCCCAAGAGAGAGTTACAGATGGGTTATTTCAGGTGGTTAACATTCATCAGCCAATTCCAAGCCCAGCACATATCACCGTCTCATGCACTCCCTGGCTGGCTGTGTAGACAATCAGAACAGCACACCACTTCCTACAGTTATTGCAACATAGTTTCCCTGTCAATTCCACCAGTATTGACTTTAAAAAGTAGAAAGCAGGGTCTTTTTGTCATCTGCTCTTTAAATTGCTGATAAGAAATGATGTTCACTTCAGCATAACTCTGTAAGGTTTCAAGTTTTCGGTTAAAATCAAAACCTCTGTGGTTCCTCAGAAGCTGGAAATGAGTGCCTCTCTTTAGACTCACATTTGAACACAAAATGAATTTCTCTGTCTGCAGCCCCGGCCCCACGGCCAGAACCTTCTGCTTCTGTGCTTTTACAAGGACCAGAAGTCTATAACTGGGAAAGCAACAACTTAAGTTGTTTATAAGGACCAGATGATTTTTTTTTAACTCTATCCCTACCTAGTAGGTCTAATACATGGACTTCATTTCAGGGATTATTAAGGGTCTAGAAATGCACTGTTGATAAAAATGTCCAATGTCAAAAGAATTCTTACCACAGGAAGCAAGGCAAATTTCTGAAGAAAATCCTGGGATTCATACTGATCAAAGTCACCAAAATCAGCTATATAAAATCACAAGTATTCACATGTCAATTATGTTTAATTGGAAGCAAAACATATACACAACTAAATTCAATATGAAGTATACAGATGGTATGCTTATGATTTTAGAAGTCAAATCTGCCTTATAGCTTATAAAATGTATATTTTAAAAATTCCTTTTAAAGCGTCCAGCTCTTTGCAATCCTATGGACTGTAGCCCACCAGGCTCCTCTGTCCATGGGACTCTCCAGGCAAGAATACTGGAGTGGGTTGCCATTTCCTTCTCCAGGGGATCTTCCCAGCCCAGGGATCAAACCTGGGTCTCCCACATGGCAGGCAGACTCTTTACCCAGACAGATTCACGTGTCTGGACTTGGAAAAAAATGCCTTTTAATAAAGCGAAAAAAAAAAAAAACACTTTACAAACTGTATACAAATCATTTCATATTTTTGTCATTAGGAAAAAAAAAAATCTACTCTATAATCATATATGCCTACTTCTGTACAGAAAAATGTCAAGAACAAACCAAATCATTCACAATAGTGATTACTTCTAGGGAATGGAATTAGATCATCTGACTATGTTACAGTAAGATGTATTTGTTTAGAAACTTTTAATTGTTAAAAGAAACTGATAGTTCAGCCAAAAGGTTAGAAAAACTAACTCTTAAAGCCAAAGGTAACACTGAAGGAGATTTAAAGTACTTTGAAAAGGAATATGGCTTCATGAGCACTGAGCATTTTTTTCATCTAGGAAGGATATGTATTATATCTCCATGTCTGCTAACATCTGAAGGAATAAATTTATTAATAAGGAATTTATTAATTAATTTATTAAATTTCAATTCCTAAGATTAAATGCCAGTTATCATTTGAAATAAAGCCCCATTAGAAGTCTTTCCAAAGTATATTACACATGTAAACACATATGGATTAAACATATGACAAATGACAAACAACTGAAAAATACTTATGAAATACAAAACTATCTAATAATAATATAATTGACAATGTTCTATAATCTAGGACAACTATTTAAGAAACCAAACCAATGACATACGCTTGAAGTGTAAGCAAATGTAACATTATCAACCCCACTGTTTGGCTGATCTTTCTTCTGAAAATATGAGCTAGCAGCAGATCAAGACCTTGCACAAGAGGAATACATGGCATATTAAATGCTATGTGTATGTGTGTGTGTGTGTGCATCTGTGTGTATTTCCTCTCTACTGCTGGTCTGTGCTCTGCTGACGTGATAACATGCTTAGCCTTCCAGAAGTCTCATATTTCATTCAAGTAATTCAAACCCATTTCTCCTCCACAAGAAAGCCCCTTAGATAACAGAAATAATACCCCACTAACACAGAAAACTACTCTATAGCAGTTACTTTCTATAGTCAGTTACTTTAAGAATTCCTTGTTGTTTTTGTTTAACATGCATTTTAATCTGATTGATCTATTACATTATCAATTGCCATTCTTTACCTTGAACAGCTAAGCCTGCAAGCTGAATTGCTTGTTCTAATGTACAAGGAATGTTTCCTTCCAAGATATCTTTCTTCAGCTGCAGATAATACTGATACCTATTAAAAAAAAAAAAAAAAAGAAAGGTCAGTTTTTAAAAGTCAATGTCAGTATTACCTCCAATCGGACACAATGCATTTTATCATAATTTGGTAGAGAAGCATCAACTAGCCAAAATTAAGCTCAGATGATTTTGAATAATGATAGGAACGTTCCTTGATCATAACTATACTGACAAATACACAGACAGACACAACAATTGAGTCATTCTTTTTTTTTTGTATAAGTATCTTTTCTTTTTTTTTTTCATTTATTTTTATTAGTTAGAGGCTAATTACTTCACAGCATTTCAGTGGGTTTTGTCATACATTGACATGAATCAGCCATGGAGTTACATGTATTCCCCATCCTGATCACCCTCTCCCAGCTCCCTCTCCACCCGATTCCTCTGGGTCTTCCCAGTGCACCAGGCCCGAGCACTTGTCTCATGCATCCCACCTGGGCTGGTGATCTGTTTCACTATAGATAATATACATGCTGTTCTTTCAAAACATCCCACCCTCGCCTTCTCCCACAGAGTCCAAAAGTCTGTTCTGTACATCTGTGTCTCTTTTTCTGTTTTGCATATAAGGTTATCATTACCATCTTTCTAAATTCCATATATATGTGTTAGTATGCTGTAATGTTCTTTATTTTTCTGGCTTACTTCACTCTGTATAATGGGCTCCAGTTTCATCCATCTCATTAGAACTGATTCAAATGAATTCTTTTTAATGGCTGAGTAATATTCCATGGTGTATATGTACCACAGCTTCCTTATCCATTCGTCTGCTGATGGGCATCTAGGTTGCTTCCATGTCCTGGCTATTATAAACAGGAGTCACTTATTCTTAGCTGTAGTTATTTGAAAGCTACAAACTATAGCCATCTAGGAGACAGCTGGTCACCTATCTTATACCCTGTAAAACAGTCTCTAAGTTTTGTTGTTTTAGTTGGAGAAACAGAGAATCAGTGGCCAATCTATACTTTAAAAACTCTTTGGAGGAACTTGGTGATTTTAAGACTTTCCTAGCCCTGGACAGTAAAGTCAGAAAAAAAATGGTTCCTGACATTTCAGACCAGGTGCATAATAAAATATTCTTTATTGAAATATCAAAAAGGATAGTTGCTAAAATACTTTATAACAGTCTTTTAATGTAGGCTTACTTCTGTTTATGTTTTCAGTATATAGAGTGTTAGTTACCAGCACAACCTTTAGTCAGGCAAGCTTCGGTTAAATTTCAGATCTCCAGTTTAGCATTTTGCAGGAACTTGGGCAAGTGGGTTTAAATTAATAATCTGTGGGTTTAAATTAACGCCAGTAAAAGGTGGGGGTACTATCACCCCTTCACAGGGCTGAACACACCAAGGAATATATATATAAAGCTCTTCCATAAAACTGCAGCATAGCTGGTACTTAATAAACAGCTGCTCTCATGACTAGCAGCAGCCAGGTGGCAGTATTTCACCTGGCTGACTTCTCCATTTGATAAAGCTCTACAGTGAAGATTTGTTCTGCCTTCCTTTTATTTATTCACTAAGGTAGTTACTACGCCTTCTATGCATCAAGCACTGTTCTAGATGCTCTGGAGACAGTGCTGAATGAAGATCCACCAACTCTCTGCCAATACAGTCTACGGGACTATCTTGAATCCAAAATCTCTTCCAGGTTTGATGTCTGCGAAGCTCGACCCAGTTACAGTTCCCAATGGCATTTCCCGGAAAGCCCACCCTTTACTCATTCCATATGAGTCCTTACATCATCCTATTTCATTTACCTTTGACATTTCCATGCTTCCGTACCAAAAATCTTGAGTGAAACACTATCCATCTGAATAAGAATTGAGAGCCAACTTAAACCCCTCCACCTGCTAGAAGCAGAACCCATACATTTCCCTTAATCAGCAGACAATGCTGGCAGCACTGGGTCTTGTGAAAGAGGAAAGCTTGCAACTTTCCCCCAGGAAGCTCCGTTCAAGCATCTAAAGTAGCTTATATCAAACATGCTGTCCACATATTCCACTCTAAATGTTCTCGGTCTTTTTCTTCATCAAATCACTGGAAAGCAGGTGCACATTCTAGACTGATGCCTAGATTATGGCATATACTTTCCTAACTGGTCTCCTGCCTGCAGTCTTGTAACCTCTAATCTACCTTCCATGATGGATGATCTTTGCAGAATACACATTTCATCATTCCCTTCCACTAAAACTCAAAAATGCCTGTCCCTATTGGTCTATGACTTTATGACTTCGGCATTTCTTTTTCAAAGCCTCTGTTCTCCTCTTGAGGTAATAACTGAAATTCCCTGAAAGAAAAAAATCAGTTGCTTTTATTAGCCCCTTACTTTGCACAAGCTACTCCCTCTAACTAGAGAATTCCTTGTAAAGTCAAGTGAAAGCTCAGAGTCTGTACCTTCCCTATTCATACTCCTTGCAACCCACTCCTAGGAATCCAGTGCTACAATTCAGTTCAGTTCAGTTCAGTCACTCAGTCATTTCCAACTCTTTGCGACCCCATGGACTGCAGCACGCCAGGCCTCCCTGTCCATCTCCAGTTCCTGAAGCTTGCTCAAATTCACGTCCACTGAGTCAGTGATGCCATTCAACCATCTCATCTTCTGTCGTTCCCTTCTCCTGCCTTCAATCTTTCCCAGCATCAGGGTCTTTTCTAATGAGTGAGTTCTGCACATCAGGTGGCCAAAATATTGGAGTTTCAGCTTCAGCAGCAGTCCTTCTGATGAATATTCAGGAATTATTTCCTTTAGGATTGACTGGTTGGATCGCGTTGCAGTCCAAGGGACTCTCAAGAGTCTTCTCCAGACACCACAGTTCAGAAGCATCAATTCTTTGGTGCTCAGCTTTCTTTATACTCCAACTCTCACATCCATACATGACTACTGGAAAAACCATAGCTTTGACTAGATGGACCTTTGTTGGCAGAGAAATGTCTCTGCTTTTTAATATACTGTCTATGTTGGTCATAACTTTTCTTTCAAGGAGCAAGCATCTTTTAATTTCATGGCTGCAGTCACCATCTGCAGTGATTTTGGAGCCCCCCAAAATAAAGTCTTTCACTGTTTCCATTGTTTCCCCATCTATCTGCCATGAAGCGATGGGACCACATGCCATGATCTTAGTTTTTTGATTGTTGAGTTTCAAGCCAGCTTTTTCACTCTCCTCTTTCACTTTCATCAAGAGGCTCTTTACTTCCTCTTTGCTTTCTGCCCTAAGGGTGGTGTCATCTGCATATCTGAGGTTATTGATATTTCTCTGGCAACCTTGATTCCAGCTTGTGCTTCCTCGAGCCCAGCGTTTCTCATGATGTACTCTGCATATAAGTTAAATAAGCAGGGTGACAATATACAGCCTTGACATACTCCTTTCCCAATTTGGAACCAGTCCGTTGCTCCATGTCTGGTTCTAACTGCTGCTTCTTGACCTGCATACAGATTTCTCAGGAGGCAGGTCAGGTGGTCTGGTATTCCCATCTCTTTAAGAATTTCCCACAGTTTGTTGTGATCCACACAAAGGCTTTGGCATAGTCAATGAGCAGAAGTAGATGTTTTTCTGGAATTCTCTTGCTTTTTCTATGATCCAACAGATGTTGGCAATTTGATCTCTGGTTCCTCTGAGATCTAAATTCAGCTTTGAACATCTGGAAGTTCTCAGTTCACATACTGTCGAAGCCTGGCTTGGAGAATTTTGAGCATTACTTTCTTAGCATGTGAGATGAGTGCAATTGTGTGAGTTTGAACATTCTTTGCATTGCCTTTCTTTGGGACTAGAATGAAAACTGATCTTTTCCAGTCCTATGGCCACTGCTGAGTTTTCCAAATTTGCTGGCATATTGAGTGCAGCACTTTCACAGCATCATCTTTTAGGATTTGAAATAGCTCAACTGGAATTCCACCACCTCCACTAGCTTTGCTCACAGTGATGCTTCCTAAGGCCGACTTGACTTGGCATTCCACTTGACTTTGCCTTTCCCTCCTCCAGCAGATCTTCCCAACCCAGGTCTCCCACACTGCAGCTGGATTCTTTACCAGCTGAGCCACAAGGGAAGACCGTGCTCTAATTAAAGCATGTATTATCATAATATACTGTAACTGTTCATGTACACGAACTGTCAGTTCCACCAGATTGTGACAGCTGCTCCAGAGTGACAGTAAAGCATATCTGCTTGTATACTCACCTTCCACAGTAACCAGCATAACTCGTGCATACCATATCTTCAATAAACAAGTCAAATGAGCCAAAGTGGTCAGTTACTGTTTTCTCCTCCTGGCTTCTACTCTCTTCAGTTTTTATAGCTCAGATATGCTCTGTAGTCAGTTCATGCTAATCCCTACAACCTGATTCTAGCTTCTTTGGTTATCTTCTTCCAATAATTAACTGCAAACTCAGTACTTAAAAAGAAGATTCCATAAACATAGGGCAGTATCAGGTTGTTACTACCTGTAAGCCATTGTGTTAGAAATGATTTGAAAGGCAAAGTTAAAGAAAACATGGGTTTAAAATCTAAGAAAAAGATCTGTACACAAATAACTGTAGTGAGAGGCTGTGACAACTTGCCATCTTAACATAAGTATAAGCAAATTCTAGAATAGCCTGGAGAAGGAAAAGCTCATTCCAGCTTCAGGGGTCACAGAAGCTTTATGGAGGTGCCACCTTTGGAACAGGATTCCGGTTACATATATCTGAAAAAAAGGTCTGGGACACAAAGGTGAAAACGAATGCAGCATGCTCAGGGCACTGGAAGTAATCCAGCTTGGCTCGAAAACAAGGTTAAACAGGGTTAAAAAGTGCTGGATTTTGGAGAATGTGAAAGGCAGGCTCAAGAATCCAAATTTCAGATAAACAACAAGATCCTATTGTTCAGCGCAGAAAACTATCCAGTGAAAAACCTCAATGGAAAATAATATTCTAAAAGGAATGTGGGTGTGTGTATATATATATATGTATAACGATCACTAAGCTGTATAGTAGGAATTAACACACCACTGTAAATCAACTATGTAAAGTGTCAGTCAGTCAGTCCTGTTTGACTCTTTGTGACCCCATGGACTGTAGCACGCCAGGCTCCTCTGTCCATGGGGTTCTCCAGGCAAGAGTACTGGAGTGGGCTGCCATTTCCTTCTCCAGGGGAGCTTCCCGACCCAGGGATGGAACCTGGGTCTCCCGCATTGTAGGCAGATTCTTTACCATCTGAACCATCAAGTATACTTCAATTGTAAAAAAAAAAAAAAAAGAATGAAAATTTGATTTATTTCTTTGCTTTGTTATCTTCAAGAAAAAAAAAAGATTAGTTCCTCTATCCCACCCCTTAATACATTCTACGCTTTCTGCCTTTGTTCCTTTTAAGTGCATTTATTGGCCAATATTTTCTGATCTCAAACCCTTCCCCCACCTCTTTCTCCTTCCACACCTATGTAGAGAACATGGCTACTGGAGTCAGAACTTCTACACATTTTCTTGAGGAGTAAACACAGAATTTTTGGCTATTTTTGAAAAATCTCCTCTCTCATTTCATTGTTACTAAGGCCAGAAACAAATCAGTAAAAATATTAAGGGTGACATCACTACTGAGGAGTTCACAGCCAGGGTAGAAACGTCATTTTTCCTTTTCATCGTTCTTTCGTGCCGGGTGAACCGTAACTCGAGCAACATGCCATAAAGCACTCTGACACACCACACACCAGAACCTCCAGGCAATGCTGAGGCTAAAAATGCATGGTGAGAGGGCAAAGGTTAGTTCTACCTCCGGACTCCAACCTTAGTTTCACCTTTCTAATCTCACTGGATTTCCTAAAAGCAAGCAGCACTGCGTGTCTCACCTGGTGATCTCCTGCTGCAGCTGTGAAACCGAAGGCACGTAAAACACCACTCCAAAATAGACGGTCGGCTCCAACGCGTACTTATCCAGCTGCTTCTTCAGAGGCTTTTCCAAATCCACCCACCGGCGCTGATTTTGCTTGTTGTAATACCAGAGGCTGAAGTAAGTAATCTGGAAAGAGGGAGAATCACTGAAGGAGGCAGAAACATACCAAAGAATTTACCTGCCCTAATCCAGTACCTTTTCATACTGTTCATGGGGGTTGGGGGAGCAGGCAGAGGATGAGCTGGTTAGATGGCATCACCGACGCAATGGACATGAATTTGAGCCAACTCCGGGAGATGGTGGAGGACAGAGGAGCCTGGCGTGATGCAGGGCCATGGGGTCACAAAGAGTTGGACACAACCTAACGACTGAACAACAACATATCCATGACTGGGGACCAAGAGACCACAGTTTCCTATCGCTTCTCTTCTCAGAAGGGGACCATGGCAAAACCTAAAGGGGATTAAAAAAAGAGGCAAGCTCTATCTCTGTATAGACACTCATTCAGGAAATGGAGGCGTGGGCCTCCTCGGTGGTCCAGTGGTTAAGGCTCTGTGCTTCCCTGCAGTGGGCATGGGTTCAATCCCTGGTTGAGGAAGTAAGACCCCACATGCCACACAGCTGGGAAAAAAAAAAAGAGGCAAAAGTCAATTACACTTGCACACTATCTCTTGAACCCTGCACAAAAAATGTCTAGATATCAGAATTCAGCAGATACTACACAATTTTAGGTAAATTCAACAACAACAAAAAATACTGAAATAATGTTTAGTTTTTAGTGAGTTCCCTGGTCGTCTAGTGGTTATGATTCAGTGCTTTCACTGTTGTGGCCTGGGTTCAACATCTGGTCAGGGAACTGAGATCTTGCATGTATGGTCAAGAAGAAAAAAAAAAGTTTAGCTTTTAAATATCAAATATTAAATTTATCATAATTAATATTTTGTAATAACCATAACTGGGGGGTCTTCCTAAATTTTGACCAGATAGTATTAATCCAACTTGTCACTATATTCAAATTTGGCATCTATAAATTATTTCATGTAAATACTGTAAATTCTAGTAGTACAGATGCAATTGCAACAGCCAAAGCAATCTTGAGAAAGAAAAATGGAGCTGGAGGAATCAGACTCCCTGACTGCATGCTACACTACAATGGCTGCACTCACCAAAGCAGCTTGGTATGGCACAAAGGCAGAAATAGACCTCGGTGGGCAGCACCGAAAGCCCGGAGATAAACCCATGCCCCTATGGTCAACCAGCCTGTGACTCAGAGGGCAGAGCACACAGTGGAGGAAAGACAGTGTCTCCAGTAAGTGATGCTGGGGACGCCGAGCAGTCACATGTAAAGGGAAGAAATTTAAACACTCTAATACCATACATAAAAATAAACTCAAAATGGATTGGATACCTAAATCTAAGGCTGGACACCATAACTCTTAGCTGAAAACACAGGAAGAACACTCTCTGACATAAATAGCAACATCTTTTTTGATCAGCCTCCCAACAAAAATCCAAACAAAAACAAATGGTACCTACTGAAACGTAAAAGCTTTTGCACAACAAAAGAAACCATAAGCAAAAAGAAAAGACAACCCACAGGATGGGAGAGAATATCTGGAACTACCATGTGACCCAGTTGAGTCCCCTTCTGCTGTTAATTATTTTCTGAAGTTCTGATTATACTTATAAAATAAAATATGTTATCTGCAGGAAAAGAACAGTATCACATTTTTGGAAAATAGGTACCATTCCTATTCCTTCTTTCATCTGAACCGCAACTTACAGAAAAGAAAAATCTAGTAACAGAATGAAGCTGCTTTAACTTCAAAGTCCTTTAATTTCTGATACTTGCTTGCTGTGAAGTGGAAAAGTCTAATTTGTCTGATTCAGTTTTATCAACTGTATTAAGGCAATAATACCTCTCTCATAATCCCACCATGAGATCTAAATGCAAAAGATATACTACTGCATTTTGCCACTAGAAAAAGATTCTATTTTAAAAAGATTAGTTTCACCCACTCTGCTAAATATTATCAAAATCAACTGAAGATCTTGCCAAAAAAAAAAAAAAACAGGAAACTTTTTCTAACTGCATTTATTTGGTAATTACAACACAGTACACTTCTGTTCATTGCATGTATGCTTTGAGTTCTATTTGAGATTTGGATTGCATGTTCCATGTTTGGTCTATAACATACCATTGCTATGCACTGAGTTCTACAAATATTTATTTGTTGCCATAAACACAGAAGCATGAGCATTCTTTAGGATCTAAAACTGTTCTTGTCATAAAAATTAAAACATCTTTAAAATACTCTGTAAACATTACTTTTCCCTTTAAATCTAGTCAGACTTGAATCCTCAGAACAAAAAAATTTACACAGAATTACAAAACTGTAGGTTTATTATATAACTTATGAACAGATACAATTATATAAAATATATGAATAATCTGTTAGCATTCTTAAAAAGCACATTGTAGAAGAAATAAACTCTTAATAATATGTGCTAAGCTTATTTACTTTAGAAAGGCATTTATTACTTATGTCACATATGGATAGAAAATCAAAAAGAAATAATTTGTGAAATTACATCATAATTAGTTTTTTTACAAATTATATACCTTATAAAGAAGTAGTAAGAACCTTGTGCAAACAGCTGGATATAGATTTAGTAAATTATTTGTTGATTAGCTATTTTAGACACAGGAGAGTCTAAGTCATTTGACCATTAACTCCTTTTATATTGTAGTAAAGTATTTGCCTTGGTACTTACCCCTGTTTTCAAGTGCTATATTAAGTAGTAGTTAAGGCTAGCCAAAATAAAGTTCGTATCAAGTAAAATATTTCCAAGGAGGTATTTTATTTCTAAAGTTGCTGCTAGAAATGTTTATATAAATATGGTAACTAAAACTCCATAACATTACAATCCTTGTATTCAATGCTTTTTTAGCATTTCTACACATAAAGAATGAAATAGCATCTGATTCCAGAGATTTTATAACATGGTTTGTTTCTAAGATGAGTAGGTAGAGTTTGAGCAATAAAATGCTGTGATTAAATCTTCATCAGGCATAGAGTTTTCTGTGTAAGTCCATTTGGGAGGATTCAAAGACAAGTACTGAACATTTCCTTCCTCACTCTACAGGCCAGCATTATCCTGATACCAAAGTCAGACAACAGACACCACCTGAAAAGGAAACTATGCATCAATATCCCGTATAATTATAGATGTAAAAGTCCTCAAGAAAATACTAGAAAACTGAACCCAAAAGCATACTAAAAAGATTATACACCATGACCAAGTAGGACTCAACCCAGGAGTGCAAGAGTGGGTCAACATACGAAAAGCAATCAACTTGATAGATATATCAACATTATGGATGTGAAGGGGGAAAAAAAGTCCTCTCAATTGACACAGAAAAAGCATTTGCCAAAACCCAACACCTCATGAGAAAAAATACTCAGAAAACTAGAAAAACAAGAGAACTCTCCAAAAGCCTTTATGAAAAACCCACAGTTACCATCATACTGAATGGTAAAAGACTGAAAATTTGATCAGAAACAAGACCAGGATGCCCATGTTCACCACTGCTATTCAACACTGTAACTGGAAATCCTAGCCAAAGCAATTAGGCAAGAAAATAAAGGCATCCAAACTGGAAAGGGGGAAGTAAAAGTATATCCATGCACAGATGATATGGTCCTATATATATATATATATTTTAAATCCCCAATATGTCTCTACCAAAAAAAAAATCAAACAGAAAACAAGCAAACAAATAAAAATACTTAGAGTTAATAAAATCAGCAAAGTTGCAGGGTTCAAAATCAACATGCAAAAATCAGTATGGATTCCACAAACCCACAATGGAAAATTCAAAAGGAAATTAAGAAAACAATTTCATTTATAATAGCATCCAAACGAATAAAATACTAAGAAATAAATTTAACCAAGGAAGTGAGATGACGTGTATACTGAACAATGCAAAACACTGTTGGAAGAAATTAAATGGAAAGACATCCTGTGTTCATTGATTGGAAGGAACACTTAATATCATTAAGACAGTAAGACTACCCAAAGTGATTCAAATGCAACCACTATCAAACTTTTAAGAGCCCTTTTAACAGCAATGGAAAAGCCAATCCTCAAATTCATGTGAATTGTGAGTGGCCGCAAACAGGCAAAACAATAGCAAAAAAGAACAAAGTTGGGAGACCCACATTTTATCATTTTAAAACTTACTACTAAAGCTCCAAGCCAGGCTTCAGCAATATGTGAACCATGAACTTCCAGATGTTCAAGCTGGTTTTAGAAAAGGCAGGGGAACCAGAGATCAAAGTGCCAACATCTGCTGGCTCATCGAAAAAGCAAGAGAGCTCCAGAAAAACATCTATTTCTGCTTTACTGACTACACCAAAGCCTTTGACTGTGTGGATCACAATAAACTGTGGAAAATTTTAAAAGAGATGGGAATACCAGACCTCCTGACCTGCCTCTGGAGAAACCTGTTTGCAGGTTAGGAAGCAACAGTTAGACCTGGACATGGAAAAACAGACTGGTTCCAAATAGGAAGAGGAGTCCGTCAAGGCTGTATATTGTCACCCTGCTTATTTAACTTATATGCAGAGTGAAAAGTGAAAGTGAAGTTGCTCAGCCGTGTCCGACTCTTTGTGACCCCATGGGCTGTAGCCTACCATGATCTTCCATCCATGGTATGTTCCAGGCAAAAGTACTGGAGTGGGTTGCCACTTCTGTCTCCAGAGGATCCTCCTGACCCAGGGATCGAACCTGGGTCTCCCACATTGTAGGCAGACACTTTACCATCTGAGCCACCAGGTACATCATGAGAAACGCTGGGCTGGATGAAGCACAAGCTGGAATCAAGATTGCTGGGAGAAATATCAGTAACCTCAGATACTCAGATGATACCACCCTTATGGCAGAAAGCGAAGAGGAACTGAAGAGCCTCTTGATGAAAGTGAAAGAGGAGAGTGAAAAAGTTGGCTTAAAGCTCAACATTCAGAAAACTAAGATCATGGCATCTGGTCCCATCACTTCATGGCAAATAGATGGGGAAACAGTGGAAACAGTGGCTGACTTTATTTTTCTGGGCTCCAAAATCACTGCAGAGAGTGACTGCAGGCATGAACTTAAAAGACGCTTACTCCTTGGAAGGAAAGTTATGACCAACCTAGACAGCATAATAAATGGCAGAGACATGACTTTGTCAACAAAGGTCCGTCTAGTCAAGGCTATGGTTTTTCCAGTGGTCCTGTATGGATGTGAGAGTTGGACTATAAAGAAAGCTGAGCACTGAAGAATGGATGCTTTTAAACTGTGGTGTTGGAGAAGACTCTTGAGAGTCCCTTGGACTGCAAGGAGATCCAACCAGTCCATCCTAAAGGAGACCAGTCCTGGGTGTTCACTGGAAGGACCGATGTTGAAACTCCAGTACTTTGGCCACCTGATGTGATGAACTGACTCATTTGAAAAGATCATGATGCTGGGAAAGATTGAGGGCAGGAGGAGAAGGGGATGACAGAGGATGAGATGGTTGGATGGCATCACCGACTCAATGGACATGGGTTTGGGTGGACTCCGGGAGTTGGTGATGGACAGGGAGGCCTGGCATGCTGTGATTCATGGGGTCGCAAAGAGTCAGACACAACTGAGCGACTGAACTGAACTAAAACTACCATAATCAAAACAGTGAGCTACCAGTATAAGGAGAGACATTTAGACCAATGGTATAGAATTAAGTCCAGAGATAAACTCACACATTTATGGTAAACTGATTCTCAATAACAGACTATTTAGGGGAGAAAAACAGTCTCTCCAACAAATGGTCCTGGGAGAACTGAAGATCCTTAAGAATGAGGTTAGAACCTGACCTCACACGAAATACAAAAACTAACTCAAACTGGATCAGTGACCTAAATGTTAAGAAATGGGGAGGTTCCCTGGTGGTCCAGTGGTTAAGACCCCACACTTTCAATGCAGGGGGCACTGGTTCAATCCCTGATCAGGGAACTAAGATCCCACATACCTCATGGCACAGCCAAAAAATAAAACATAAAAAAAAGAACTAAACCATAAAACTCCCTAGAAGAAAACATAAATCTTCATCACCATGAATTTGGAAATAAGATTCTTAGACATGATACCAAAAGTATGAGTAACAAAGGGAAAAAAGAAGATGTATTTGACTTCATCAAAATTTAAAACTGCATGCATCAAAGAACCAAAATCAAGAAAGCAAAAAGAACCTATAGAATGGGAGACAATATTTGCAAATCATGTATTTTCTAAGGGTCTAGCATCTAGAATACATAAAGAACTCACACAACAATGAAAAGACAAACAATCCAATTTTTAAAAAAGGCAAAGGACTTGAATAAATATTTCTCCAAAGAACATATACAAATGGCCAAGAAACACATGAAAAAAATGCTGAATCACCATTAGTGAAACCCAACTCAGAACCACAATGAGACAGTGTGGAGTCTCACTCCACACTCATTGGGATGGCTATAACTTAAAACAGAAAATAAGTGATGCTGAGGAAGTGGAGAAATTAAAACCCTCATACACTGCTGGTAAGAATGTAAAATGGTTCAGCGGCTACGGAAAACAGTTTGGCAGTTCCTCAAAAAGTTAAACACATAATTACCATGAGCCACAGCAGTTCCACTCCTATTTATTTTCCTGCAAGAACTAAAAACAGGTACTCAAACGAGTGTTTAATACATGTATACACATGTCTATAGCAGAACTATTGGCAATAACCGAAAAGGTTGGAACAACTCAAATGTCTATTGGTAGAGAAAAAGAAAAATTACGGAATTATACATATAATGGAAGATTATTCAGTCATTTTTATAAAAGATAGATACATGCTACAACATGGATGGGCCCCAAAAACATTACAGTAAGTGAAAGGAGAAGGGGACGACAGAAGATGAGACGGCTGGATGGCATCAATGACTCGATGGACATGAGTTTGAGTAAACTCCGGGAGTTCGTGATGGACAGGGAGGCCTGGCCTGCTGCAGTCCATGGGGTCACAAAGAGTCGGACATGACTGAGCGACTGAAGTGAAAGAAGACAGACACAAAAGGTCATGTATCGTGTAATTCCATTTAAAGGAAATATCCATAAAGACAGAAAGTAGAGGTGGAAGTGGGGAGGAATGGGGAGAAACTGCTTACTAGGGAGAGGATGCCCATTTTGAGGAATGTTTTGGAACTAAACAGAGGTTAAGACTGTGAATGGAATAAATGCCATCGAGTTGTTCACTCTGAAATGGTCAACTTTCTGTTGTGTAAGTTTCATCTCAAAAAAAGTTATTTTTGAAGAATGAGACCCACTCGTATTTAAAATCAAATACAGAGTTTTTAAACTTTACTTTTAGGGGAATTCCCTGCCTGTCCAGTGGTTGAGACTCCACACTCCCATTGCAATGGGTCCAGGTTTGACCCTCAGTCAGGGAACTAAATTTCACAGGCCGTGTGGTGAGACCAAAGGAGAAAAAAAAATGATTTTTAAATGTTTATATACATCAAATTCAGCTTATCTGACAACTCTAAAGGGGAAAAAATGAACCAGAAATAGATGAACCTAGCTATGAGTTAATTATATTCTATTTTCTAACATCGATACTTAGGTAAAGATTTTGGTGCAGTCTGACAAGCACCTGACAAACTCTGACAGAAATGAAAAACAGGCAAAATGTGACTGAATAATGAAAGGCGTGTCAAGATGGAAGCGATAAAGTGTATTCCCTTGACAAAGAAGAATATCTCCTTTCTCTTTTATCAAATTTTTTAAAACTTTATTTTACACATACTTGTAACGAGTTTAGTAACTTAGTTACCCAATTAATAGTAGATTAAAAGCAGACAAATGAAGGGAAAAGACTTAAATAGCATGTTGGCAGGAACAGGAAATGAGAGGTAACTCTCTCACCAACAGAGAACACAGACAGACAAAAGTCCTTTCAAAGTGCACGATAAAGAATTACAAAGACAAAAGTAGTCTGGAGTTATTTTTCAATGGAACAAATTAACTCTAAACATTAATTAGTCCTGCATTTAGTAACAACCACTGTTGGTAATAATTAGCAGTGTCCTTTTGTTTAAGATGGGTAGGGCAGTTCCTAAACCTTTCTAAAGATTGGCACTGGTCTTTGGACCAAAGAGTTCTCCTTGATTACAGGTAAAGTGAATTATTTCATTCCTCAAATATAGATAGAAAATCAATATATTTTATATACAGCTTTCAGTGCTTGAGCCAACTGTGGTTTCATTACTTCACTTGAAAGTTCAACCGTGTTTTCCAAAGCCGTGAAAGATACTTCCATTTTTGCCATTTGAGGGAACTGCTGCTATGTCTTTTTCTTCCAGGGGCCATGCTTGCAATTCCCATAGCTGCCACCAGCAGGTGCAGTGCCAAGAGCACAGACCCATGGTCCAAAGGCTCGGTTCTGAATCCTGGTTCCGCCGCTCATCAGCTTCTGAGCAAGTCACTTCCTCACTGAGTCTCAGCTTAACCTCAGGAAAATAACACATACCCTGCCTTTCCCAAAAAGTTGTACAGAAGTGTTTTGTAAGTTATAATTGGGATGAAAAAACTTGGGTATTGTTTTGTTGTTAAGTTGCTAAGTCGTGTCCAATTCTTTTGAGAACCCCTGAACTGTAGCCCACCAGGTTTCTCTGTCCATGGGATTTCCCAGGCAAGAATACTGGAGTGGGTTGCCATTTCCTTCTCCAGAGGATCTTCCCGAACCACAATCTCCTCTAGGGATCAAACCCAGGTCTCCTGCATTGAAGGTGGATTCTTTACCACTGAGCCACCAGGAAAAGGCCATACGTAAACTTAGCTGGTAGGATCTCTTTAGGTGTGTCTGAGAGCAAAGAACAAAACCCAAGTCAAGCATGCTTCTTCCCTGAAAACAAAACTGCTCAGATACTCCTCCAACTAATGCATTCCATTATAATGTTACCAGAACTTTTTTTTTTTTTAATACAAAACTTTGGTTACAGCAGGCTCCCTGTAGGCCTTAAAGTTCAACTATTAACAGTCATTACTTGGTCTAGGTATTTCTTAGAATCATATGTCTTCTCTTTCTTGAGTCCAAATTTTTGAGTTATGCATGTCCTGTATTGCTTATGGGCTTGGTCTAATTGTAATAATTTCTCCATAAACCAGCCTTTAATAATTGGCTTTTGGTTCATGCCTCCCACCACTCCTTATCTAATTAATTACCCAGTATCTTTCCTAATAAGAAACTATACCTCCACTTGGCTGCTTTTTCTCCATAGTTCTGTCTCTCCCACTGTGACCAAAGCAAGCTGACTTGACCTGTGGGAAACTCATTCCAATAAAAACCTCTAAACAACTGCACTTCCAGTATTCTCTGGATAAGTTCTCAATTACTGGGACTTCCTTGGTGGTCCAGTGGCTCAGACTCCGCACTCCAATTCACAGGGCCCTGGTTCAGCGATGCTCAGGGAACTAGATCCCACATGCACAACTAAGAGTTTGAACGTCGCAACTAAAAAAGATTTCGCGAGAAGCGACAAAGATGGAAGATCCTCAAGCCGCAACTATAAGACCCAGTGCAGTCAAGTAAACTTTTTTTTAAATCCTCAATTATCACTGAACCATTTTTGTGAAACTTCTTCATTGTCTTATGTATATATTCACCCTTTCCTATTTTGTTCTGAACAAACATATCAGTAGTTTTCATAAAGTTATTCAATGATTTCCTCAGAGCTATCTAAATGTTTCATAGCTATTCCCTAAAATTGTACAGATAACTGTGCCTGCTATGTGAGCTACAATAAAAACAAGCTACAGTTACAAAACCTGGCTTCTTTCCAGACACAACATGGTTGACTTACTTTAAAAGAACTAACATTTACTCTGAGAACAAGGTGATTTTGATAACCCAGCTTTCTGCTATCAGATGAAAAGATAGTTTACAAGCCTTAGAGCTTGCATAAAAGGCACAGAGCCCCCAAATCGCAGTGGTTTAAAGAGATACCAGCTATTATAAGCAGGTCCAAAGCCTGTCAGAATGTAAACCCCTTCCAAGTCCAAGTCACTTCTTGTCTAATTATTTTAAGAGTCTCTTAGTTGTACTATTTTTAAAGCAGAGGGACATACAAATTAGCCGGAGGGTTTTTTAAGCCACTGATGCATTGAGTTTGATAAAAGTTAATCCCATATAAAATTGCAACTATAATTTTACCCTGATGCTTTTCTTAGACGAGGCAGGAGTCAGAAGGCTTTTCATCAGGAGAGAGATGAGAGGAGATAGCACTAGATAAAGCCTGTCCCTAGCAGAATCATCTGACCAGAGTCGTTAACGAGCATTAACCCAAGTTGAGGCTAGAGACTTACCTCTCCACCATGCAGGCCACAAATAATGAAGCACTGCGCATCTTCCTTTTGACAGTGAGGTGGTCACAGCACCACCTCAAAGCAGACAGTATACTTTTCTTTTCTGTTTAATTTTAATCCAGTTTCTTCTGTCATTGGTCGGGTAAAGTATTATCCATTTCACAGTCAAGGTTTTAATATAGGACATCACTGTACTCTACACAGATGAGAACTCCAGAAGGTAACAATCAAAAGGACATCTTAGACCTGAAATTACACTGAAACATATTCAACCGGAGCCCAAGTGACTGAAGTCCTCAAATGATCAGTGTTGGAGCATTTAATTTCCAGGAAAAGAGGAAAATGGCAAACCACTTTCTTGAAACAAGTCCAGGGCATGAAATGTCTACATATTATCTATACAGAGGACTGCTTATATCTTTTCTGTTTACCATCCCGGATAAAAAGATGCTATGAAGGAACAATGATCCTGAAACACAGTAAAATCACTCTTCAAAAACTATACTGTACTTTCTAAGAAAAATGCACCAATGTCTTAGAAAGATTCGATTCCTTCAGTGAATATTGACTGAGTACCTCCTGTGTGTCAAACCCTGTCCCCGGTGGAAGGGAGATACAACACTGAACAGAACACAATTACCCTCAAGTAACTTACATGATGCTGGGAGGAAAAGACAAGCAAAATTATCTGAGAAGTTACATAATGATGAGTGCTACGAAGAAAGATATTCAACTGTAAGATTAAAATGTCAAACATTTTTAAAGAGTAAGCTAGAATTAAATGGGAAATTTCGGTTCATATAACAATTCACCGTGCAAAAGTGAGAGAAATAACTGAGCTGTTACTGCACACAGTGTCAACATCCAGGGCTGATGTCCTCTATGTGCACTGCCACATACAAGGTCACTGTGTTTCAGGCCCATGCAACTGAGGGTCAACCAGAACCCTCCATTCTCCCATTATTTCAGTTAACTGGTTTGTTCTATTGCGGAATCCTTATTTATATCCCATTCTAAGAAATGAATTCACTTTAGTTCAGTCATTCAGTCGTGCCCGACTCTTTGCAACCCCATGGACTGCATGCAGCACGCCAGGCCTCCCTGTCCATCACTAACTCCCGAGCTTACCCAAACCCATGTCCATCGAGTTGGTGATGCCATCCAACCATCTCATCCTGTGTCATCCCCTTCTCCTCCTGCCCTCAATCTTTCCCAGCATCAGGATCTTTTCAAATGAGTAAGCTCTTCACATCAGGTGGCCAACGTATTGGAGTTTCAGCTTCAGCATTAGTCCTTCCAATGAACATCCAGGACTGATCTCCTTTGAGATGGACTGGTTGGATCTCCCGGCAGTCCAAGGGACTCTCAAGAATCTTCTCCAACACCACAGTTCAAAAGCATCCATTCTTCAGTGCTCAGCTTTCTTTATAGTCCAACTCTCACATCCATACATGACTACTGGAAAAACCATAGCCTTGACTAGACGGACCACTGTTGGCAAAGTAATGTCTCTGCTTTTAAATATGCTGTCTAGGTTAGTCATAACTTTCCTTCCAAGGAGTAAGCGTCTTTTAATTTCATGCCTGCAATCACCATCTGCAGCGATTTTGAAGCCCCCAAAAATAAAGTCTGACACTGTTTCCACTGTTTCCCCATCTATTTCCATGAAGTGATGAGACCAGATGCCATGATCTTAGTTTTCTGAATGCTGAGTTTTAAGCCAGCTTTTTCACTCTCCTCTTTCACTTTCACCAAGAGGCTCTTTAGTTCCTCTTCGCTTTCTGCCATAAGGGTGGTGTCATCTGAGTATCTGGGGTTATTGATATTTCTCCCAGCAATCTTGATTATAGCTTGCACTTCCTCCAGCCCAGCATTTCACACGATGTACTCTGCATATAAGTTAAATAAGCAGGGTGACAATACACAGCCTTGACGTACTCCTTTCCCAATTTGGAACCAATCCATTTTCCACGTCCAGTTCTAACTGTTGCTTCTTGACCTACATACAGATTTCTCAGGAGGCAGGTGAGGTGGTCTGGTATTCCCATCTCTTTCAGAATTTTCCACAGTTTGTTGCTATTCACACAGTCAGAGGCTTTGGCATAGTCAGTAAAACAGAAGTAGATGTTTTCTGGAACTCTCTTGCTTTTTCTATGATCCAGTGGATGTTGGTAATTTGATCTGTGGTTTCTCTGCCTTTTCTAAACCCAGCCTGAACATCTGGGAGTTCTCGGTTCACATGCTGTTGAAGCCTCGCTTGGAGAATTTTGAGCATTACTTTGCCAGCGTGTGAGATGAATGCAACTGTATGGTAGTTTGAACATTCTCTTTGTTCAAATCTCTGAAATTCGGGCCTTTTGGGGCTTGCTTATTAGCTTAATTCACAAATGCCTGTGTTTTAGGGCAATGGATAAATGGTAGCTATTCTCTTCTTATTGAGAGGACAGTGAAAAAGACAGATAACCTCAGTCTGTTTTCACCATATTATAGTCTTTATATTTCAGTTGAGTCACAGGAAGAAATTTATTTCATGTTTTCTTGAAGTATTAGTTATTCCATCCTGTCTCACCATAGACAGTAGTGTGAGCTATACTTTTAGCCGTAACCACGTAATGCAAAAATGAAAAGAAGGGCTGAAATGGGTATATTTAGGAACAGCTGCTTATTTTTCTGACATTCACTTTTGTCAGGTTATATTACAGCTGCTTCACTGAGAGAACAAACTTACGGTTACAGGGGCGCGGACAAAAGCAGGGGGCAGGGTGGCTGGGGAGTGTGGGCTAGTCAGGCACACACGGTTTCAAACAGAGCGGGGTGTACAGGCTGCATTTACAGGACCTGCCGTGTAGCGCAGGAAACTCTGCTCAACCTCACGTGGCAGCCTGGACGGGAGGGCAGTTTGTGGGGGAATGGATGCAAGTGTACGTGTGGCTGACCCCTCCACTACTCACCTGGAACTCTCACACCTCTGCTTGTTAACTGGCTAACCCTAACACAAAATAAAAAGTTTAGAAAGCTACAGCTGTTTCATGTTATATTGAAAGGGTTGTGGGGCCTTCCCTGGTGGTCCAGTGGTTAGGACGCGGGGCTCCCACTGCAGGGGGCACGCGTTCCATCCCTGATAGGGGAACTAAGATCCCACATCCCAGGCGATCACGGCCAAAAGACACAGAAATGGTTATGACGTAGGGAGGGCTACAGAGAGAGAAAGGGAATGAGAATGAGGACTTTAAAATGATACATATGGTCATAGTTAACATCTATTGTCTAAAAGAATGTTACCCAGCATATTTTCCATTGTCTTGGAAAAAAAACACACACAACAGCCCCACTGCCATTAAACTAGTATTACCATGAAAGATCTGAGGACTGAAAAGCAAAAAAAATCAGGGAAATTACTTTCCTGGCTAAAATCCTAATTATACAAGTGAAGAAACTCAGACTTCTGTTACAACAAGCTATGTCTGCTTCTTCGTTAATAAAGGGAGTTTGAAAATCATGGTTTCATCATACAAGAACTAATTTTTTACCTTGCATATTTATCAGGTGGTTTTCTACTTATAACAAATACTTCTTCCATATACACAAATACTCCAAGAAAAGAATAAAATGTATCCCTTTCTAATATAAAAAAGTCATTTCCAGTTTTTATCAATAATATAAAGTTCCATGTAACAAAGGCCACACTTAAGGGTCTAATGGATTTCCTTTTAATCGAAGCTGTTCACTGAGGATCAAGAAATGGGGTGTGTGTAAAACACACACTCAATATCTTCTAATTGTTTAAGTACCACAGCGCCAGTTATATTTTATTCCAAGAAGTGCTACTTAAAAATACATACAAGGGATTTCCCTAGTGGTCCAGTGGCTAAGACTCAGAGCTCTCAATGCAGGGGGCCCAGGTTCGATCCCTGATCAAGGATCACAATATGCCGCAACTAAGACCTAGTGCAGTCAAATAAATAAATATAAATAAATAGATATAATTTTTTAAATATATACAATATTTTCACTTTACTTAGAAGGAGAAGAGGATGAACAAGCCACTAGTATGTATGTGCTACTAAGAATAACATGAATTGTTCTCTATTCTTATATCCAACTACCCTATATTCAAGGAATATAATGGTTAAAAAAAGGGAATATAATGATAAAAGTCTCAATTAACAACAACAACAAAAAAACAAACAGGGACTTCCCTGGTGGTCCAGTGGTTAGGATTCTTCTCTTCAATGCAGGGGACTCAGGTTTGATCCCAGACCAGGGAACTAAGGCCCCACAAGCCGCGTGATGTGGCCAAAAACCAAAGTTTAAATGACAGAAACATGACTTGCAGAAGAATTAAAGATGGAGTAACATGTACAGAGGCGCTGTCCCCGTGCACGTAATTCACAGATGGTAGAATGGTTACACTTGGGTGGTGGGAGGAACTGCTGTAACAGATGGAGAGACACATGTGTGCAAAGCAGCTGAATCTCAGTGACCCAGCTTCAACAATAAAGGCAGCAAGAACTTCAACAGGTTCCCTGGTTCCACTACTTTTTCCTGCCTGGATGCAGACTCTAACTCTAGAAGCCCCCAAGTCCATCCAACAGCATTGCAACCAGATCTTGCTTTGGAAATCTCTCAACAGGCAACTCTCCTGGGGTATATTTCAGCAGACTGCAGCTTCCAACTCTGCCAGGGAACAAGCTCGCAAGAGGCTTCCTATCAAACAGCTCTGCGCTCAGCACTTCAGACGTTCCAAACCAACCCTCGAGGCCTGATTGTGATTCAAGCTCCTTCTCAGGCTTTATCTTTCCGTGCCTGATGCGACTTCAACATCATATTTTAAGCAAAATAGATTGTAGTAATTAAAATAAAAGATAACAAATTTCAAAAGTACTTGAAACAATCCCCATCAGATCTGGGAGGCTGCAACTGTGACCAACGGTCCTTAAGGGCATGAGCTCGGGGCAGGCCACCTGTCACTGGCCCCAGGTCACCTACTGGGGGCAAAGGTGCCAATCAGGGAGCCAGAAGCACTAGTCCCGCTGTGGTTTCTTAATGGTGAGCAAGTTACTCGACACCTTTTGGCCTCAGTTCACCCAATAAAATGGGTATGAGACTGCCTCTCTCACAGGGTTGGTAAGCATAGAAATAAACAGCAACATTTATGTCAATGTATGGCAGAAACCACTACAATATTGTAAAGTAATTAGCCTCCAACTAATAAAAATAAATGGGAAAACAAACAAACAAAAATAACACACTTAGAACACGCAAGAGTAAGTCCTCAAGTAACATTAGCTCTTGTTATCAGAGTTTAAGTCCCCTGAAATAGTATAAAATTTCTCATTACGTCTTCTGTAGCATAGAAAATTCTACATTTAAATGCTAGCCCTTCAGTAACAGGACTTTCTCTTTGGCGACTTTTCCTGGTCTTTCTCTTTCCTTTTAAAATAAATTATTTAAAAAAATATAGGTGGCTGCTCCAGCTCGCAGCTAGGAGGCATGGAGGGCCTGGGCCGCACCATTTGCGTGCTGACTGGGGCTTCCCGGGGCTTCAGACGGGCGCTGGCCCAACTCCTGGCCCCGCTGCTGTCGCCCGGCTCCGTGCTGGTCCTGAGCGCCCGCAGTGACGAGGCCCTGCGGCAGCTGGAGGCCAAACTGGGCACCGAGCGGCTGGGTCTGCGCATCGCGCGGGTGCCTGCCGACCTGGGCGCCGAGACCGGCTTGCAGCAACTGCTCGGCGCCCTGTACGACCTCCCCAGGCCCGAAGGCCTGCAGCGAGTGCTGCTCATCAACAATGCGGCCACTCTTGGAGATGTATCCAAACATTGGGTGGACCTGGCTGACCCAACTGAAGTGAACAACTACTGGACTCTGAACTTGACTTCCATGCTCTGCCTGACTTCCAGTATCCTGAAGGCCTTCCCGGACAGTCCTGGCCTCAGCAGGACTGTGGTTAACATCTCGTCCATCTGTGCCCTGAAGCCCTTCAAGAGCTGGGCACTGTACTGTGCTGGCAAGGCTGCCCGTAACATGATGTTCCAGGTCCTGGCGGCAGAAGAACCTAGTGTGAGGGTGCTGAGCTATGCCCCAGGTCCCCTGGACACTGACATGCAGCAGTTAGCCCGGGAGACCTCTGTGGACCCAGACTTGTGAAAACGTCTGCAGGAGCTGAAGAGAAAGGGGGAACTTGTGGATTGCAAGATATCAGCCCAGAAACTTCTGAGCTTGCTGCAAAATGACAAGTTCAAGTCTGGAGCCCATATTGATTTCTACGATGAATAAGACCATGCCCTTGGTTTTAGGGGCTTTCTTCCCCCTCTTACAGGCCCACCCAGGAGCCCTGTGCCTCCCTACAGTGGCGCTGCCAACCCTACCTTACAGATAAGCACTCATGCTTACTGCCCTGCCCTCAGATCCAGCGAACTGTGAGGGAGGGCCCTGGGTGACTGGAGTTCCCAGTTTTCAGATATCTGTATTGACCACCCTGAGTTAGGAGTGGACTTGGGAGAGACAAGTTATGGCTGTTGGTGTTCTTTCTCCCTAGAAACAGAATTTTAGGAATGGGAAAACTAGGACAGGAAGCTAAAAACACTGAGCAAAGGAGGATGGGTCTCCGGCCCGTGACCAGTCCATGGGGAAAGGGGGATGAGCTAGTGTCAAACAGGAGGACCCACACAGATTGACAGATGGCCTGGAGGGATAGAAGCACAAGGATGCTCTTTACCCAGGGTAGCAAGACCTTCACTTGAACTCTGTGTCCTCATTCTGATTCTTCCTCCCTCCAGAATCTGCCATCCATCCACCAGATGGGGGAAGGAGCCTGAGAGTTTCTGTACATGTTAAAGGCAGATACAAATAAAATGTGGATTGTCCTTTAAAAAAAATATATATATATAACTGGGTTGCTTTTCTTTATGAAAACGGCAATGGCTCATAGAAAAAGCAGTGTGCTGCGGAGGGAAAAGCACTAAACCTGCAGTGGGAAGACCTCGGCTCTAGCCAGGGCTGCCGCCTGCAGGCGGCCCCAGGCAGGGCCTGGTGGCCCTGTAGTGGACAGTGAGGTCTGCACTCTAGCAATGGGGTACAGATACTGTACCAACACTAATTCGTCATCTTAGACATGTGTTTCATTATCAAACATGCTTCTTTTCCTTAAGTCACCATTCAGATGTAAATCTGACTTCAAAATGCATGCCAGTTAACAAAAATACAAACAAATAAGCATTTGCAAAATATGGGTGAGAATTAAGGTTATTTTCTAGATAATCCACCCCAAACTCTGGAAGGAAGAGAAAGGACATCATATGGAATATTTTCATTCTCAGAGGTATAGTTCTTGAGCTTCATTGGCTGACTTAATGGCAACACCTTGAGTCATTTCTCTCTATAAATTATTACAACCAATGAACAAATTTACATGATGAAAAAAGAAAACAGAAATCGCTAATGAAAAATAGCTACACTAAACAAATAGTGGCTTCCCAGGTGGCTCAGTGGTAAAGAATCCGCCTGCCAAGGCAGGAGTCCCAGGTTTGAGCTCAGGTTTGACCCCTAGGTTGGGAAGATCCCCTAGAGAAGGAAATGGTAACCCATTTCAGTATTTTTGCCTGAAAAATGCCATGGACAGAGGAGCCTGGGGCCCTACAGTCCATAGGGTCTCAAAGAGTCAGGCACAACTGAGCAACTGAACACACACGCGACACACGAGTCCTGCATCAGGACCTCCCCTCGGGCTGGACACTGCCCACCTTTGGTCCATTCCACTTCTGAGATGGTGGGAGGAGGAAGGAACTCAGTTACACTCAGGATGAAACTGACATACGTAAAGCATCTGAACAATGCTAGCACCCTGTCAGTATCCAGTAGAAAGCTTCTGCTCCTACCACGAGCAACATATCACGCATAAAAGATACCAGATCCAGGGTTGCTGTTTTCCTTGGGCCACATAGGGAGTGCTCATGTTCTTCCAGCACCAGATCCCCACCTGGTTGCCTATAAAGCTTGAATCTGATGGTATAAAGCTCAATCGGCTAAGAATTCACATGACATGGAAATTAATTTGTCAAGTCAAAGACTGAGACGTCTAAATAATTATAACATGGCTGAGCAAAGACAAGCTGTTTTTCAATTCACAGGGAAATGAGCTGCCGCCACCCAGCATGGAATTACTTGTATATTTTCTTAGCCCATTCAGTTAAAACTTGTTCAAAATAACACAATTATACTGTCCTATTCATAAATAAAAACCCTGCACACCTTTTAGTGACTTCATTTGGATAATCTAGATGAAGCGGCACAAACCCTTGACAAGAGTTATTTCTACAACAAGCCACTCCTTCTCATACAGGATTTGGGTCATGCATGTTTATTCTAGTGAAATTAACATCTTAAGATGATTCTTAGGAATTTAAATTGCCTTTGGATATCCTGTCAGTTCACTAAAAGATAAATCTAAGTGACATTTATATATGAACAAACTTTGGAGAACCAAACAGGAAAATACTTGCTAAACAGTGATGTGAGCAAAAGCTTTGTTAACAGACAAGAAAACGCCAAGTTCAGACAGGGTGTGTATTCTGGCAAGAAGGAAGCAGACCACTCCACAGCCGGCCAGGGGGGTTTGGTTAATGCGTGAAGGAAATATGAGTAATCCATCTGGTCAGGGGAGAGCGCTCACACATCTCCTGCCTAGGTGCGCACAAAGGCGCTGACTGGTAGGCAGAAAGAGGAGGATCCACCATCAGAGTTGCAATGAAGAAGCCACATTCACGGCCTGCTCCCTTTCCTCCTTGAAAGGAGATCTTTTTTTCAGTAACAGTTAAGTTATCCAAGAGAGGAAACGAATACCCCAAACGCCCTTTCCTAAAATCTAAAGGCCATTCAAAACAGGCATTGGTCAGGGAAGGGGGTAAGGAGTGATGCTTCAGAGGCAAATTATTTTCTTAAAAATATGAAGGTCTTGAATTTTTCACAAATGTTCACTACCACCACCTTCATTCTGGAAAGAAGAAAGAGTAGGGAAGACAGACCCTGTTTAGCCTAGAGAAGAGGAAAGACTGCCTCATCCAAGAGGCTTCTAGGCCCACCACCTGAGCTCATCAATGAATGGAAAGAGGTGTGGGTCCTAGACTCACCTGAAATTGTGTGCAAGATTCTGCATTTTGATCAGATTCTCCAAAGGGTCCATGACACTTAAAATTTTAAACCTCATTAAAAAGAAGGAAAAAAAAAATATTAAAAGTCAAAGTTCAAGCAGAAGTCTGACAGATACAAACTCAAATTCTGGCTCTTCTGCGTATTAGCCGTATGACTCCCCAGGTTAGCACTGCAAATCACCCTATTTTTCAGAACTTCAGTTTCCTCCTTTTAAGATGGAAGAGATAATGCGCAACTCACTGCAAGGATTAAATGAGGTAAGAGATGCTAAGCTTCAGCACGACAGCGTTCACCCACACACAAGGAGGGTGGCGGAAAGCGGTTATGTTAACAGCATCGAGCATCACGAGGAATGGGATCTGAAGCCATAAGCACTAAGGATGATGAAGAACTTAGAGAGCACCCCTAAATGCCAACAGCTCCCGTCTGCCACTTTGTACCAACTCACAAACCTCTGTACATGAGCAAATTCACTCTCAATTCCATACGGTCACGAGAACACACTATTGGGACAGACCACTGGTGACAGACATTCAGGGACATCGCCAATGTCTCTTAAGGGAAAAATCCAGCACTGGCAGAAGAACATATCAGACCGTTAGCCCTTAAATTTATTAGAAATTCAGTGAAGACTGAACACCCCATTTCTTTGAGTAAACAGGTGTCCAACTTCTGTAATAACTTGTGTGATACATTATTGTAAAAGGCATAATATCTCCATGTTTATATATAAAATCCCTCTACTTACTTATTTGACTAGTTTTAATTATTTAGCCCAAGTAAGAGAAGTAACAGAAAAATCTAAGAATCAAGAAAAATCCTTGCTCATTTATAATCAAGTTTGGACTTTGGAAAGCTTTCTTTATTTAGGTACAGAGCCAATCTAAGACTTAAATTTGCTTCAGATGGTCCAATAGATCAAACTAAAATGTTTACTGATCCTTATCTATAAGTCAACCTTACCTGTTTTATAACATACATACCTGAATGAGTAACTGCTCAGCCCAAAGGCTAAAAAGTGTGCAGTTATTATACTCTTACCTTATACATATTTCAGCTATTTTTAGAGTCCAAATGAAAATAGCTAGTACAGACGGAAATGTGCATGAAATTCTTGAGGCCTACTCAGATAACAGTCAAGATAAGGTCAGTGGATATTTGGAATACCTAAGACACTAATTTAAAATAAAACACTCTGATGGCCAAGAACACTTTCTAAAGTAGCGCTTGAGAGTAATGGTTTGTATTAAATGCTCGATTCTTCTTCGATTCCAACAAATCCCTCAGCCAAAAACTGTCCCCATTTGCCAGAAACACTGTGAGAAGAATCGGTTTAAAGTTCAGCAAAGAAGTTGCCATTCCCCTGACAGAGCAATCTCACCCCAGAGAGCCTCTGAAACACACGCTCTAAGTATTTCAAAAGAATCCCAGAATGAAATAGAAAAAAGTCTAAAGAAAAGAGGTTCTCTGCTGCTGCTGCTGCTAAGTCACTTCAGTCATGTCCGACTCTGTGTGACCCCATAGATGGCAGCCCACCAGGCTCCCATCCCTGAGATTCTCCAGGCAAGAATACTGGAGTGGGTTGCCATTTCCTTCTCCAATGCATGAAAGGGAAAGTGAAGTCGCTCAGTCGTGTCTGACTCTCAGCGACTCCATGGACTGCAGCCCACCAGGCTCCCCCGTCCCTGGGATTTTCCAGGCGAGAGTACTGGAGTGAGGTGCCATCGCCTTCTCCGTGAGGTTCTCTGCTACCTCCGCTCAAACTCTGTAAATGTTCAACTCTCTCCAGGAAGTAAAATCATACAGCAAATAAAGGCTGACTTAACTGAACTGTGATCTCTGCTTATCAGTCTAAACTCAAAACAAGAACCTTACTTCTTAAACTAAATAGACACTGACTCAGCAACCACATACTCTGAGGTGGTGGAGGCTGTGTTATTCCCCTAGTCATGTCTGACTCTCTGTGACTCCATGGACTGTAGCCCACCAAGCTCCTGTCCATGGGATTTCCCAGGCAACAATTCTAGAGTGGGTGGCCGTTTCCTTCTCCAGGGGATGTTTCCAACCCAGGGGTCGAGCCTGCTGTCTCCTGCACTGCAGGTGGGTTGTTTAGCGCTGAGCCACTGGAGCAGCCCACATTGGAAAGTAGAAGCACCATTTCAGACACTGGTGAGACAACAGTCCTACTAGGATAGAGGTTACATTCCAAGGAATAAAAACATGGCCTGTGTGTGATGCATTTCAAATACAATTTTAAAAACATTTTCTGAGTATCTGTGATAAATCAGAACAAAGTAACCAAGTATCAAATTATAATTTAAAAATGAGAGGCCATAATAAGAACTTCTAAGTTTTGCGAGACTTTTCAAATTATTCAACAAAACCATAGGGGTGCTTAGTATCCATTTCAAAACTGTTATTTGCAAAAGTTATGTATCTATGCTATACATGCAGAAAACAGTGGGGATCCTTGTTCCCTCTACACAAAATATTCACAAACAGCTGAAAGAAAACTGCCCTCTAAAACTTAAGTTATAAAATTAACACATAATGTATCATAGCAGAAGCATGAAAACGTTATCTTCAAAAGGTTTCCAGGTTTTTTTCTTTTTTGGCCATGCCACAGGGCTTTCGGGATCCTAGTTCCTGACCAGGATCCAACCCAGACCTGTCAGTGACAGTCTTAACCACTGGACCACTGTGGAAGCCCCCAAAAGGTTTCTAGGATTTTTAAAATTTCCTGTTTTCCTAACTGGAGATCTATAAATTTAAAAACTCCAACCAAGTGCAAATTTAAGCTGAATAAGAACATTAAGATAAACAAAGACATGGTATTAAAAAACTACATTTCCCCTGCTCTCTGCCGTGTGAGGACATAGTGAGATACCAGCAAGCCGCCAGCCAGAAGACAGAGCTCTCAGCGAAGCTGGACCACGCTGACAGCTTGACCTTTGACCCCCAGCCTCCAGAAGGGTGAGAAATCACTCTGTGGTTTATGAGCCATGCCATCTGTGATATTTCGTTAGAGCAGCCTGAGTGGACTAAGACGTACACCAGGCAGCAGAATAGCTGGATCATATGAACGTGAGGTGCCGTGACGGTGGGGGTTGGGGGGCCGGGGGTAGAAACCAGTTCTGCTGGGTCCTCCGAAACGCCGTAAACTGCAACACCAGGCACAGACCCCTGACACAGAGTGCCTAGTAAGTTTCGATGAATGCGTATCAATGAATGAAAACACACACAAAAGGATTAAAAGCATATGGAGCAAGGGCAGTCTACTGAGCAAGAAGCTGCAGAAAGGGAGCTTCCCTGGTGGCTCAGTGATGGAGAATCCGCCTGCCAGTGCAGGAGACACAGGAAGACACCTGATCCGGGAAGACTCCACACACGGCAGAGCAGCTAAAGCCGCGCACCACAGCCCTCGGGCCTGAGCTCCAAAACCCAGGAGTCACAACCACCGAGCCCGCACTCCACAGCAGGAGAAGCCACCACAAGTAGGGAGAAGCCTGGACCAGCTGGAGGGGAGGCCCGACTTGCCACAACTAGAGAGAAAAAAACCCCGCACACAGGAACGAAGACCCAGCACAACCGAGATAATGAATAAAAACAATTTTTAAGAAAATAAATAATATTTTGCAATGAATCTAATTAAAACCAATGATAGCACAATTAAAATGTGAATATCAAACGTAATATAAGATTTAAAAGAATTCCTGAGAAAACCATGCCTTAGAGAAAAAATATAAACTTTAAGTCAAAATTTCATTATTCTTGTTTGTTTGTTTAAATCCTAGAGGTTAGTTTGAGAGCAAGAGGGAAGAAACAGAGAAGTAAAGACCTACTGAAGCTCTATTTGTGGGCAGTGACATTGTACAAATTAATTATCACTGGCATGAAAACAGAGGTTCCAATATAACTGCTAAACTACAGTGGAATACTAAAATTCTGTTTAGTAAGGTAAGAAGTACCATTACCAGTGGCCACTATACTTATTTGTACTATCAATATAAGAACATTTTATAAAACAAACATGTATTCTCTTAGTAAAAGGAAGAAGCAAAGATACTTACAAAAGAAAGAAAAGAGTTAATTTGAAGAGGTCAGCCAGCATAGCGTGGAAATGGGAGTCACAAATACCGAAGATGGTGCTGAAGAATAACACTTACCGAGAGTTTCCTGAATACCAGGTGCTCTGCTAAGTTTTCTATCTAAGATTGTATCCTCACAACCCCTGTCAAAGAGATAATATCACATCCCCAACTTACAGATGAAAAACCCCTGGGCTTGGGAAATTAAGTAACTGGTCCAAGAGCACACAACTGGTAGGTGGCAACACTGGGACCCAAACCCAGGGGTTTCCAACCCAACTGGCAAACGTCTCAACCAGTCGCTAAACAGGCTGGCCTTCTCAAGAGGCCGAGGGAGGCAGCGCCGCCCCAGATGGGACACCGAGACTTGGAGCAGCTCGTCCTGTCCTGGAGGCAAGGCCGCTCCCCATGTGAAAATATACGCAAGGCTTTCCCGGCAACTTCTCTTCTCTGATTCCATGCTCACCGAGCAATGTCCAGGCTGCTCTGGCTCCCAAACAGCCTGCCTCCAGGGAGATCCTGGCCTAGCCAGAGGGCACGCACACTCGGAGCCCTCTTCATAATTTAGATGAGATACCGGAACTCTGCATCTCATCATACAGGACTAGCATCCTGGTTTTACAAATTCCCAGTGAGCTGGGGTAACACATGGCTTACGCTCTGAAACAGGTCTTTGGGTCTGACCATCTCACTCTAGACTGTAACATTCTTTCAGACACATTGCCCCATGGGTGACACGCTCTTGTCTCACCGCCTCCATCAAACCCTGGTAACACACACTTTCATAATTAGAAAGTTTTCCTAATTCCCCTTACATTCTGTGAAGACTCTGACAGCCTCTCTTAAAACAGTGCTATGAAACTCAATGACATGCAAGGAATTTCAACAGCCCCAAGAGGCTGTTGCTATCACGAACAGCAATGTTTTCCTGAAGCAATCCTCCCCCCACCCCGCGCCATTTTAAAAAGCCACTTTTCACAGCTCAAATACGGTGGGTTCAGGAAAAAGTTGACAACGCACATTAACTACACTGGATATAAATATATTAACCTTTTAATTTTTAGTTCCTTAACGTACTATCAAATATCTCACATGGTCAAAAAAACTATGAAGGCTGACAAACATCATTTAATCACACATTCAGCTTAAGAAATAAAATACCACCCTACAGATCAAACTGCCAGGTATAGCATTATAATGGTATTACTGTCCTTATAACTGTCATAATAGAAAAAACAAAGTGAAAGTCATGTCCAGTTCTTTGAGACCTCATGGAATAGTCCATGGGATTCTCCAGGCCAGAATAGTGGAGTGGGTAGCCATCCCCTTCTCCCAGGGATCTTCCCAACCCAGGGAACAAACTCAGGTCTCCCACATTGCAGGCGGATTTTTTACCATCTGAGCCATCAGGGAAGCCTGCAATGTAGGAGACCCCAGTTCGATTCTTGGGTCGGGAAGATCCGTTGGAGAAGGGATACCTTCTGGGACCCACTCGAGAGGCTACCCACTCCAGTATTCTTGGGCTTTCTGACCATGACTGTACTAAAATGTTGGAAATGGTGGGACAGCCTGTCCGGAGGCAAGACATTTTCTAGGGATCACACCTGTTCCCACCTAGAGCACTCTTCCTTTCTGTTAAAAATCACTCTCATTATATACCCACAGCCGGATGAAGCTGCCTGTTTCTGAGTCTGATCATCTCAAACAAGAGATGGCAACTTCTCTGGGCTTCTTGACTCACATAGAAGCAAAGCAATGTCTGTGGGCTCAGTTCAACCTGTGCTTATAAAAGACTCTTCATGTCTTACTTTCCCCTTCTCGGGCCGCTGCACCTCGCTTCCTTCTAAGGTCCCTCTCACCTGAGTTCCAGACCCAGACGCTCTGCCTGCTCGGCATCTCCAGCTGGCACCTGAAACTCAGCACGTTGGAAGTGAATGGCCCACACACCTCCGCCAACTCCCCTCCAACCTGCTCTTCCTTCAGTGTGTCCTCCCTCGGGGGCGATCCCCACCATTTACCGGAAACCTCAGGATCCACCTGGACCCTGGGAAGTCCCTCCACATCTCCAGACTTGGCTCGCTTCTCCTCAGCCCCATCCAAATCCAAGGGGACTCTTGTCTGTGCCACAACCACTCTTCTCTAATCATGTTCTCCAGAGGCGGCACGGCTTTGTAAAAACAATCATACCACGTGCGTGTTTTAAAAACTCTGCACTGGGGCTTCCCTGGCAGTCCAGTGGTGAAGACGCTATGCTTCTACTGCAGGGGACACGGGTCTGACTCCTGGTCTGGGAACTAAGATCTTGCATGCCTCACAGTGCGGCCAAAAAAAAACAAAAACAATTTTTTTTAATAAAGTTAAAAAATAAAAACTCGTCACTAACTTCCTAATTTGCAGGACAAGCCCCAAACCTTAAGAACCCCGCATGGGGTGGCCCCTGGTCTGCAGCCTTACCTCTCCCCCCTCAGGTGTCAGGTAGATCACCTGCCTTCTGTCTCTGGCTACGTGGGGACAGTCTTCTCCAGCCCCAGACTGGACCAGCCCGCCCCATCCTTCGGGTCCCAGCTCAGACATCACTCGCCCCAGGAAGCCTTCCCTCCCCTGCCTCTCCCTAACGTCTACAGCACCTCCTGCTGCCCTCATCACCACGGGCCTTGTGCCTATTTCTTATCGGTATCGACGCTAGGCTGAGCTCCCGGTACCTAGGTGCTGTTTGGTAGCTCAGTCGTGTCTGACTCTTTGGTCTGCTCAGTCCATGTGACCCCACGGACTGCAGCAGGCCAGGCCTTCCTGTCCCTCACCATCTCCCAGAGTTTGCTCAGACTCAGGTCCATTGGGCTTCCCTGGTGGGTCAGCTGGTAAAGAATTCGTCTGCAACGCGGGAGACCTGGGTTCAATCCCTGGGCTGGGAAGATGCCCTGGAGAAGGGAATGATACCCACTCCAGCATTTTGGCCTGGAGAATTACATGGACAGAGGAGCCTGGAGGGCTACAGGCCATGGGGTCACAAAGAGTTGGACATGACCGAGCAACTTACCCCTCCCTTTCAAGTCCATCGAGTCGGTGATGCCATCTAACCACCTCACCCTCTGTCACCCCCTTCTCCTCCTGCCCTCCATCTTTTCCAGCATCAGGGTGTTTTTCAAAGTGCTTGGCCCTTAATACGTCTTTAATACTGACTGATGAAATGATGGGATGCTCACCAGGGGGACAGTTTATCTATTCCTGACTTTTCATAAACTATAAATCAGCGGGATTTCCCAGTTGAGACCGTAACATAGGCATTTAAGTGAAATAACTAGCTTTTCCATGTTTCTCTTACTCCAGAACCAGGCAGCCAAAGACCAGAAGAGACCTGGGTCTAATTAGAGCCCTTTTCTTCACAGGCCTTACATAGCATTTTCAATGCAAGACATTATGTGGATGCTTGAGGACGCCGCAACATGCTGCAGACTGGGTTAGGGCTTTTCCAGGAAAACCCCGTGATTACTGTAACAGACTAGAGTTATCGGAGCTACGGCTTTGCATGCACAGTAAATCACACAGTCACAGTCAGGGACCGCTGTTACCCCGTGGTTCAGGTGAGGGAACCAGAGCTCAGATAGGTCGCATTCCTCACCTAAGGTTAAACAACTAAATGGATGCAGAAACCAGAATTCAAACCGAAACATGTCTCTCAAAATTTGGCTTGACCTCTGGAAAACAAAGGGCTTCCCTTGGTGGCTCAGATGGTAAAGAACCCGCCTGCCAATGCAGGAGGCTTAAGAGACTCGGGCTCAATCCCTGGGTCGGGAAGATCCCCTGGAGGAGGCCCTCCAGTCTTCCTGCCTGGAGAATCCCATAGACAGAGGAACCTAGAAGGCTACCGTCCAAAAGGTCGCTGTTGCAAAGAGTTGGACACTACTGAAGTGACTTAGCAGGCAGGCTCGCTCGTGCAAAAGAGTCACTGAACGCTGAACAAATGAATGAAGTCAGTAAACTCTACCACATCAGGATGATGCACGTGCGATCAATACCAGAAGGTCAGAAGAACTTGGACACTCCAAAATGCATTCCTTTTTTCTTTTTTTCCTTTTTTTTTTTTTTTTTTAAGTGGCTTAAAACAACTATTTTATCTTGCTGCCAGTTCTGTGGGTCAAGAATTTGGGCAGGACTTCCCTAGGTATCTGCCGGATGCCTGGGGGCTGAAAGGATCCATTTCCAAGATGGCTTCTTCACGCAGATGCCAACATGCATTCCTGTTTCATTTTGGTTTACATTTTGGGAGAACATATAAACACTTTCAAAACTCGGACATTGTGGGGATATTTCTGGTGGTCCAGTGGCTAAGACTCCACACTCCCAACCCAGGGGTCCAGGGCTCCATCACTAGCCAGGGAACTAGATCCCACACATGGCAGCTAAAAGATCATGCATGCCGCACCTAGGACCAGGCACAGCCAAATAAGTCAACAGATGTGTAAGGAAAACCTAATCTCAGTTCAGTCACTCAGTGGTGATCGACTCCTTGAGACCCCATGAACTGCAGCACGCCAGGCCTCCCTGTCCATCACCAACTCCCAGAGCTTGCTCAAAGTCATGTCCATTGAGCCGGTGATGCCATCCAACCATCTCAGGCATTGTTAATTCTTTTAAGGGGCATCCCCAGGAAAAGGTCTCTTTGCTCAGTTTCATTCTTTCCTCACAGGGAGAGGGGCTCACAGGCTCAACTCAGATTATCCTAGTGCCTATGTGTAAACCACTTTAGTGGTGTCCAACTCTTCGCGACCCTTTGGGGCTGCAGCCCTCCAGCCTCCTCTGTCCACCCGATTCTCCAGGCAAGACTACTGGTGTGGCTTGCCATGCCGTCCTCCAGGGGATCTTCCCCACCCAAGCCTGGAACCTGGGTCTCCCACATTGCAGACAGATTCTTTACCATCTGAGCCAGCAGGGAAGCCCCAGATTATCCTGGCCAGGGAGGTACTTTGAGAAGACACAGCCACCATGAATTTATAGTAGCTTGGAAATAAGGGGCAAAATTCGGCGGAAGAAGCCTGCCAGGTTTTTTGGGGGGGCTTACCTCTCGCAGCTCCAGTCTTTGGGCCACAGCCTCCAGGCTCTCCTGGCCAGTGCTCTCCACGGACAGCGTGAACTCGACAAACTCATTGTTGAGCAGCTGGATCCGGGCAACTAGGCAGCTCTTGCTGGATACGGTGTAGCGCCGCGTGCGTTTTAGTTTCAGTCCAAATGGCAGTGGCATCTTCTTCTCCCTTCAAGAGCTGGAGGGGTAAAAAGCAACAGCACGGCCAGCAGTCCGGAGGTGGTGATGACCACAGAAAGCGATCCCGCCCCGACCAGAGGAGCACCGCGAAGTCTCTGACTGCTCACCCGGCAGCTGCGGCCATCAAAAAGCAACAGAGTCTCCAAAGACCAGGTGATGGGAGCTCCCACGCCAGTGCTGGGGAGAGAGGGACGCTGGTTACAGGGGCGACAGCAACTCCGGCTTTGTTTTTAAAAATAAAAATCAATAAAAGCTGTATCTAAGCGATAAGCTTTCCCTCCCCTCTGGAAAAAAAGGCCTTAGCAGGATTTGGGAGGGGGTGGAGAAGTTTCACAGCAGAGGTGTGTTAGGCCCCGGGTCGGACTCCACCCCTCATTAATTCCACAAATAGTGGCCACCAGATGCGGCTACCTTCAGGATTAAACGAGACGAGGGCTGGCACAACTATAGCCCCAAATTTAGTAGCGAGCATTAGTGGTCCTCTTTCTATTTTAAAGTTTTAGTTTTTTTTTTTTTCATAGTTAACTCTTTTTGGCTCCCTAATACTCCAAGTGTATCTTTAGCCCTTAAGTGAGTTAATTGTCAAAAAAAAACAAAACACCCTTCAAAAGAGCTACATTCAATTTAAAAAAAAAAAAAACCTCCAAAAGAGCTACATTCAAGTCCCAATTAGGCAAATTAACGCCGAACCCGATGGAGTCATCCTCTGTCACATGTGGCAGCTGTGAGGTTCAAATGAGGTGAACACTTAACAGGCATTTGCAGAACTTCCCGGTTTACAAATATTTACGTCACCATTTCGATTTATTTATAAACAAACCGTAAGACTCGACACTGCGCCGGTGACCGGGTTACCAAGCAGAAGCCTGTCAGCTCTGAGAAGCCTGGCCCGCGCCCGTCTCCGGGTGCGGACGCCTAGAGGCGGTGAGCCTTCCCCGAGGCGGCGCCGCAGCCCCGAGGAGGGGCGGAACGAGGCTTCGAGCTCCATCCTGAGATAAAGAGCAAGGCGCTCAACGAGCCCGTGAGGCCACCAGCGCCGAGGGCTCCCGTCGCGCTCCCGGAAGAGCAGGCGGCGTTGCCCGGGCAACCGGCGGCCTCGGCGGCGCCGGAACCCTTCGCCCTGCCGCTGCGTTTCCGAACGGACGCTCCAGGAGAGAGGACAGGCTCGGGCTGACGCCGGAGGGAACGCTTAAAGGGCCCGGCGAGAGCCCCCGCAGACGAGGGTGCGGGTTGAGCGGGGTCCGTTTACCTCAGGGCTGCCCCACCCATACCCCAAACACGTGACGTAAAACTTTTTAAAGCACACCAGTTGGTGTGTTAATTCCTGGGCGGAAGCAAAACGGCCTTGAGCGGCGGCTTGGAACTTTGACACTGACAGGATTTTTTTGGAATTTTTCCCCCCTTCAACAAGTCGACAAAATCGCAGATATCTCCAGAATCCCGGGCCGGCCCCCGCCCTCCGTCGTCTTCTGAATAGAGGCTGCCTCCGAGGACGCAGGCTGGGGCTCGGTCGCAGCTGGTTACCCTGAGCCGGGGCCGGGAACCGCCGCGCGGAGCCCCCAGGCCTCTCTCTCAGCCAGCGGACACGGAAGGCGGTCCTCGGGAGAAGCGGCGCTCTCTCGGCCTCACAGGGGGGCGGGCTGAGCTGGGGGCCGACCCCAGACTCCTTCTCGGTCTCGCCTCCCCCACTGCGCCTCAGCCCCAGAGGTGATGGGCTCCCAGGGCTGGCCGGGGTGGGGGCCGGAGATGAGGAGAACCAGCGTTTAGCTCTTACACTAGGCTTTGGCAGACCTAACGCTATTAATTGCATCTCGCTGAAGTGTACTGCGTCTCTGAGGACAAGGCGGCGGAGTGGGCCTTTAGGTGTGCGTGCTAAGTCGCTGCAGTCCTGTTGGACTCTGCGACCCCAGGACTGGAGCCCGCCAGGCTCCTCTGTCCATGGGATGCTCCAGGCAAGTATTTTGGAGTGGTTGCCATTTCCTCCTCCAGGGGAATCTTCCCAACCCAGGGATCGAACCCCCTGTCTCTTAGGTCTGCCTGTATTAGTCAGGCGGGTTCTTTACCTCTAGCGCCACCGGGGAAGCCCCCCAGTGGGCCTTTAGAGACGTCTAGTCAAAGTCTCTCAGTCGTGTCTGACTCTTTGCGACCCCATGGACTGTAGCTACCCAGCTCCTCCATCCGTGGGAGTCTCCAGGCAAGAGTACTGGAGTGGGTTGCCATTTCCTTCTCCAGGATATCTCAACCCAGGGATAACCCAGGTCTCCCGCATTGCAGGCAGACGCTTTACCATCTGAGCTTCCCACGAGGGAAGCTCATGGTAGTCGCTAAGTCGTGACTGTTTGCAACCCCATGGACTGTACCCACCAGGCCCCTCTGTCCATGGAATTCTCAGGCAAGAATACTAGAGTGGGTTGCCATTCCCTTCTCTGGGGAATCTTCCCAACCCAGAGATCGAATCCAGGTCTCCTCCAATGCAGGTAGATACCATCTAAGCTACCAGAGAAGCCCACAGAAAGTCTAAAAGGAATCAATTCCTAAACTGTCCTTGCTCTTAAGTAGATTACAAGCATGCTCTAATTACATACATGGCCGTATCTCTAATAAGGACCCAACCACGACTTTCTGCTTTGGTTGTCTGGATTTGGGTTTTCTTTGTTTGAGCTCTGGTTATGCACAGATAGCCAGAAAAATAAAAGTTAAAAACAAGAAATAGAGGGAAAAGGCCAGAGGAGAAAAGAAAACTAGAAGTGCATACACCACTGTGTTGATTTAACAGTATTTGCTGTGTACCTCTGGAGGGTAAAAGCACCTTACGAAAGAAGGGAATAGAAAATAGACATTATGAAAAGACATGGGCTCTACCTGCAGTTTTCAGTGCCCTTGTTTATGTCAGGGTATAAACCAAATAGATCGTTGAGACAAAATGAAAAGCTAAAAAAAAATCAAGAAGTGAAAACTTGAAATAATAAGCTTTCAACTAGAAAAGTGCCTATGAGCCATGAGTGTAAATTTTAAAAGATTATAGATACTTATAGATATGCTAAATACCCTATCAAGAGATAAGGTAATGAATTTAAATTTTTCATACAAATTATGGTAACTGGAAACAGAACAGTTAAAGTTGTATAGAGGAAAGATGAAAATTTGTATTGGGGATGTTCAAACATGGTATTCTCTTCGCTGCAAATATAGAATTATGCCTTGAAGGCAGTAGATACATTATATAACTTAATTATCAACTTAAGCTCTGATGAAGCAGAGTAAAACTGTGCTGTCCCAGAGTCTGAAATGTTTTACTGCATCAAGGATAAAGACAAGCCAATGTTTTCTCTTTTTTATTTTGGTAGCTGTTATAAAAAGTAATTGAAAAAGAGGGGTATGTGTGTGAAACAATTTACACACTTGGTTATATACAGTATTTGCTACCAAATAGTGTCATAAAGTTTAGAATGTTTGAACGGAGGAGTAGAAACTGAAGATGCCTTGGAGGGGGGCTGCCTGTTTCAGGTGTGAAATAATATGAAATAATTTGAAAGGCAGCTGGGTCTTAAGTCTTACCTGATTACTAAACATTCATAATTAGCTTTTGCAGGGAAATATGCTAAGATATTTTGTTTCTCTACAAAGTCACTTTGTTTTGAAATTTAAAAGAAATAGGTATATATTAATCATGTTCAAATATTCAAAAGGTAGACTGAGATATTTATTCATTTTAATGTTTTTACATCCCCTCTCAGAAGCTTCCAAATACATTTTTAAATTCTGAATCCTGTAGTTTTCCGCTTTGTTGCTAGAGTCCTCATTACGTGCAATTTTACTAATAATGCTTTCAAATAAAACAATCTCTAAAAGTGTATTCTTAGAAGAATGTATATAGATATATAGCATTAAATCCAACGCATATTTGTCCTGAACACATTTATGCGTAGAACTAGAGAATAAAATGTGCTGGAAACAACAGACAACTACTTTCAGAATAAAA